>CM029642.1:20582004-20952004 GCA_017311315.1 Dendrocalamus latiflorus | reverse complement strand
AGGATGAAGTCAATCTGGTTCAGATGGAACCGACTCTGCTATTGTCGCAATGTACTGTAGCTGAACCGACAATGGTGATGCTACATGAAGGGAGAGTATTTCCTAGTTTGATGGAGAAGGGAGAGAAGACTCAAGACCAGTCAACAGATTGGTATCTCGACAACGGAGCAAGCAACCACATGACGGGCACACACTCATTGTTTCATGAACTAGACGAGAGAGTGCTCGGTAAAGTAAAGTTTGGAGACGGCTCAACAGTTCAAATCAAAGGAAAAGGAACAATCCTGTTAAAGTGCAAGGATGGAAGTCAAAGACCGTTGTCAGATGTATATTATATACCAAGTCTTTGCAGCAACGTGATAAGCTTGGGCCAACTGACTGAAGAAGGGTGCCGAGTTGAATTAAAAGGAGTTTATCTGAGGGTTTTTGACAGCAGAGAGCAGTTGTTGATGAGAGCACAAAAATCAGCAAATCGGTTGTACAAAATACCGCTGAAAATTTGGAGACCAGATGGCATGAAGAATGATCTAAAGGAACCAGAGCCTGAAAGACTTCATCTCCTGGTGGTCGAAAAACAGCAGGAAGTCGTAACGAGAAGGTTGGCAGAAGGTTTTGGCTGTAATCGAGAAGAAATTCGACCACGGCAAAAGACGATCGAACGTGGTCGGGAGTCACCACGACCACGGCAAAAGATGATCGAGCACAGTCGGCAAGTGTTACGACCACGGCAAATGAAGACTGGACGTGGTCGAGAAATCGTTCGACCACAGCAAACAGGTCCCAGGATCGGCCCGGATGGTCGAAGCAGCCAAAAGCCTGAAGTTTGGATCCCGAGGTGGCGGGAGAAAGCACGACGTGAAGAACGGTGGTTGAAAGCAAGACCACGCAACAGTGAAACAAGCAGCTGGTGGAGAAAAACATCCAAGGGAGAAACAGGAGAAAATCAACGTGATCGAGAAGGAGAAGATCAACATGATGGAAGCTACTAAAACAAGATTAGGGAGAGAATGTTGGAAATAATCTTGTTTTAGAAGTCGTATCGGAGTCGGGTTTGTAATCGAAGTTGAGTTGAAGTAGGAATTAGAAGTCGGAGTCGGAATAGGTTTTGTATTCCTAATCGGAATCCGAGTAGGAGTCGTAGAGTTGGGTATAAAAGAAGGGGTAGACATGTAACCAAAGATGTACCAAGCAATTGAGAAAATACAAAAAGAGGGAAAGACACAAAGCTTTGTGTTGTCGTGTGTTTGTGCAATACGTGGTCGGAAGGACTCACGATCACCGCAAGCGTGATCGGGAGGAGTCACGACCACGGAAAAGTTTTCAACAGGCGTGATCGACGGGTGCTACGATCACGGCAAGGAACAGTGTTGTTCCGACTACGTTGAGAAGGCTACGACCACGGTGAAGGTGGTCGTAAGGAGCAGCGACTACGCCGAGAAGGTTTGTATGTGATCGGAAGCAACTCCGATCACGTTCGAAGGAAGTGAACGTAGTCGAAAGGGTGTTTCGACTACGGTGAACGGTGATCGCCAGCATCACTGCGTGTTCGTAAAGATTTACGATCACGGTATTCTTCGAGAGCGGCTAGAGGAAGACAGCGCTCGATAAGGAGGAGTGGTCGTAATTGCTACGGTGTTTTACGACTACGGAGGAAAATCGATCGATAGAATTTGAAGCGATCGGAACTGGTCGTAAGCATCCAGGACTAGTCGTATTCAATTTCTATATGGTCGTAAACGACTCTAACAAGTTGTAAAGGGTCCTGGGAGGTCGTAAGACCATCCAACAGCAACGCGCCTCGCGCGTTCGCCTCCTCCGCGCGTGACTAAGAAGAGGCAACAGGAAAGAGAGCGCCAGGTCCGCGTGCACGTTAGGAGCAGCAAAGAAGAAACCAGCGGCTAGAGCCTTCAATGCTTTGAATTATGTGCGGCTGGAGAATCACGTGAAGCAAATAGTAAGGAAAAGGCAAAACTGACTCAAAGCCCGAGAAGGAGCATGCTGGCGTAAGATTGATTTTGGTGCAACTTTTTGGTTGAAATTGCTAGGTGCACCTAATAAGTGTACCAGGATTTCCAGATTGCAAGAAAAACCACAAGAGAAAAAAGAAAAAAATAGCACAGTTTTTTCTCCGTTTTCTCAGTTCAAGAGCAGTTTCAACGTAGCCCGAGTTCTTGATCCGTGCTCAAGATCATGTCGAGTTCTCCGGGAAGTGGTGTCACCGGTGACGAGGCATTATCCAGTATGATGGCGAAGGAGAGTTCTGATGTCTCGCTGCATTATCCGATGCTTACGACGAGCAATTATGCAGCCTGGGCAATCAAGATGAAGGTGTATATAAAGGCTCAAGGAGTGTTGGACGTTGAGAAGATGTGTTCGCCATCCAAACTCAAGTAAGCATATTTGAGATCAGAACGTCAAGGAGATGCGTCATCGTTTCGTGTCAAAGTATGAATTTTGCAAGTCATAGTTGAGTCTGACTGCCTGAATGTTTTAGAATCTCTACATCTGGAGGACCCGTACCAGTTGAGTTGAGTTCCTACATGCAGTTTACATGTAGAACGCTTCATGTGGAGGCGTGGCTGGTAGTTTATAATGCATTAAGACTAAAACTAGAGTGTGTCAAGTCAAGATTAAGGGGGAGATTGTTAGAAATAATCTTGACTTATAGTCCATGTCGTAGTAGAGTTCATTTCCGAGTTAACTCAAGTTGAAGTTGAGTCCAACTTGAAGTCCGAATCGGAATAGGAGTAGGAGAGTTTTATCCCTATATATTGGAGGGACTTGTACCCAGTTTTGTATCCAAGGAAGAAAAGCAAGAAAGAGGGGGAGCAAATAAGAGAATAAACAAATTTAGAAATTTCTTCCGTATTCTCTCAGATTATTTGCGATGTGCGCGTTTTCTCCTGGGGTCAAAGTTGTAACAAGTGGTATCAGAGCCTAGGTGAGAAGCGAGTCGCTGGAAAAATCGTCTCGATGATTCCGTTTCGCGCTCGTCTCGAGCCGTGCTCCCGAGGCCTCCGTGCACGCGTCGTACAATTGGAGCAACCAAAACCAACGCCGAGAGAAGCAAAGCAACGCAGTCGTTCCGAAGCAACGCAGCAAGAAAGGGGGGAGAAGGCCCAATACCACTTATAAGGTTGTTGCTCCGTGGGCTTAGTTGTGTTTAGCCCATTTAGACCTGTGGTCCAGAATGTAACAATTGGTATCAGAGCTCAGGTCCCTAACATCTCCTTGGACCTCATGGTTGCAGAAGTGTCCAATCCATGTGTGAGGGGGAGATTGTTAGGAATAGTCCCACATGGATTGTGGGAGAGGAGCAAGCACAACTTATAAGTGTGAGGGAGCCCCCACCCATTGGACTAGTCTTTTGGGGGGGAGAAGACCCAATAACACTTATAATGTTGTTGCTCCATTACTCCGTGGGCTTAGTTATGTTCAGCCCATTTAACCAACTGGCCCAGGAATGTAACATCATCTAATATCGGTCACGTCCGCGTTGCAAAACACGCCACGTGAGAGCCGTACATTTGCTAACCTGAGCTGCATGGCTAGTACGTATTTATGCATGTACGTATCCATGCACATGTACTTGACTCGGGAGGGGTAGCTGATAGGTATACATGCATGCATGCACATATCATGAAACATGTTGCACTACATGCAATTTTCCTTGCTTCTTGAATAGCATGCACAAGCATTTTCAACTTGCACTTGCATGTGTTATCTCATGTAATTATATTTGGGATGTACAAAATCTCGTCGAACACTAGCTAAGTGCATTTAGCATTCAGTGCGCATGATTTCCCCCATGCAGTTAATCAATTTGTTCTTTTCCCAGTTTCCGAACAAGCTAGCTAGCTAGCTAGTATCTAATTTGCTTATCAACAACTTATTTGCCCAAGCAATTGATAGTACCGAACTGTATAATATGATCCCAGCTGTGCGCGATTTTTTAGCACATGTAAAGTCTCAAGTGTATTGGTTGCGCAGCAGATCTAGCTTTCTGCTGCTATTTGCCACAAGATAGCACACGGTGTCACATGCATATTGGCATTCATTGAACAAATCGTGATTGCCTCCATATACTGTCGGAGTCTTAGTCTCTAGCTATCCATTTTCCACATGTCTCGATGCATTAGCCTCAGTGTGGTTCACTTCTGTCTATGCAACAAAAATAATGAAAGTCAATACATGCGCTTTTTGCCTACGCCGTTTGTCTTCGCCGATCATACAGGACTTTCACTTGCACCGGTATCGTGTCATTGACATTCGTGCTGGAATTCATTCCTTACCATGTAACAAAAATCATGTGCCGTATGTCTCTGCCAACCATACAAGCAAGTATTTGTTATTCAAATGAGCTGAAAATTTTAGACAACATTTCACTTGCATCACTAATGTGCCATAGAAATTCGCCGCTAAAATTTATTCTGCACTTACATAAAATATCAGTAATGAACTGTTCGAGGATGCATGAAATATTAGTAATGAACTGTTCGAGTATTCATTGTGTATATATGTACTTACATTCTCCTTACTACAATCAATTCCCAAGGGTGAAGCACCGTCGGTCAAAAATTCTAGTGTCTTGCAAAGAATGGACATCAAATACCCAAAGCATTTACCTGTGCAATTCGCACTTTCTTCATTCCAACTATTATTGAGAAGAAAACAAAAATGACAAATTTCCACAACTTATTTTTAAAAGTTGAAGCTTAGACGATTTGTCATGCATGGTTTGCTAATTTACTTGACATATTTTTGTATATATAAAATCTAAACCTAAAGTTGCACAATAATGAAATAAAATTCCTTATGGTGCCGTTGCCGTCTTCACGAGCAATAAAAATAAAATGCTATTAATTTAGCACTTTTAATTAACAATTAATAATTATTATTACTACTAATTAATTATATTTAGCGCTAATTAATGAGTAAACAGTACAACTACGGTCGACCTCCCGCGAAAATGGTGACTCGGCGAGACGTTCCGCACGTGGGCAGCTCGGTAGGGACATCCCGCGCGTGGCTGCCTCGGCAGGAGCCGGCTACTGCGTCCGCACACGGCGTGCCCGCGTCATATACTGAAAGATCAGTACTATACTGCTAAGCGTTAAATGATCGAGTCCGGGAAAAAAACTGAAAAATGGTTATTATTGTAACTTGGCGCGGCCATCCATTTCCACAAAATTAAACCTTTTTTCAACCAGCAGCTTCTCTACATGGACACACGTCCAAATTAAATATCCGTGCCCATGCACGACAACTACAGGTCCAATTAAATTCTCATAGTCTTCTGTCTCATTACTGTTGAAATAGTCTTACATGATTATAAAAGGACAAAATATTTAATTTAAAAGTGAAAAAGTCCTCACTTCATAAGCTAACTTTTGGGAATAAGAAAGCGCTTATAATCTAATAAGTGGTATCAGAGCCCGTTTCTAACATATCTGTCCTAATAAATACTAGTGTGTAAACGTCCGATAGACCGTGACCCTAAAGGATATCATTGGTATACGGTACTAAGGGGGCGTTTGGTTGCCTGGTTCTTGCCCAGCCAGGCTCCCCAGATGCAAGTTTCAGTTGTTTGGTTGCCCGCATCGAGGTCTGAACCTGGCTCTCCAGATGCAAAAGGGAGCTCAGAGTCTGGCTCTGGAGATACGGATTTCATTTGCGTTTCTGGCGAGCCAGGCTCGCATGGTGCAGCACAGGGTTCTGTTAACGATACTATTAACATGTGATTAACGTGTATTAAGTGATATTAGTGTATTTTAAAATAGATCAAGATATTAAAAGTGATATTAGAGTGCACTTACACAAGTTAAATATTATAAGATCATTTGTTTTTTTTATTTTTATTTCATGCGATACGGCTTCATGCAGGCAACCAAACGCTGTCTCTTCTCAGCCAGGCTCTATACGTACAAACAACCAAACAGCAATAGCTTGCATCTCTACAACCTGTCCTACGAGAACTTGGTTCCCAGATGCGAGCCAGGCTCCACTCACCAACGAACCAAACGCACCCTAAGAGTTTGTCCCAATGGACACTACTATGTGAACGGCCTATTGGCCGTGATCCTACGAGATCATTGGTATACGGTAAAAGAGCGGTTAACAGCTGAGAGACACCAATATATGAATAGAAAATTGTTAGAATAATCACATATTGGTTGTGAAAGGGTAAATGATCTAACTTAAAAGTGGAGGAATCCATCACTTCAGAAACTAACTTTTAGAGACGAGAATGCCTTTACTGTTCAACAATTGCATAGTTAGGTTTGACCACCAGCAAAACACATATCTTGGTGTGTGACAGAAAGCAAGATCATATATGCAAATACAAATTGCCCTAAACATAAGTAGTACATATTAGACGACGCACCTAAAACAATGACACTTTCGGCGCTGACTGTGTGAGAATAAGAACTTCACCTTGTCCGCGCGCCGTCCCTGCGCGCTGGCAGTAGCAGCCTTCTCGATCGCACGGACCTGCCGGCGCTGACTTAACTCACGTCGTGAGCTTCAACGTGTACAGCGGTTCATCCTGCACCAAGAAATCTATACAACACTTGGAGCATCTACGCGCCCAGCATGTCGAGCACTCCCGATGGCTCACAAGCCTACGTATATCTGACACAGACAAATGGAACGGCAGATGTTCGTCTTCTCAAAGGGAAATTTTGCTTGTTGCAACTGCAGTGGATCACTCCATACAACTTTTTTTTGAGGAAAACTCCATACAAGTATACAACTTTTGAGTAGGTAAGTAGGAGCTCTAGTGCGATGTGTCTCGAGAGTTGTCTTGGATGGCAGGAGCTAATTAACTTGGCTCTCTCCACAGTTGTACCATCCGATTGTAAGGACCGGCAACCTGCACCAACAGTGCAAGTGCATTCAGTGCGTAAGATTTTTTTTCCAGTACAATCGGTCCTATCACAATTTCATGCCTGATCGATGAATACTATTGTTCAGCACATGTCAGGTTTTGAGTGCATTTGTTGCACAGCACAGTTTTTTGTTGCGATTATATGCTTACCACAAAGATAGCATACGGTGACATGCATTAATTAGCAAATTAAGCATCCACTTTGGAACTGTAAAAAAGATAGCCTAAACATTAAACTGATAAAAATGATGGTACGTACGTTGCCTAGTGGCTAGAGGTGGGAATTGGATCGAACCATACCGGCATGGCACGGATCCATTGTGCTCCAGGCCACATCGTGTCGTGCTGGTCAAGCCCAGGCACAGTCCAAATCCCAATAGGCTGGTGTTGTGTCATGCCGGCCCTAGTCCAGCCTTAAGTAACTATAAATGGCATAGGCGGCAGCAACGATAGTGGTGACAGCCACCATCTTCATTCGTTTCGTGCCCATCTAATTAAAAACTAGTTAAAATTACATGCCATTCCACCTCTGAACTTTGTGTGAACTACTTGGAAAAAAACCTTTTATTGTTATGGCAAAGGTTTGGTCAGGAATTCAGGACAAACCGAAAATAATTGCATGAGCACTCGTATGGGTTGTGACAAGTTGCTAGGAGCCATAGTTTGTTATATACCGGACATGAGGACGTGAGCAATTGTTGAGGGCAAAGTGCGGTTGGTTAGTCCAATTGTTGGATATAGTCTAGATTAGATTGAATCTCTTCAACTTTTATTTTGTCAGAAAAATTGAAACGAGTTTTCGTCGATACAGTGTTTGGTTGACATATTTGATAAAAAGTAGTTTTTAACATGCGTCGGTTCCATTTTAACATGATAGCTTCTAACCATTGGATCAACTCCCTTATCATCTATCAACCGTTCGATCTACCAACTTTCAAATACATCAGTCGTCCACATGAACCACCCGTCTTTAGCCGCTGGATCCCATATGGACGGTGGAAGATCGGCCGAGCCTACGAGTGTTTTACCCGTATGGTTTTTGCTTCTAATGACAAGTGGTCCCTTACATCCTCATACCCAAATGACTGTGAGAGCTATGCGTGCATTTGCGGTGCAGTTGCGATCGCGCCTCGAAATGTTCCTATAAAACTAATGGACAAGGAAAGAAATTATAAATTAGGTAATGATCTTTGAATGCTCGTAACAAAAAAGGCTGTGTATTGTTCGGTTCACTGAAATTTTAGAAAGTCTCATGCACTTTTTTCAGCCATTGAATAAAGATCCAACTATCCTCATCTTTCTTCTCATCTCATATATACATCATACCTCCAAAACCCTAACTCATTCCCACCCCCATTCACCAGCAGCTGTCGCCACAACTCCTCCCCTCGATACAGCATGCAACTTGAGGCAACCGTGCTGCACAGGAGGTGAGGCGCCGAGGTGGACGGCTATGCAGGAGGTGAGGTGGCGAGGCTGAGGGGAACGGCCACATAGGAGTCGAGGCGAACAGCCGCATAGGAGGCAAGGCGGCGAGGATGAGGCTGACGGCCACATGGGAGGTGAGGCAACAAGATCAAGGCAAATGGCCACATGGGAGGCGTGGTAGTCGTTACCGTTCCGGTCGTGCCCTCTGTGCTGGGCCGTCCTAAGCACAGTACGCCACACGTGGGCCGGGCTGAGCCGCTCGTTGAGCCGACTTTTCAAGTCCAGTCTGGCCCTCATCTGTGACGTGCCAACCTAGCTAGCCAAGTGGTATGCTCGGACCGTGCTTGGACTATGCCTTGCTGGCCAGGTCTTGGGCTAGCACGAAATGGCCCAGTCTGACTCCCACCTCTACTAGTGCCTAGGACAATCAGCTCATGTACACCTGCTCCATTGCTTGGCCTACATCCGTTTCCATTTTCCACTAAGCAAATCTTTCTCCTCTAAAAAAAACTAAGCAAAGCTTTCAAGTTTTCAACATGCATGTCAAAGTGTCTGGTGTCCACACACTGTGCCATACATGACAACTACCATATTCCAATCTTATCGCGAGATCCATAGAGAAGCGCATGATAACCAGTAAACACAAATGCATAACTAACCTTTGTCATATAGCTCATCATCTTGGAGAGTAACAGGAAGCATGCAAGCACATGTGCAAAAACAAATACTTCTGTGTAACCTAATTACTCCAATTTTAAGTAGTCTGTGCATAGCTACGCACGATGAAGCAGAACATTTGCACCTGGAAGTATTCTCGTTTTCAATTTATTTGCATGATCTGTGAGCAGTAGCAATCTTTTCAACCTGTCAGCCAATTCTGCATTGAATTCACATCACTTGATTAGAAAAATTTGTCGCTGAGTGCTGCACCCAAGTATCTAAACAAGACATCATGGGATCGACTTAGCATGTCAAACACTCCCGATGCCTCACAGTCCTACGTGCATTCAACATGGGTAAATTGAACAAGAAATATTTCTCTTTTCAAGGGGTATTTTGCATGGTTTACGTTAGATCAATCTGAAGAGAACTTCATACAACTCGTAGTAGGTAAGGGGGACTCCTGTGTTATGCGTGGCTTTAGAGTTGTGAGGTTTCAAGTTCTCTTATAGGCGCAATCTTTCCGCGGTTAGTTCTTAACTTGCTCTTCACAGGGGTATATTGGTTCCATGCTACGCAATAACCAATTACCAACCACAAGGCTGCAAGTGCGTTCAGTAAGGTTTTCTTCTAGAAGGGTAAGGGACAATTGTAGTGTTATGTGTCGGGAGAGCACTCTTGTAGGCACGCTGAGAGACCATGTGGTCGTGACTCCATGAGAGTGATGAGTAATTGACAAGGGTTGAGGTCAGTCGAGTTTGGTTTGGGAGGTTCGGACCTTGACGTTGCGTGGTGCAACGGGCTCGGTCGGACTTGGTCAAACTTGGTCGTATGGGCTTAGGATGCATATTCTAATGTTTCGACAGGTTTGGACTTCTTCATGGGTAAGTATAATGCTATTTATACTTTCATGTGTCGAGCGGTGTTATTTGACGTATTTCTTGTCTGTGTGACTGCAGGACATCGAGTGGAGTCGTGACGAGACACGGAGGACCGGACTAAGCGCAGGTGGGGTCAGAACGGTCGGGATGTGTCGAAGACGACGTGGACTCGAGGTGGAGTCGTGGCGAGGCATGGTGGACTGGACTAGGCGCAGGTGGCGCTGAGGTCAGAACGGTCGAGGTGTGCCGAAGACGACGAAGCTGCGTGGCTTGCAGGGCAAGGAATGAGGAAGCTTCCTGGAAGGTGCGCGAGGGGCGTTTCGGTAAAAACGCAAAGCTGCACTAAAGGAAGTGGATTGTGGGTAAAGCGCAAAAGCTAAATGGGTAAAGCACTTGGTGAACCCATTAGTGGAGGCTATAAATAGAGAGGGAGATGGTGTGCTGAAATTTGAGAGAGATAGGGTGTAAAAGTTAGGGTTTTATTTGTGTCTCTCCATGGTTGTATGAGATAGGGTTGTGTTCTTGATCTCCTAAGCATGTATGGGGACTTAGTTTGAGTTCTTGAGAGTAGTGGACAACATGTAAACAACTCTATGTAATCATGTATGTCTCCGTATCGTGCTTATGAGATCTTATGGTTGAGCGCTTTGTTCCTGTGTTCTTGCTTCTTTTTATGTGCTTGAGTTGTTCTTGGCCTCCTTGTTGGTTCTTGCAGTTCTTGTGCAGTTCGGAAATGGCTCTATTTCCTTTGGACACCAAGCAGCCATCTATTTCCTTGTAGTCTTGCTCATAGCTTGTGTTTTCTCTTTGAGAGGCCATTCTTGGCAAAAATCAAAGGTTTCAAGGCTCACAAGCTCTCAGTGCAAGAGAAAAATCAATCTGCACAAGTTCTTGGCACAAGTTGGCCGAATAGATTTTTTTTGGTCTGTCTTTTCAGTGCTCAGCCGAACAGTTTTTGGCATGCAGTTTTTTGCTCTCTCCTGTTCTCTCGGCTAAGAGCAATCAAATGGTTCGGCAGCAGTTCCAGTCTGCAGTCCTCTTTGCTTTGTTATTTCGGCTAGTATTTATTCCTTTGGTAGCAAAGCTTTTCACGGCAGTAAACTGCATGCCGATTGAAGGATTTCAACATGGAGTTTTACTTTGCTTCATGGAGTAGTACTTTGCTTCCTGGAATAGTACTTGCTACTTTGCCTTTTCATTTCAGTATGCAGCCTTCTTTTTGGTCTTCTTTTTCAAGCTTTTGAGTGCAGCTTTAGTCTGTTTTTTGTCCTTTCGGCTGGCAACAAATTTATCCATTTTCTCTGCCGTGGCAGCCGTGGCGGCCGATTTGCTTGCCGTGGCAACCGATTCCGGGTGACTTCTTGCCGTGGTGAGTTTTTGTAGTCTCTCCTTTCTTGATCTATTTCAATCTCTTGTCAGTCTGGTTTCCAGCTTGAGTGAGCAATCATCTCTTCTCATTCATAGCTTTTATAGCCATCGGAGAGTAGAGATTTTTGCGGATATGTTTGAGGGGTTGTTTTTATTTGAGCGTCATTCACCCCCCTCTGTCGCCATTTCGGTCCAACAATTGGTATCAGAGCCGGTTAGCTCTTTTCAATAGATCTTAACCGGTCTCAAGAGCCATGGCGACGGACAAGTACTCGACAAAGCCGCCCATTTTCGATGACATCGATTACCCTTTCTGGAAGAGCCGAATGGAGACATACATCCAGGCTCAGGGGTACGCTATCTGGCGCAAGGTCAAGGTCCGGTTTGTTGTTCCTGCCGATGAGAACATCAATGCTGGGAATATGCATGATGTTGAGGCAAACGCTAAGGCAAGGAACATCATTATCCAGGGCCTGAGTCGTAGCGAGTTTGACCGCATCTCTCATCTTTCGTCCGCCTTCGATATTTGGGAGACCCTCGATGCATACCATGAGGGCACCACCCAAATTAAGACGGTGCGACAGGACCAGTTCAAGTGGGACTATAACAAGTTCGAGATGCTTGCTGGTGAGTCGTTGGATTAGTGTTTTGCGCGTTTTCACAAGATCTTGAGCAATCTCCGAGCCGTCAGTCTCACATACTCCGACTCGGACAACGCTCGTCAAATGCTTGCTGCTCTCGACCTTCGTGTTTGGGAGATGAAGGTGACTACCATCAAGGACACCACCGACCTCTCGACTTTGACGCTTGACGTGCTGTATTCGCGCCTCAAGACGCACGAGATCGACATTGTCTCTCGTAAGTCAAAGTCGCAGTCGATGGCTCTAGTCACCGATCCCAGTTCGGCTTCTGGTCTGTCTGGCGATTTGCTTTGTGGGTTCTCCCTAGCTGCTCTCTGTGACGTAACTGATGATCAGTTAGAGCAGTTAGAGGATGAACAGCTGGCCCTCCTAGCTCGGAAGTTCTCCCATGCTTACAAGAGGAGGAGGGACAGAAAGAGAGGTGGACCAGTCATCTGCTTCGAGTGTGGTGGCCCCAACCACATTCGGGCAAACTGCCCTAAGCTGGAGAAGGGCAAGAACGACTACGACGGTTCGGGCAAGAACGACTACACCGACAAGAACCGCAACAAGAAGCCTACAGCTCAAACGCCGGGAAAGAAGAAGTTCTGCAACTTTGGCAAAGCCAAGAAACTCTTCCACCGCGTCCTCACCGCCTTCGACGACCTCGATCTCAGCGAGGTGGAGGGATGGAGCGATGACGATGGGACGGGTGACCAAGATCCCAAGAGCGGCGACGACTTCTCCGGCATGAGCTTTATGGCCCTCGAGGGCGAACTCAGCGACAGCGAGCTGTACTCCGACTCAGATGAGGTACTCCCTTCTTATGACTAGCTTAATGATGCTTTTCTTAAGCTAGGTGGATTTCATGCTAGAGCTAGATCTAGGTGTACCGAGTTAGAGAAGGAAGTAGATAGACTGTCACGGGAGATTACTTCACTTAGATCTGCTCCCTCCCGTGACGATTGTGATACATGCCCTGCTTTGTTGGAGACATGGAGAAACTAAGGACATCTCATGATAGTTTGTCTTCTGAGCTTGATGTGCTTAAGGTGGAGAATGTTAGTCTTCTTGCTGAGTTAGAATTGAGTAGGATGGCTGTTACTCTACTTACTACTGATGAGACTACTTCTCCCACCTCATGTGATGTTAAGGACATTGCTGCTAGAGGACCTTATGCCATGCTCCTTGATCTGCCCGAGTCCTGTGAAAATTGCAATAACTTGAAGATGAACTTAAAACGGGCAGATCATAAAATTGCTGAACTACAAGCTTCTTTACTTGAGCCGATTGATTCATGCTTGAATTGTCCTAAGTTAACTGCTGAGCTTGAAGCTGTCTCCAAACAGTTTCAAGATATGATTGATCATGATAGGAAGTTGGCTCAGTATGCTTCTAAGGACCCTGTTAGCTCACCATGCATTAATTGTAACAAACTAAAATCTGACTTGATTGCATTGGATGAGAAATGTGTGAAGCTAACTAAGGACCTTCTAGAGAAGCCACCTTGTGCTTGTAATATGATTGAGGAGAAGGGGGAGAAGCCCCAGGGTAAGGTTGAGACGCTTAGCGACGTGAACCAACTGGCTAGCAGTAGGACTGTCCCTTCAGAGTTGGCTGTGCGTGCACAAGCCATTCTTCCCACTGCTGTTGGTTCTTCCTCTGCTCCCTTACCTTCTGCTGTCTCTTCTTCCCCCTGCTCTTCTTGCACCTATCTCTTTCGGGAGTGTCAGTATCTTATGAACACCCTCGAGCGATTTGTAGGCGGCAAGAAGAAGCTTAATCTTATTCTAGACCAATCCAAGATATGCAAGTTCAATCAGGGTCTAGGATATGATTTCTATGAGGACATTAGGAAGCATCCACCTGCTATTCTCAGATCCATAGTAGGAGGTGCGATCGAGGTTGAGCCCAGGTCTGATGAGGTCAAATTCAAATCAGCGGGCTTTGTCCAAGGGATTTCTGACAGCAAGGTGAGTCCACCTGCAGCTTCGGCCTCTCAGAAGGTGAAGCCATCTCTTGCTACGTCTGCCTCTTAGAAGGCGAAGTATCATTGCACCTTCTGTCAGAAGGATGGACATACGATCGATCGATGCTTCAGGCGTGCCAAGATCGCGCAGAGAGACCGTGTTGCAGCTCTTAGGCGTATTCAGGGTCAGCCCCAGACCTTGAGTGCACCTAAGACCAACACGAGGTCCAGGTTTGCTTCTGATGGGTTTGGGCAGCATCGAGGACTTGGTTTTTCTGAGTCTTCTGGTTTTCGTCCTCGTGCTGCTCCGGGTCGTGACTTCCGCCGTCCTGAGGGTACTTCTCATTTCCCCCGTCGAGACAGTTACCCACGGCGTGATCAGCAGGTTACCGGTGTTTCGAATCGCTTGCCCGTAGCAGTCGGATCCAGCAACAGCTTCGGGTCTGCACACAGACCTTCTGGCGTGTTGAGTGACAGAGAGCGTAGGGTAGCTAGAGGTCAGTCGTGTGTGGCTACTTCTGCTACTCGACGTGTTGTTCAGTATTGGGTGCCAAAATCACTTTTGATTTACCCCAGTACTGAGACTTTACTCTCTGTTTGACTCAGGATCGCCGGGTAGGGAAGGAGAAGGTTTGGCTTGTAGACTCCGGTTGTTCTCGTCATATGACCGGAGACTCCCATTAGTTCTCCTCCCTAGCCCGTGCTCCAGGTGATGAGACGATCACCTTCGGAGACGCTTCGTCTGGGCGCGTCATCGCCAAAGGTACTGTGCGTGTTAATGCCTCTTTTATTCTTAAGGATGTTGCCTTGGTTAGTAAGCTGCAGTACAATTTGCTTTCCGTTTCTCAGCTTACCGATGACGGTTTTGAGGTGAGCTTCAAGAAAAACAATTGCAAAATTCTTGATTCTTCGGGTAGTCTGGTTTGAGGTGAGCGGTCATTTTAGGGCATTATTTTCAGCCAAAAAAGGGACTTAGGCAGGGTGATCCCTTGTCACCAATCCTCTTTAATTTAGTGGCAGATATGTTGGCAACGTTAATTGGTAGAGCTAAGTCTGATGGGAGGTTTCAAGGAGTTGTTCCACATCTTGTAGATGATGGCCTCTCGATCCTCCAGTATGCAGATGATACTATTCTCTTCATGGATCATGATCTACTCCAAGCCAAAGACCTTAAACTAGTGTTAAGTACCTTTGAGCAACTTTCGGGGTTGAAAATTAATTTCCATAAGAGTGAGCTCTTCTGTTATGGTAGTGCTAAGGATTGCGAGTATGAGTATGCACAACTTTTTGGCTGCAAAACCGGGGGCTTACCTTTTAAATATCTTGGTATCCCTTTGCATCATCGTAAGCTCTCTAACAAAGATTGGGCCATCATTGAGGAGAGATTCCAAAAGAAGCTCAGCAGTTGGAAAGGAAAGCTTCTTTCCGTTGGAGGAAGGCTAGTTTTGATCAATTCGGTCTTAACTGGTTTAGCTATGTATATGCTTTCCTTTTTTGAAGTTCCTAAGGGTGTTTTACAAAAACTTGATTTTTACCGTTCAAGGTTCTTTTGGCAAAGTTATAGTCATAAAAAGAAGTACAGGCTTACTAAGTGGAGTGTACTTTGTAGACCAAAGGACTGTGGCGGGTTGGGTATCCAAAACCTTGGGATTCAAAACAAATGTCTCTTGAGTAAATGGTTGTTTAAACTTATTAATGAGGACGGTGTTTGGCAAAATCTTCTAAGAAGGAAATATTTGACCAATAAAGCCATAACTCAAGTTTATAAACGACCGGGTGACTCCCACTTTTGGTCGGGGCTAATGAAGGTCAAGGATGATTTCTTGGCTCATGGTTATTTTCGAATTCAAAAGGGAACACAAGTTAGATTTTGGGAGGACATTTGGTTAGGAAATAAACCCTTAAGGGATGTCTATCCATCACTCTATAGGATTGTGAGGAAAAAGAATGATACTGTGGCTAAGGTTTTAGCTTCTACGCCACTGGATGTGTCATTTAGAAGAGGTTTGGTGGAAGGTAATTTGACAGCGTGGTACGACTTAGTCTCTAAAGTTGTGACAGTTAACCCTACAAATGAGAAGGATGTGTTTGTTTGGACTTACATAGGAGTGGGTCTTTCACGGTTCGCTCTATGTATTTGAATTTGATTCAAGAGGGAGTCTTACCTACGAAAAATCCACTATGGAAAATAAGAGTGCCTTTGAAAATTAAAATTTTCCTTTGGTATCTCCAAAAAGGGGTCACTCTTACAAAAGATAATTTAGCAAAAAGGAATTGGCAAGGGAGTGTCAAGTGTTGTTTTTGTAACTCTTTGGAGACGATACAACATCTTTTCATTGATTGTCACTTTGCTAGATTTATATGGAACACAGTGCACATCACCTTTGGAATTCATCCACCATCTAGTATATCGGATATGTTTGGCTCTTGGCTTCATGGCATCGGGGCAAAACTCAAAAATCAGATTTTACTAGGTGCTGCGGCTCTCTGTTGGGCAATGTGGTTGAATAGAAATGACGTGGTGTTCAATAATGCTAAAACCAACACCTTTCTGCAAGTCATTTTTAGGGCAACATATTGGATCCGGCTTTGGTCCTTGTTAAGTAAAGAAGAAGAAAAACCAATCTTCAAGAATGGATGCCAGATGTTGGAGTCGGTCATCATGGAGGTCTTTGCAAAATTTGGATGGAAGTTCCAGAATAGGATTGAGGCGTAGTGTCTGTTTTTTCATGTATCTTGTGTCTTTTGTTTTGTGTTAGTTCTTGTGCTTGAATGCTCTTGGTTGTAATCTTTAAGCTGCGTACGATCTTCAGATTGTAGAGGCTGGGACCTTTTTCATTCACTTAATGAAATTTTCCCTTGATCTAAAAAAATTATCAGGTGAGATTCCCTCCACACTTGGTCAGTGCCTTCTTTTGGAATCTCTCCACCTGGAGGCAAATTTTCTACAAGGAAGCATCCCAAGATCTTTCATCAGCTTAAGAGGCATCACGGAGATGGATATTTCCGAAAACGACTTCTCTGGTCAAATTCCAGAATTCTTGGAGTCTTTCAGCGTTTTACATCTTCTCAATATATCCTTCAATGACTTTGAGGGATCAATCCCTAAAGGTGGCGTGTTTGCCAATTCAAGTGCTGTGTTCGTCCAAGGAAACAGAAAGCTGTGTGCAAGTTCTCCAATGCTACAATTACCACTTTGCACGTCATCACCATCCAAAAGGAAGAAGACATCCTATGTTGCAGCTATATTGGTTCCGCTTACTACAGTCGTTCTACTAACCTTGGCATGGGTTGCTGTCATTTTTCTGAAGAAGAGAAGTCAAGCTAAAGAACTCATCAACCAATCGTTCAAGCAGTTCAATAATTTCTCGTATGCTGATTTATTTCAAGCAACAGATGGTTTCTCTTCATCCAGTCTTGTTGGTTCGGGAAGATTTGGATTGGTATACAGAGGCCAATTCAAGTTTGAAGTACGCACAGTTGCTATTAAGGTATTCAGACTTGACCAATTTGGAGCACCAGCTAACTTCCTTGCTGAATGTGAGGCATTGAGAAACATTCACCATCGGAATCTTATAAGAGTGGTTAGTCTATGTTCAACCTTTGATCCCACAGGAAATGAATTTAAAGCACTTATTCTTGAGTACATGGCCAATGGTAATCTAGAAAGCTGGCTCCATCCAGAAGCATATAAACAATGCCCAAAAAGACCATTGAGTTTAGGCTCAAGAATAACAATAGCTGTGGACATGGCTGCTGCATTAGACTATCTTCATAATCGATGCAATCCTCCTTTGGTTCATTGTGATCTAAAACCAAGCAATGTCCTTTTGGACGACGAAATGGTTGCATGTCTTAGTGACTTCGGGCTCGCAAAGTTTCTTTACAGCGACTCTTCAATAGGGCTTACTAATTCATCAAGCATCGCTGGACCGAGAGGATCAGTCGGATACATTGCACCAGGTGAGCGTCTCTTATTCTTATTTTTGTTTATATCTAATGTATCAATATTATTTGTCACATGAATGATGTGTAGACATATTCTCTAGAACTTAACCATCTTTGAACCATGTTAAGTGTATTTCTTAAGCAATTTTGCATTATATCGCAGAGTAGAGCCCACGACGTAGATACCGTTTCGTCGAAGCCGCATATGAGGAGTACTATAATAGCAAAAAACTCCGCAGAGTATGGCATGGGGTGCAAAATCTCAACTGAGGGTGATGTCTACAGCTATGGAATTATTCTTCTAGAGATGATCACTGGAAAGCGTCCGACTGATGAGATGTTTAAGGATGGTATGAACCTTCACAACTTCGTTGAAGCAGAGCTTCCACAGAAAATTGGTGAGATTTTAGAACCCAGTCTCACTGGATATAATGGAGGTGAAGACACAAACCTTGCAATGGTTGAAATGCAGAGGTGTGTCATTCAACTGACTAAACTTGGCCTAAAATGCTCAGAGACATCACCCAAAGATCGACCAACAGTGGAGGATGTTTATGCTGAAATCATCAACATCAAAGAAAGTTTTCAGCATTGCCAATTGAGGAAATAGATCAGCATTACCGTAATTCACCTGATACTACAGTAATAGTTGCATGATGCGCCATGGATTATATTTCCTTGTATTTAGAAGTTAGAATCACACTATTTGAGTTCCAATTAAAGTATGAGTATTTCATAACTGTACGTTTGCATGTTGATAGGTAATGTGTACGATTCAATTGTCCACAGAAAGAGGAGATAGTGGCATTATTCTCAGGTGACCGGGTACTGTTTATGGGTTATGAACACATAAAAAAGACTGAAATGGGGAACTGAAACATGTCTGACAGAATTGCACAACGCCTTCCCAAACAGACATAATTGGTTGTCTGTCAAAAGCATAGTCCAAAGCAATTGATTAACTTGATTTCAAAATATGTAAGCCCCAGGAATAATAAAAAAAATATAGGAGTAATTTTTCCCGGTAGAAGACACTGACATGGTACAAGGATATTAAAATGTTTCCACCAGAGAAAACAAGGGGAAACAATTCTAATAAGAAATCTATAAATACAAAGTGTTAACCCAGAAATGCTATGATTTAAACCAACAGGTATTATACGCTAGAGTAACTGATCAAGATAAACCGGCAATATGGTATTAAAGAGTAGGATGTTACACATACACATAGGCCTGCGACTCTGCGAGGTATCGTGAGTGCTGGACACACCAAGTGGATGAACTGACTTCTGTTCAGATATTATGGTTCAGTAACAACTGATAAACACGTCGAACCAGATGTGAGTTCAGTTTGCCCGCGAGTACAACAGATGATCCACAAGCGTAATAGAATTTTGTTAGAGTACATACATCGTCCGTTTGTAACACTGTACATGCGAAATCAAATTGCTGCAGCAAACCGAGGTTTGGTATGAATTTTTAAATAACCTGCCCGTTCGATGGCATGTGATAGAATCAACTACGCTGGAAGAAATCTTCCGCACCCAATGCACTCGCACTCCTGCATGTTGCCGGTGCTCGCTAAGATGTTAGAAACGTGTGGTACGCTTCCGGGGAGAGCAAAGTCAATGAGTTAATCCAGAAGTGCTATTATTTAAACCAACAAGTATTATATACTAATGTAACTCAAGTCAAACTGGCTATATGGTACTAAAGAGCAGGATGTTACACAAAAACATAGGCCTATGAGGTATCGCCGATACTGGACACACCAAGTGAATGAAATGACTTTTGTTCAGATACTATGGTTCAGTAACAACTGATAAACACGTCGAACTAGATGTGAGTTCATTTTGGCTCGCGAGTACAACCGAAGATCCACAAGGGTAATACAATTTTGTTGAATACATACATCGCCGGTTTGTAACACTGTACATGCGTAACCAAATTGCTGCAGCAAACCGAGGTTTGATATGAATTTTTAAATAACAAGACTGAACACAAAGGAACTAAGGCATGAGATTGTGACGCTAACTGTTCACACCTTTTCTATGTTTTTCTCTATTATTCTCTATCTCTGTAATTGCTCAATAGATTACAAAGCTTAAATAGACACAACAGGTCCGCGCATGCAGGCCACTCACCCACATGACTCAGACTCTGACAACTACATGTGATCCAATTTTACTGGCCTCACCTTCCCATGATTCCTGCACACGTCGCGTACTGACAACTCAACAGAAGGTATTGGCAAGAATTCATGAAGCACCGGGGGAGGGGGGTGGTTGGGTAGATTTTCGCACAAACAAAAAATAAACTAGATATATATAATGATTTGTCAATCTATTACATTATTTCTGAGAGGATAGATATACTTTTATTAATGAAAAAGAGAAAAAAATCAACATCTCGTATTTTGATGAGTCTGGCTTATAACAGCGTAGATTGACCAAATATATATTAGAGTTGTTACTGTTGTATAAAAAATATAACTCTATTTTCAACTGCAAGTAAATTTATTACAGTAATTAACTGGCAACAAGTTTAGCTTCTTGTAAATTGGAGATAAACAACTCCCCAGAGACAGCAGGACAATTAGGAGAACCACCGGTACCAGATCACTTAGCATAGCGGAAGATGATGTACATGATTTCGCTTCATTTCATGGGGCACCACGGAGATCACAATCCGGTGGACGACATACCGGAGGGCAACGTCTTGGGTCCCAGCTACCTGCACATGGATCCAAAAGCGAATGTTAGGTGGTTTGAAGAGGAAAAAATCAATTTGTAATGTCCAGAACCTCATGACCCACTTTGTAATCGGGATTGTGATTCTATGGGGTTTTACGCCAATCAGGTAACTATACTTGATATTGCAACTATGATACCATTTGTGTGTGCGCGCGCCATGTAATCTTAGTAAAAAAGGAACGTGACAAAGAAATGCAAATCGATGTTTTGAAAATTCCAATGTAATTAATAAATCCAATTTAGATGAATATGGCGGCTTCGTTTTCTATCACTTTAATAATATAATAGATACTGCCAGCTATATGGAGAAATACTAACCATCGCCCTTGCCAAGATTAATCTTAGGCATATGTAATACTTTTTTAGGTAGTTGTTTGGTTTGTTATCATAATTATGACTTGTCACAATTTATTAGCACCATGACTCACATGTCTTTGTCTAACATTGCCATGCTTGTGGAGGCCATTTTTGTTGCTATAAAAAGTGTGGCAAGCCATACTTATTTAGTTACGGCAAAGTTAGCCATAAAGTACAGACCGCTAGTAACGGAGAGTTTTTATTTACAGTAAAATCTTCTTGTCATTGCTTCCAGGAAACGAAGTTTAATTAGTTCTTTCTACAAAAGAATGACAGAGTAAAAATGCACACATATAAAGGTCACCTAAAATGCCAAATTAAGACGGGAAAGTAGTTAAGGAATTCCAAGACCGTATCATGTCTCGTACGATTGTTCCTTTGTTTAAAGGAATATACCGAACTGAATATTTGCTTACAATATATAACATGGTATTGTACGCAAGCAGAGAAGAGGCATACTTACAGGGAAGGGCAAGCGAAGGAGTCGCGAATGCCGAAGGACTGAAGCTGCTGCCGACGAGAAGCACCATCAGTTGGATCATCACTACAAACAGGATTGAGAAAAGGCAAGGTCTCGTCGACATCTTCCTTATCAGAGCTTCGCTGTGCTTTGCCCTTTTTTTTTTCTGAAACGAAGAGTTTCGAGTGTGCTCTGAGAACGAAGACGAGGTATTTATAATGACCCGACGAACGCCAAACATGTACACGAAGCACTGTAGTCGTTCTTCTGGGCCAATATGAAGGCTACCTCTGTGTCTCTGTCGATGAGTCAAATAAATGCGTGGCCAGTCAAATTAAATTTAAATCGGAAAAGGAAGAAAAAGCAGTCATAGAATTTACTTTTATTCTGGGTGCATTCCTGGCCCATGGCACGATGCAACAATCACTTTCGAAGCAACTTCGTTCGCGGGGTAGAAAACAATAGAAAAGAATGCTACTGTATGTAAGTTTATAAATAAATATAGGGAAATGATATTGTATCCTCAGGAGTACCTACTCGCGCTCGCAGAAATAAGCCGTAAGCGTGAGGACGTGCTATTGAGTTGCGGGATTAGGACCCGTTTGTTTTTTTAAATGAAAAGAATACCAACTAAATGAGATAAGGATTGGTGAGTTAGTTGACCATGGGGAATTAGGGGCGACATCGTGAACTGAACTCATGTAACGTTCGCAGGCGATTGACGGCGTGTAGAGCATATACTAATTGATGGCGGTGGTGTCTAGCAGATCGCATCGTGTGGCCTACTGCGTGAGCGTCGAGTATGTCTGGGTTGTTGGCAGTAGCAGCGGCTACCCTCCCACGGCGGCGATCAATTGGAGCAGGAGTTGGAATATACTAGTTTTTTGGCAAGATTAGTAGCTTTGCTCATTTCCATTTGCATACATAAATTCGCTGTTCCCTTCACCAATCCCCTAAATGTGCGCCCTCACCCTGGATCAGTCAAGACCAGCCTAAGATTTGCATCACGACAACCAATTGGGTCTACGAGGTGCAATACCCTTTGATGGCGATGACCGATCTGAAGCTCGACAACTATACATCGTCCCATACGACGATGGTGGCAACAGCTATTTTGGAGCTTGAGCACAACCATTAATTTGACGAAGGCGACGGCTGCAGCGGTCGTTTTGAACAACGAATCTTGTTTTCTCTTATTCTTGTCGAATCTTTGGATGAGATGCAGCATATCAAAGTGGTAATCATTTCAGTTTCATCTAATTTGTGCGATTTTCAGTGAGTTTGACAATCTATTTTTTGGTTTTCCTAGTATGAAAGATGCAGATTCTTGCCAATCTGAAAATCATCTTCAGGTGACACATCATCCTTGGAGGTGGCAGTAGCAGTGGCCAGAGCCCACGGCGGCGAATGATTGGGAACGACGACTGGAGCATCCTTCTCGGAGCATGAAGTGTTGCAGACAATTGAATTGATACATGTCTAACCGTCGGTTAAGGCACCAAATCAACATAAAAAAAATTTCAAATTTGATGATGTAGTCTATAGAGTATTGTAGCACCCTTTAAAATTTTAACCTCATACTCAAAAGTGTGGTGGAAGAAAAAAATATACTGTGAATAGTAGCATTTGTTTTTTATTTCTTTTCATTTATCATTTCCTAGAATTTTCATAATTTTGTTACTCTTAACACAAAATTATTTTGAACTTGAACTTTATACATATGTAGAGTAAATTGGAAGGTACATCATCGATTTATTCAGATTTTTTATGCTGATTTGGTGCCTCAATCGACCGGGTTGCACCGGTTGCACTCTCTGATAAGCGTAACTAACTCTGTAAAGGAATTAGTTCGTGTATAATTTTGCGGGACGAAGAGATTCGAGTGTGCTCGAAGAACGAAGACGAGGTATTTAATATGAAGTCTACCCGTGTGGCTCCGTCAATATGGCTACCCGTGTGGCTCCGTCGATATGAAGTTTCCGTGAGGTATTCTTCTTTCCGTAAGCAACGACTCTGCTTTCCGCGCAGATCCATCCGTGTAATGCACATAACATGAAATGTTTTTCTTCTTTTCGCCCGACGAGCGTCAAACATGTACACGGTGCACTGTAGTCGTTCTGCTGGGCCAATATGAAGTAAATAAGTAGCGGTTGGAAAATAGCTTTTAAACATGTACACGGAGCACTGTAGGTATCTTTATTAGCTTTTACTAATTGTTTTTTTTTGCTATAATTGATGGTTTTTGCTATAAATGAATAGTAGCAATTGAAAAAAAACTTTTAGAAGGAGAAGCGAGTGATAAAAAAGTAATAGAGAGATACATGCGCAAAATGGGAGTGACCCTCTAACTTATTTTTAGAACAAAACAGAAGCGAGAGAAATATAAAAGCTGCTGCAAAAAAAAATCACATACTTATAAAGACTTCTATAAATAAAAGGGAGAAGCAAAAGTAATATCAATAGAGCCGTAGGCGATGACTCAGGGCCTGTTTGATACGACTGCGACTTATGGTTTTTGGCTGAAAATTTTAAATTTTAGCTGTTTGCGACAAAGATTATAGAGAGAGATATTCGCTTGTGATTTTAGTTGATACAGATGTTGGACTTTTAACATGTACTACAATTATAATTAACTTGTAAAATTCATCTTGAGAAAATACTCTATTTAAAAGTTAGGTGTTGTAACAAAAGCCAAAAACCACTAGGTTCAGTCAAAAAAACAAGGCCTCAGCTTTCCACGCGGATCCATCCGTCTAATACACGTAACATGAAATGAAAGTGGTATTTTTCTTCTTTTCACCGTGTTATGTTGAACTCATGAATATTAATTCCACGATCCCGATGGGACTGAATGGGTAGACTATCTATTTTTCCGGTCTACGAAAGGAAAATTTTTACTTTCTTCCGTATTCCATTCGGATTGCATAGGAAAAGTCCGATTTCTGCTTTATATGGCTTTGGATGGACTCTTTTTGGCTGTAATTTATAGCTTATCACTATGATTTATGATTTTCGATCCTAGCTCAAGCACTTGTGTGAACGAACTGAATCCTTATAAGCCGTTTCAAAAATAATGTCCCGATAAATCACTTCAAAACAGCGGTGGAGAAACCATCTTGTTTGTTTGTTTAATAGAAACTATGACAGAAATGATTTTAAAAAAATTGGGATTCAGTTCAAATTTATATTAAATATAAAAAAAATTACTAAAGTAAATCCCCAAATCCAAACATCTCCTGAATCTTATTCCTTGGTCCATAGAAAAACGTAAACCTTTTCGAGATACCATAGGTAGTAAGACTTACCAAAACCAGATATGGTACTAATAAATGGCTCCAGAGAAATTTGATAGAATGTCTCTTACAAGAGTGGATCTCAAGAAAATGCTACTCATTTCGTTGTGATTGGTAAATCGCCACCCATTCCATTCCGTGGTATATAAAATGTCACTCTAGTCCTTTTTCACCCTTTTTTGGTTATTTAGTCATTTTTTTCTCCACATAAATTGTCTCTTTTGCCCCTATGGGTCGGACTAGCTCCTACATGGTTGAAACGCACCAGGGGAGATCATCGAGACGCATGAGAGACTAGAGCTGCAAACGAGCCGAACTCGAGCGAGTTTGGCTTCTTAAGCTTGAGTTTGGTAGAAGCTTGATCGAGCCTAAGGTCTCGTCGACATTTTCCTTATCAGAGCTTCATCGTGCTTTATTTTTTTTTTTCTGAAACGAAGAGCTTCGAGTGTGCTCTGAGAACGAACGCCGAACATGTGCACTGTAGTCGTTCTTCTGGGCCAATACGATCCCAATGGGACTGCAACTTACGTCTCAACGAGACAGCGCATAGCTCCATTGGCAAAAGTTACATGTCATGGCAAAAGTTGGCAACAAGTTGAGGTATCATATCTCGTACGATTGTTCGTTTGTTTAAATATAAACGAGACAGCGCATAGCTCCATACTGGTCATGTGATGGCAAAAGTTGGCAACAAATTGAGAAAGCATCAAGTCTTTGTCAGAAAGCGGCATCAGCTAAACCTCATAATGGAAACGAAAGCGGCATCAGCTAAACCTCATAATGGAAACGAAGACTAGCAGGATACTGCTAAGAAGAAGCATTAGTCATCATGACTCACATACCATAGACTTGATTCTTTGTCTAACTTTGCTACGCTTGCGGCGGCCATTTTGTTGCTACAAAAAATATGGCAAGCCATACATAACTTAATTATGGCAAAGTTAGCCATAAAGAATAGACAGCTAGTAACAGAGAGTTTTATTGACTACAGTAAAATCTTGTTGTTATGGCTTCCAGGAAACGAAGTTTAGTTCCTTCTGCAAAAGAATGCCAAAGCGCACTCATGTAAAGGGCACCTAAAATGACAAATTAAGACGGGAAGTAGTTAGGGAATTCCAAGATGTATCATATCTCGTACGATTGTTCGTTTGTTTAAATATAAACGAGACAACGCATAGCTCCAGACTGGTCATGTGATGACAAAAGTTGGCAACAAGTTGAGAAAGCATCAAGTCTGTGTCAGAAAGCGGCATCAGCTAAACCTCATAATGGAAAAGAATGCCAAAGCGCACTCATATAAAGGGCACATAAAATGCCAAATTAAGACGGGAAGTAGTTAAGGAATTCCAAGACCATGTGATGGCAAGTTGGCAACAAGTTGAGAGAGCATCCAGTCTGGGTCAGAAAGCGGCATCAGCTAAACTATTTAGATGCCAGACCACAAGAACCGAACACATAGCCCATGTGCACGGGCACTGTAGTCGTTCTTCTGGGTCACTCCCCGGTCCATGGCGCGATGCAACAATCACTTTCCAACCAACATCATCGCTCGCGGGGTAGGGACGTAAGCAACGGCTCTGCTTTCCGCGCAGATCCATCCGTGTAACGCACATAACATGAAATGTTTTTCTTCTTTTCACCCGACAAGCGTCAAACATGTGCACGGAGCACTGTAGTCGTTCTGCTAGGCCATTATGAAGTAAATAGTAGCGGCTGAAAAAATAGCTTTTAAACATGCACATGGAGCACTGCAGGTATCTTTATTAGCTTTTGTTAATGGTTTTTTTTTGCTATAATCGATGGTTTTTGCTACAAATAAATAGTAGCGGTTGAAAAAATAGCTTTTAGAAGGCTAAGCAAGTGATATAAAAAGTAATAGAGAGATGCATGTGTAAAACGGGAGCGAGAGAAATAGGATATGTGATGCGCCGTGACCCTCTAACTTATTTTCAGAACAAGACATAAATGAGAGAAATATAAAAGCTGCTTCAAAAAAATCACATATTTATATAGATTTTTTATTTCTATAAATAAAAGCGAGAAGCAAGAGTAATATCAACAGAGCCGTAGGCAATGACTCAGCTTTCCACGCGGATCCATCCGAGTAATACACGTAACATGAAATGAAAGTGGTATTTTTCTTCTTTTCACCGTGTTATGTTAAACTCATGAATATTAATTCCACGATCCCGATGGGACTGCATGGGTAGACTATCTATTTTTCCGGTCTACGAAAGGAAAATTTCTACTTTCTTCCGTGTTCCATCGGATTGCATAGGAAAAGTCCGATTTCTACTGTATATGGCTTTGGATAGACTCTTTTTAGCTGTGATTTATAGTTTATCGCTACGATTTATGATTTTTGATCTTAACATAAGCGCTTGTGTGAACGAACCGAATGCTTATAAGCCGTTTCAAAAATAATGTCCCGACAAACCGCTTCGAAACAGCGGTGGAGAAACCGTCTTATTTGTTTGTTTGATAAAAGCCATAAGCCGAAAAGAAGACACCCCTATTAGGGCAGAAATGATTTTAAAAAAATTGGGATTCAGTTCAAATTTATATTAAATATAAAAAAAATTACTAAAGTAAATCCCCAAATCCAAACATCTCCTGAATCTTATTCCTTGGTCCATAGAAAAACGTAAACCTTTTCGAGATACCATAGGTAGTAAGACTTACCAAAACCAGATATGGTACTAATAAATGGCTCCAGAGAAATTTGATAGAATGTCTCTTACAAGAGTGGATCTCAAGAAAATGCTACTCATTTCGTTGTGATTGGTAAATCGCCACCCATTCCATTCCGTGGTATATAAAATGTCACTCTAGTCCTTTTTCACCCTTTTTTGGTTATTTAGTCATTTTTTGTCCACATAAATTGTCTCTTTTGCCCCTATGGGTCGGACTAGCTCCTACATGGTTGAAACGCACCAACACAGGGAAGATCATCGAGACGTATGAGAGACTAGAGCTGCAAACGAGCCGAACTCGAGCGAGTTTGGCTTCTTAAGCTTGAGTTTGATAGAAGCTTGATCTCGTCGACATTTTCCTTTTCAGAGCTTCATCGTGCTTTATTTTTTTTTTTCTGAAACGAAGAGCTTCGAGTGTGCTCTGAGAACGAACGCCAAACATGTGCACTGTTCTGGGCCAATACGATCCCGATGGGACTGCATGGGTAGACTGCAACTTACATCTCAACGAGACAGCGCATAGCTCCATTGGCAAAAGTTACATGTGATGGCAAAAGTTGGCAACAAGTTGAGAAAGCATCAATTCTGGGTCAGAAAGCGGCATCAGCTAAACCTCATAATAGAAACGAAGACTAGCAGGATACTGCTAAGAAGTTTCTTGTCATCCTCGCACGCTCATCCCTGGAAGGATGCCCCTATTTAGATGCCAGACCACAAGAACCGAACACATAGCCCAAAGCTTTCTCGTCCTTAATACAGAAGCAAGATGTCTGATGCACCAACCTACAAGCCTTCCATGCCACTACTGTTTGTTCTGATCTTCTTCCACTGCTTGAGCCTATGCGCCCATGTACATTCCATGGCGGCATCAACTCCAGTCCACAAGGAATCCGATATTGATCGGCAGGCTCTCCTCTGCCTCAAGTCTCAACTCCATGATCCCTCAAGAGCCCTAACCTCATGGAGAAATGATTCTTCCACATTCTGCAATTGGCGTGGGGTGACATGCAGCACACGGCATGCATCTCGTGTTATTGCATTAGACCTTGAATCACTAAACATCACTGGGCAAATCTTTCCTTGTATTGCTGATCTCAGTTTCCTCACCAGAATTCACATGCCCAATAACCAACTCAATGGCCAAATTTATCCTGAGATTGGTCGCTTAACCCGGCTTAGATACCTCAACCTCAGCATGAATTCCCTTGACGGTGAGATACCAAAGGCGATATCATTATGTTCCCACCTGGAGATCATCGACCTACATAGCAACTCCCTCGAAGGTGAGATCCCTCCAAGTCTTGCGTTGTGTTCATCTCTTCAGGAAATTATTATTAGCAATAACAATCTTCAAGGAAGCATTCCTTCACGGTTCGGTTTGCTCCCCAACCTTTCAACCCTAGACCTCCCTAGCAACAAGCTCACTGGCACCATTCCTCAATTTTTGGGGAGAGGCAAGTATCTCATACAGGTGGATCTCCAAAATAATAGCCTCAGTGGAGGAATACCCCCTGCTCTGTTCAATAGCACATCCCTTTCTTACATAGATATCTCATATAATAACCTTTCTGGGTCTATCCCTCCTTTCTCACAAACATCCTCACCACTGCGAAACCTTAGCTTAACTAATAACAAACTCTCAGGGTGGATTCCTGCCTCAATTGGTAACCTCTCTTCCCTATCTTTGCTGCTGATTGCTCAAAACAACTTACAAGGAAGCATTCCAGAGAGCTTGAGTAAAATTGCAAGCTTGCAAGTGTTAGACCTGACCTATAACAACTTGTCAGGCATCGTTCCACCAGCTCTTTACAGAATCTCGTCTCTTACTTATCTTGGCCTTGGAGCCAACCAACTCGTTGGGAGAATTCCCACCAACATTGGCTACACACTTCCAAGCATCACAGACTTGATACTGGAAGGGAACCAATTCGAAGGACCAATTCCTGCTTCTCTGGGCAATGCATCAAACCTAAAAAATTTACTTCTTCGGAACAACGCATTCACAGGTGTTGTTCCTTCGTTTGGGTCCTTGCCCAAGTTAATACAACTAGATGTGGGTGTAAATAGACTTGAAGCCGGAGACTGGTCATTTTTGTCCTCTCTAACAAACTGTACTCAATTACAGATATTATGCTTAGACATAAATAGCCTCCAGGGAACAATACCGAGTTCTATTACCCACCTTTCGAAAAGCCTTCAGGTACTCCTCCTGACGGAAAACCAGTTGACTGGTGCTATACCTTCAGAGATAGGAAAGCTCACCGGCCTCACTGTCCTTCTAATGGATAACAATTTACTTTCAGGCCATATTCCTGACACAGTTGGAAACCTTAAAAACTTGACCTACCTTGGCTTATCCCGCAACAAAATTTCTGGAGAAATACCACAATCGATTGGGAAACTAGAAAAACTCACTGACCTTTATTTCGAGGAAAATGATTTGGGTGGGCACATACCAGCAAGTTTAGCAGGTTGTAAAAATTTGCTAAAACTGAACCTTTCTTGCAATAGATTCTATGGAAGCATTCCACCGGAGCTCTTTTCCATTTCCTCTCTTTCTAAAGGCTTAGACTTGTCCTATAATCAACTCACTGGACACATACCATTGGAGGTTGGTAAATTGATTAATCTGAATTCACTTAGCATTTCCAACAACCAATTATCAGGTGAGATCCCGTCCACACTTGGTCAGTGCCTTCTTTTGGAATCTCTCCACCTGGAGGCAAATTTTCTACAAGGAAGCATCCCAAGATCTTTCATCAGCTTAAGAGGCATCACGGAGATGGATATTTCTGCAAACAACTTCTTTGGTCAAATTCCAGAATTCTTGGAGTCTTTCAGCTTTTTACATCTTCTCAATATATCCTTCAATGACTTTGAGGGATCAGTCCCTCAAGGTGGCGTGTTTGCCAATTCAAGTGCTATGTTCGTCCATGGAAACAGAAAGCTGTGTGCAAGTTCTCCAATGCTACAATTACCACTTTGCACGTCATCACCATCCAAAAGGAAGAAGACATCCTATGTTGCAGCTATATTGGTTCCGCTTGCTACAGTCGTTCTACTAACCTTGGCATGTGTTGCTGTCATTTTTCGGAAGAAGAGAAGTCAAGCTACACAACTCATCAACCAATCATTCAAGCAGTTAAATAATTTCTCGTATGGTGATTTATTTCAAGCAACAGATGGTTTCTCTTCATCCCGTCTTGTTGGTTCGGGAAGATTTGGATTGGTATACAGAGGCCAATTCGAGTTTGAAGTACGCACAGTTGCTATTAAGGTATTCAGGCTTGACCAATTTGGAGCACCAGCTAACTTCCTTGCTGAATGTGAGGCATTGAGAAACATTCGCCATCGGAATCTTATAAGAGTGGTTAGTCTATGTTCAACCTTTGATCCCACAGGAAATGAATTTAAAGCACTTATTCTTGAGTACATGGCCAATGGTAATCTAGAAAGCTGGCTCCATCCAGAAGCATATAAACAAAGCCCAAAAAGACCATTGAGTTTAGGCTCAAGAATAACAATAGCTGTGGACATGGCTGCTGCATTAGACTATCTTCATAATCGATGCAATCCTCCTTTGGTTCATTGTGATCTAAAACCAAGCAATGTCCTTTTGGACGAAGAAATGGTTGCATGTCTTAGTGACTTTGGGCTCGCAAAGTTTCTTTACAGCCACTCTTCAATAGGGCTTAGTAATTCATCCAGCATTGCTGGACCGAGAGGATCAGTCGGATACATTGCACCAGGTGAGCATGTCTCTTATTCTTATTCTTATTTATATCTAATGTGTCAATATTATGTTGTCACATAAATGATGTGCAGCCATATTCTCTAGAACTTTACCATCTTTCAACCAAGTAAAGTGTATTTCTTAAGCAATCTTGCATAATATCGCAGAGTATGGCATGGGGTGCAAAATCTCAATTGAGGGTGATGTCTACAGCTATGGAATTATTCTTCTAGAGATGATGACAGGAAAGCGTCCGACTGATGAGATGTTTAAGGATGGTATGAACCTTCACTGCTTCGTGGAAGCAGAACTTCCACAGAAAATTGGTGAGATTTTAGAACCCAGTCTCACCGGATATGACGGAGGTGAAGACACAAACCTTGCAATAGTTGAAATGCAAAGGTGTGCCATTCAATTGACTAAACTTGGCCTAAAATGCTCAGAGACATCACCCAAGGATCGACCAACAATGGAGGATGTTTATGCTGAAATCATCAGCATCAAAGAAAGTTTTCAGCATTGCCATAATTCACCTGCTACTACAGTAATAGTTGCATGATGCGCCATGGATTATATTTCCTCGTTTTTAGAAGTTACAATCACACTATTTGAGTTCCAATTAAAGTATGAGTATTACATAACTGTACTTTTGCATGTTGATAGGTAATGTGTACTATTCAATTGTCCATAGAAAGAGGAGATAGTGGCATTATTCTCAGGTGACCGGGTACTGTTTATGGGTTATGAACACATAAAAAAAGACTGAAATGGGGAACTGAAACATGTCTAACAGAATTGCACAACACCTTCCCAAAAAGACATAATTGGTTGTCTGTCAAAAGCGTAGTCCAAAGCAGTTGATTAACTTGATTTCAAAATATGCAAGCCCCAGGAATAATAAAAAAAAATATATGAGTAATTTTCCCAGTAGAAGACACTGACATAGTACAAGGATATTAAAATGTTTCCACAAGAGAAAATAAGGGAAAACAATTCTAATAAGAAATCTATAAATACAAAATGTTAACCTAGAAATGCTACCATTTAAACCAATAGGTATTATATGCTAGTGTAACTCAACATAAACCGGCAATATGGTACTAAAGAGTAGGATGTTACACATACACATAGGCCTGCGAGGTATCAGAAGTGCTGGGCACACCAAGTGGACGAACTGACTTCTTGTTCAGATATTATGGTTCAGTAACAACTGATAAACACGTCGAATCAGATGTGAGTTCAGTGTAACACCCGTGGGAAAGAAAAAAGAAAGGAAAGCGAAGAAATTGCCGTCAGAACTCTAGAGGTTAATTTTGAGTAGGGTAGTCCATTCACAGAGATACCTGACTGTCTAGGGGCCAATCGGCACCTCTCATAACTATAGAGTCATCACTCGACATAAACAAACCTGAGATATTTGCAAAAAATACCATAGCAACCGGCCAAATACCCAAAACCCAGAAATATCATTCGGCTGCTACAGTCGGGCTACAGTAAGGGACAGCCTGACCTCTCTGGATAACCCAGTCACTGAGCCATAAAGAGGACAGCAAAGCATCGAGAAAACACCTCACAGCCACAGGCCAATTACCACACACAACCAATCGAGCAAAAGATAGGGAGAAGAAACATCACGGCTCTAGCAAGCCAGTTCTCCCTCCAGTCTCATTCCCAAACCCTCAAACCCTTCGATTACAGAGCATCAGCCACCACAGACAAGCACCAGGAAGTGCCAAACAGCAGTAGGAAGGCGGCAAGGGGCCAACCGGGGCTGCGAGCCGTAGCGGAGAAGACCACCGCCAAGGCCACCCAGCACGCCCACGACCGAGAAAGTGGCCGCCGAGCACAAGTCACCATCCTCGCCCAAAAGCAACCCGACAATCACCCGACAAAAGGTAGCCCACCAACCTTTCTCAGTATTAGCGGCAAATTCTTAAGATGAAATCATGCAGACCCGTAGCCAACCAGCAATCAACAGAATGACATAGCATCGCTAGGGCACTAGGGAACCAGCATAGAGAGCACCAGCCGGAGGTAGAGGAAGAGAGCAGAGGGAGCAAATAGTACCGAGGAGGTGAGCCACCATGGTGTAGGAAGGACACCATGCACCGACGGCCATGGCATGCTCCCTCGCCGCATGGCATGACCTTGAGCCCCGCCGGAGCCACCAAACAACCACCCCAGGGTAGATCCGAAAATCAAAAAGGGGCAAATCAAAATCTAGTATCAAATCGAATAAATAGAGGGGGAGGGAGTAGAAGAGGTGAGTCAAGGAAGAAGAGGAAGAGCAAACCGGAGCCGCTAGGCGATAGCCCCAAACCTAGAGTCAACCTAGGGTTACCAAAATGGCGTGAGGAGCTCGGGCGACGAGGAGCCAGAGCCAACAAGAGGCCGAAGGAGTAGTAGAGGGAAAACCGTAGCACCGGTCGAGAGGGAGGCCGAGGAGAGACGCCGGCGGTGAGGGGCGCCAAGAGATGACGCGTAGTGTCATAGCCACGGCGCAGTCGAGCCGAGGGGAGGCGGTACATGGAGGAGCCGACAGCAGAGGTGCCAGGACTAGGGAGAGGCCGAGGCGACACAGCGCCGGAGAGCTGAAGGCGCAACGCCAGGTTCGATCGGATCGGGAGAGGAGGAGACAACCGAGAAAGAGAGAAAGTGGGGAAAGAAATGAGCGCCAGCGGAGAGAAGAGAAAATGAAAAGGAAAAGAAAAGAAGGAGAGGAAGGAAAAAGGGAAAAGAAAGAAAAGGAGAGAAAAAAAAGAAAAGAAAAGAGGAGAAAAAATGAAGAGAAAAATGGTAGACGTGTAAATAAGATTTATCTGCGATTATAGATGACGATCATTAAATTATGATCGTTTGGGCACCGGGACATCGAGAAGGTGTCCGGTGAGAGAGAGGTTGTTGGTATCAGGTTTACGCGTAGGAATGTAGTTGGTTGTCTGCACGCGTAGAACCGTTGTTGTTTGCATGCTTGTGTGAATTGTAATGTTAAGTTGAGGGTTCGGGTGATGCTTTCAGATGGAGGTTTTGGTTTGGCGCTCCTCCACACATCGTCCACGGAATAATCAAGTAAGTAATGGTAGAACAGTGGATTGTGATGAATGTCTGATATTTGTTTTATGCCATGATTTAAGTCGTGTTATGAAATGATATCCCGGCTTTTCTGTTGTTGATTGTACTGCGATGAGTGATGCTTATAATTGAATATCAATATTTGAAGAATGTTGCATTTGCATTGCACCATGAGCATCATGAAAGCTCTACAACGGTAGGCATCCCACACAGTGGGAAAAATAGGACCTACTTCGGCACCTCTAGGGATAAAGGCAGAGGGGCTTCACCAATGGATGATGCAACTTCACTATACTGGTATAAGCAGCATACAACGGTGCATTATGTATTGCACTCATGGACCTACGACGGTAGGCCTCCCACGACAGTGGGGAAATCGAGAGCTACTTCGGTAGGCACCTCCAGGGATGGAGGTAGAGGAGTTTCACCGACGGGTGTAGCAACTCCACTATACCGGTATAAACTGCATACAGAGGTTCATTGCATCGCATTGCATTGGCAGGTTACGAACAGGAGACAGGAAGAAAACCCAGAGATTCTGGGTTACAGTTCATAAATGTGATTTGATGACTACAGTACCAATGACACAGAATTGATTTACAGTTTCCAGTTACAGATTGGATTTACAGTTTCTAGTTATAGATTGGATTTACATTTTCCAGTTACAGATTGGATTTACAGTTTACAGTTATGGATTTGATTTACAGTTTATAGTTATAGAGTTGATTTACAGCTTGCGGTTCATGTCGATTGAGCTGTTAAAGTGATGTTATTGTTTTATCGTATGCTTGCTGAGTCTTCAGGCTCACCCTTACTTTATCGTTATTTTTTTAGGAATTGTTGAAGGCAACATGTATGGATAGGAGTAGAACAGTTGTCTCACGTGCATCAGTAATTCACATATCATCTACAGTTTACATACTTAGCCTTGAATGGTTGAGTACCTTTTTGGTAATTAGCAAATTTATACCTCTGCTGCGCTTAATGTCAAGCGTACCGATTTTTGTCGTTTGATTGATATTTAAATAAAAGAATTGCTTTGCAAGACCAGTGGCAAAAGTTGAAATTGATAATATTATAGAGTAGGTGGTAGCACTTTAAACTTAGGAAGGAGCAAGGGTGTTACATTCAGTTTGGCCCGCGAGTACAACCGATGATCCACAATCCTAATACAATTTTGTTGAGTACATACATTGCCGGTTTGTAAAACTGTACACGCGTAATCAAATTGCTGTAGCAAAATTTAATTCCTTTCGAAATGCATGGAAGTGTTTACCTACTCCAAAAGTTGCATCGAGTGATCATCTACCGCACTTCCGCCAAGCAAAATTTAATTCCCGAAATGGGAAGTGTTTCTCGTTCCATTTCTCTGTATAGGAGATACATAGGCCTACGAGGCATCGGGAGTGCTGAAAGAATGTGTGGCAGTCTTGATAAGGCATTTTTGTGCTGGACTTGCCTTGTATGCGGTTCAAGTGTGTGGTGTGGATTCGCCGTGTCCGATCCAGCCTGTGCAACCTCACACCGCCGACGATGCAGAATGACAGGATTCCACAAAGGAAAGGAAAGGCGGCTCGAACCCAGAGCACGAGCCAGCGGTCGGGTCGGAGTACTGGGCCTGTGCTGGCCCATTCCACTTTGCGTCCGTGCCTTCGTCTTCCAAATTTGAGATTCGGCCACTCGTGCATGCATAACAATGGGGTTTAGCTCGCTTTAAGCCCTTTAACTTCACATGATCCGATAGCAGATGTGTTCCGTAAAACCTTATACTAATTAAACATCCTTGTCTCTCCTCGCATCAGGCCGGTGGCATACAGCGGTTGCTTGGTCGAGTAGCTCATCCGGCGTCCGGAGACATTTCTCGATTGAAACTCCAATTGCAAGCCTTGAGAGGAGAATCGACTGGTGCCCATCCGGTGGCAGCGGACGAAAACGAGCAAAAATTTTTTGCTATGCTGATGGCCGTCATGTGCACAGGCAGCGCAAGGTATGTCTCCTCCATCCATTTGTTTGTTGGAATTAATCTTGATAATTTGTACGTGGTCGTCGGTGCAATGGTCGAAGCCACATATGAGAAGACGTGGTTGAAGGCCTGATCGGTGCTGTGGTCGAAGCCATGGTCAATGGTCTGGCCAGCAGTCCACGATCGGTGCTCAGGCGTGGTCGAAGCAGTCCCAGAAGCTGTGGTCGAAGCATCGAGATGATGCACTGCGGTCGAAGCTTCGAGTTGTTGTGCGTGGTCAGTCACGACCAAGTTGTGTGTGGTCAGTTACGACCACGTTATTTGTGATTGCTACGACCAACTGTGGTCGTAGACGACTGGTCTGTGTGGTCATACACGACCAGGGTGTGCATGGTTGGTTTCAACCAGGTTGTGCATGGTCATAACGACCATGTTGTGTGTGAGATCGTAACGACCAGTATGGTAGTTGTAAGCCAAAGTTGAAGCCAATGGCTGAGGTCGTGCGGCCAGTCTCTCGAGCAGTCATCGTAGTTGGTAGTAACTGTAGCAGGCGTCAGCACTTGTCGTCGAGGGTGACGCAGTCCATACCTTGGTCGATAAACTGACTAGTCACAGTAGCAATCGATGGCTAAGCGAAGCAGCATGGGCAGGCGACTGGTCGCTGTAAGCAGTTATGGGTAGCTGAGCGAAGCAGCATGGGCAGGCGGCTGAGTGGTGTGGTCGTGCGTCGCTGTAGCAGACGCAGCGTGGTCAGAGTAGCGCAGCAAAAGTCATAGTGAGTGAGTGGCCTGTGTGGCTCTGGTGTCTATATATACCCTGTAATCCTTGTGTAGTTTGAGAATGAACAAAAGGAAGAAAAATTGCCCCAACCACTCTCCGCCTCATTCGACTTAGTTCTTCCAGTACTCTGTTTTCACCACCATAGTCGTAGGCACCGACCGGAGCTGCTCTATTCACCGTCTGACAATAGAAGCACTCGTTCGAGTTTGGGCATGCAGATCCTATGGTTTGTTCCCCACACGTGGTATCAGAGCATGGTGTATGTCCAAATACTTATGACCGGAGTTGATGGCGACCAGCGCGCAGTAGGCGGCAAAGGAGCAGCGGCGTGCCCTTCCATTACCTAATGCTGACTTCCTCCAACTACACCGCGTGGCGATCAAGATGGAGGCGCTAATGGATGCCCAGTGGATCTGGGAGGCCATCGGTCCACCGACCGGAGTGGTCGTGGAGGTGAAGAAGGATAGGTCGACGCGGGCCTTCATCTTCTAAGCCATACCCGAAGACCTTCTTCTGCAGGTGGTGAAGAAGAAGATAGCCAAGGAGGTGTGGGATTCTCTGCAGACCAGATACCTTGGGGCTAACCAGGTACAAAAGGCCCGACTGCAAACTCTGCAAAATGAGTTCGTGGTGCTACGCATGCAGGAGGGAGAGTCCATCGACGACTTTGCCGGGAAGTTGAGTGGGATGGCGAGCAAGTACAGTGCGCTCGACACAACCCTGGAGGACCCAGCGCTCATGAAGAAGCTCCTCGACTCAGCGCCTAACGAGTTCCTCCAGATGGTCGCCTCAATCGAGTAGTACTTCGATTTGGAGGAAATGCCTTTTATGGAGGCCATATGGCGGCTAAAGGCGTATGAGGAGAGGATTCATCATCGTGCCGTTAGCAGCAATGCCAATGGACAGCTCCTCCTCACTCACATCGAGTGGTTGAAGTAGTAGAAATGTGACGGCATGAAGTCGTCAGCAAGCAAGGGCTCCTTCGACAGCAATAGCAGTGGCGGTGGTCTAAGGAAGTTCAACAAAACCAAGGTGATGTGCTATAACTGCCAAGAGTTAGGACACTTCGTATACAAGTGTCCTGAGAAAAGAAAGGAAGAGGTGTTACTTTGTGACATACAGAGTAATGATAAGCCAACCCTTTTGTGAAGAGTCAAGAAGTGTGACGGTGGTGTGAAGCCATTGTCACCAGAAGTTAGTGTGAAGCCGACAATAGAAGTCGGTGTGAAGCTGACAATAGAGATTGGTGTGAAGCCGACCACAGAAGTCGGTGTGAAGCCAACGACCACACCTCGGTGTGAGGCCGAGCAGTAGCGGTGTGATGCCGCTGCAAGGGAGAAGTCGATGTGAGACCAACAATGTCAACAACAGCTGCTGTCTGAAGTTTTAACATGTGGTTGATAGAAGTGTGATGCCGCTACAAGGTGAAGTCGGTGTGAGACCGACAATGCCAACAGTAGTGCGAAGCCGCTGTGTGGTCGATGGCGGTGTGAAGCTGTCGTGTGGTCATTCCGACAAGTGGTCGATGGCGGTGTGAGACCGCTGCAGGGGAGAAGTCGGTGTGATGCCGGCGCCAACGGCAGTGTGATGCTACTACGAGGAAAAGTGGGTGTGAGACCAACAATAACTGCAGCGCGAAGCTACTATGCGAAGTGACCGTGGTCAAAGATAATGTGGTCGAAGTGACGGTGGTCAGAGAGACCATGGTCGAAATGGCTGTGGTCGAAGTGATCGTGGTCACAGAAGCTATGGTCATGGCGCTGATGAGAGGCCGCAACATACGGCAAGAAGCTTCTGCGTGTGGCAAGATGTGGGTGATCCATATCGGTGAGTCAAACCATCAAGATTAAGGGGGAGAATGTTGGAATTAATCTTGATGATTTGTTTGTGGTCATCGGTGCCATAGTCGAAGCCATATGCGAGAAGGCATGGTCGAAGGCCTGGTTGGTGCCATGGTTGAAGCCACGATCGATGGTCTAGCCAGCAGTCCACGGTCAGTGCTTAGGCATGGTCGAAACAGTCCTAGAAGCCGTGGTCGAAGCATCGATATGATGCACTGTAACATCCTAAATTTTGGATGTTTGAAATTTTGAGAAATTTAAAAATTTTATTTGCATCTTACTGGCATTTGAATTTTGGTTCGACATCTTATCTGGGTTTTCCTGAGTTTTGTGTTGAGCAAATAATATCTGAAAATAATTCTCGAGCACAAAATAGCAATCATAAAAAAAACAAAACAAATAATTAGATAAATAAATACAAATAATTTAAGTAGTATCTAACCCTGAGAAAGTAATTCCAAAAATATATTTACGAAATCAAAACATGGTTTATAAATTAGTTAAAGGGAAATGCCCGAAATAAAAGTACAACTCAAATATATACATACATAAACTATGTAATTAAATCCAAGAATAGTCTTAACACTAGAGCTAAAATTCAAATTTTGGAAATCATGCAAAACTTAAAATTAACAAATCCTAATGAGAATTAAAGTTTAAATTAAAGATCCAAAATTCTAAAATTTTGCTCAAGCATTATCTCTCTTCTTTTCCTTCATTCCCTCCCTTCCCTCTATTACATGTGGGGCCCTTTCTTTCCTCTCTCTTCCTCCCTCTCTTTCACTGCCCCTGCCCCCGCCCAATCTCTCTGTTGCGCGGGCCGCCCCCTCTTCCTCCTTTATTTCTTCCCCATGCGCCTGCCTTCCCCATTCTTTTCTTCTTCTTCCTCCTCCCTTCTGTGGCCATGAACCCTCCGCGTCACCTTCTTTAATCCTTGTGCTCCGCTTCCTCTGGCTTCGCAGCACGCTCACGGCCATCATTACCGTGTGCTCGTCTCGTCTTGTCGCCCTGCCGCACTCTGTCGCCGCGCTCTGCGCCCCTGCCCTGTAGCCGTGCCCCGTCGCCATCACCTGTGCCGCCGCGCACGCCGAGCCCGCGCTGGGCTTTACCCAGCAGGCCAACCCCGCTGCCCAGACCTCCCTCCGTCGCTCGGTCCTTCGCGCCTCTCCCACCCCCTCTGCGGCACAAATAGGCCCCGACTCCCCCTTGCTCCCCCACGCTATCTTCTTTCCTCCCCTGCCTCCCCTTCCCTTCAACCCGTGAGTCGCCGTGCCGCCTCCACGCCATTTCGGCCACCCGTTGAAGCTCCGGCCGGGATGATCGCGTCACGGTGTGCGCCCACTCCCCATCCGCCGTTCCCCCAAACCAATTTGATTTTCGTGCACCGTGCTCACCGCTGCGGCTCCTTCCCTGTCGCCGGCCGAAACCGCCGCCACCGCCCCCGTTTCCTGCCCGTCGCCTCCCGGCTCGATTCCCTTCACCGGGAGAATCTCCAGGTCGCCGCCAAGCCTCCCCGAGCACCGCCTTACTCTCCCCCTCACCGTAGCGAGCCGGCCACGGTGACCTCCCCCGCACCGCCGCCATGCACGTCGCCAGCCCGCCTCGGCTCCCCTCCGGGCACGCCCGCCACCTAGGTGAGTTCCACTGGCCCTTCTCCCGCTCATGCGCGCGCCGCCCCTTTCCCTCTCCTCCCCGGCGGCCGGCGCCCCACTCCACCTCCGCCGCCGGCCGCTTCAAGCAACCGCCCACCTACCTCGCCGCCATTCCGGCCACCGCGCTGCCACCCCGAGCTGCCTCCTGCTCCGGGCAATCCGTTTTACCGGTTGCACTAGCCTCACAGGCCGCCGCTCATCGACGGCAAGGATGCTCGCCGCTCGGCCCGGCGTCCTCTGTTTTGACCCCCACCACCCACTGCTCTTCTACTTTCCTACGCATTCTCAGTCAGCCCAGGCCGCCGGCCCACTTGGCTAACAGAGAATCGCTAAAAGCTTGCAACCCCAGGTCCCCAGTTCGAATCCAGACAGCCGCACCATTTACACCCATTTTTTTATTATTTATTTCGTTTTTATGATCCATGTAATTCAAAAAAATTAAGGGAAATTTTGGAAATAATTTAGAGGAGCTAATAAAATTTAGTTAGGATATAAATGAGATTTTCTTTGAAGGTTTAAATTTGGATTAGTTCATATATGGTTAAATAACCAAATTTAATGAAGATTGCCCTTCATCAAAATTTAGATATAGGCTCAATGGTTAACCTGCCACCATTAAATAAATCCTAATGGTAAATTTAACCAAATAACAATATTAAAAATAAGACCCTATATGATAAACTTTGTCTAGAAAGATAAGTTTAGATTAAATAAAGCTACGCCAAACAATAATAACTAAAGTGTAAATAAAATAATAAAGGTGCCATTAATTAAATCTTAACACTAGATTTAATAAATAATAGTGTTTAGCATGGAATAACAAGCTAAGGCCCATACCAATGAATCGTAATGCAAATTAAATTAAGTGATAACTGAGGATACATAAAATATCACATCATAAATTGTTATAAACCCGGGCTCTGAAGGTTAATCCAATAGGCTAAAAATTTGTATACATCGTGTATATAGTATAAGATCTGACTATTAACGTTCGACAAAATAATGCCCAGCTAAACTTGTATACCAATCCATAGATCTAATCTAACTCATAGAACTTCCTTCATAAATATAAAAATAATAAAAGAAATTGTTAATAAAAGATCGATTCATCACCGGCCTTGTCTCAAATCACCCAAACCACCCATTAACTCATAATAATACAAAAGTTGAGTTTATTCGGATTTATTTGGATCCTTTGAGTTATTTGCCTTCATTTGGATTCAGTCGTTTGCTGCGTAATTAGGAATCGGAGTCCTGAAGATTCCATGGATCAAGCGTGGTCAGAGCGAAGTGAAGACAAAGAGTAGAAGTTTAAGAGAAAGCACCGTGTGAGCTTAAGTCCACGGTAAACCGCGCCAGGCGAGTCAATACTTTGATCATGTTGAACCTACATTTTCCGCAAATTACTTTGTTTTAAATTATCAAATTGCATGCTGTTAATTTATATGCAAATACATGTCTAGTTTAATATTCTAGTTATGTGCCCATTGTTTACCTTGAATAATATTACCCCTCCTTTGGAATACTTGATTACGTGAACCTTGTCACCCTAGTAAAATTATAGTAACAACTATTGGAAATAAGTCCGTAATTATACGCCATGCTTAGTACTACATAGTTACTTGGGGACGCTGAAATGCTCAAAACATCATTGTCATTTTAAATCATGAAGAACTGGTTTGGGCAGTCATGGTGGGAATGACTGATATATTTTGACGTGATTATTTTATGCTCCCAAAAATCCCAAGTTGCTTAAATATCTGAGCGGATGGTTTGGGGGCTGGTATGTGGTGCAGTGGGAGCACAAATTATGGAGTGTGGTAGAACCGCTCAGGTAATCCTAAGGACCGAATCTTGTCATGAAATCCTGTGTAAAACCGTACAACCACAAGTCTGTAAAATACAACTTGGCTAAGTAAATTTATCGAAACCCCCGGACTCATCTCACCGGTAGTGGACAGGAGTGGATATGCAAGGGCAAGGGGAGGCCTAAAGGGACACCGAGTGGAGGGTGACGTTTCCCAGTCGTACTAGCGCTGAGGGGAGTGGAGCCCGAATAACGCTAGTAGCCGTGGGGAACATCCCGTGCAACGTATGGGACCCACCGCAAGTGAAAACGGCCCATAGGGTGAGATGACAAAAGGGACTAGATACTTTGAAAAGTCACCGTGATGGTCTGCTCAACCACATGACTAAGGAATCGTGTGGGGCAACGAGTTGATTATCTCTTGTGGTGAAAGTGTACAAACTCTGCAGAGTCAAAACTATTCGAATAGCCGTGCCCATGGTCAAGGGCGGACATGGGAACTTAACCAGATATAGTTCTATTTCAAAATGTTTTGTGGGTGGGAATGGAAAAGTGGAGGGCGAAGGACTGCCCTGATTTGAGTTGTCCTGGGTGTCGTCCCAGCGGTAAGTTAAGCGGCTATAACGCTGAAAGATGTTATATGGTGTGATGCCATATGTATAGAAAAATTATGGTGATATTAGGCATATGGTGTGATGCCATATGTATGGAAACTCATGTTAATATTCCTTGAACATTATGTTTTGTTCTAAAGCTGCTAGGTCTCAGGGAATTTTATGTATTGTATTTCAAATAGTGGCATTTCTAATTCTTACAAAATAAAATATGGGTGGAATAAACAGGGTCGTGAGAAAAAGAGATGGATATTTGTAGTATACACATAAGGGTATTGTTGGATTCATGTCGATCATAAATGGGAAATGATAGTGTGGATTCTGGGAGAAATAAATTGGTGGAGCCCAAATGGATATATATAGACTAGATAGATGATTTAAATGATTTTTGGAGATTTAGGGATTGCACAGATAAATATTGGATTACGACACTAATAAATAAATTCTTGGGAGATGACAATATTGGAATTAATAGATTCGGTTACTAGATGAGTCAATTGAATTTTCAAAAATTTGGAGGAGTAATACAAGTATTGGATTATAGTTCCTGATTAGTGATTTACTTGGTGGGAGGATACTCGTGGATCGTAGAATTAATCAATGATATTCTTGGTGAATATATAATGGTGAATCGTAGAATTGATCAATGATATTCTTGGGGGATATATAATAGTGAATCGATTTCTGGAGAATTAGGGAGTGCAAAGGTAAATTGCTGGATTACCACACTACTGATGTTTATTAATTCTTGGAAGATGTTGACAATATGGGGAATTAATAGGAGTTGATCAATTACTAGAGGGATGAATTGAAATTCTGAGAAGATTGGATGATTCACAACAATTAGTGGATTATAATCTTGGTAAATTGAATTTTCGGTGGAGGTATATTTGTGGATTAGCTAGTGATAGATAATGGAAAATGAGATTGATTATTGGATTATGGTTTCGAATCAATGACGAAAAGGATTGAATACGAATGATATCGGTGGGTTTGAAAGTAATTATGTTAGAGAGTCATTAGAATTCAGAGGTGAGGAGCTGATGAATAGTAATGACAGGAGTGGATTATTAGTAAACCAAAGTACAAAGTAAGATCGGTGGATTAAATAAATGATGACACTTGCTGTTTGGAGTTTTAGACAGCAGTCAATAAAGAAAGTGCATTTTCGGTGGATTAAGTCAATGTTGGCTATTGTAGTATGGAGTTAGGTAACAATAGTAACACTTTGATTAAATAATAGTAATAATGCTACTAAAAGCAATTTTTGGCAAATAAAATAACCCGAGCCTCTCCTTTGTTAAACCATGCATACTATTTATTTGCATTCTGTGTATTGGCTCGCAGAGCACGGGGTTGGAGTGCTCACACTCGCTTTTGCGACAAAATTCAGAATCAAGAATCGAATCACCTCGCCTCAGCAACAAGATTGGACAAGCTGGCAGAGAAGATGAAGATGTCAAGGGCTAGGTCGCGAACCTCCAGTTGGCTGCCTGTGGGCATGTCCTGAAGGTCCCACCTGTGTGCTTCGTTCTTCCGCTGCTGCAACTTATTGAATTCGGCCTAATCGGCCCCTGAGTAAGTTTACTATTGTATATTTACGCTTTCGCATGATATGTACTTTGATAATCAGAACTGTAATCTGTGAGCACTATCTACTGATCCAGGGAATAGTGCAGGAATCACATAGGTATCCGGATTATAAAATCTGGGTACTACAGGGATGGTATCAGAGCATATCGACTGCAGGTCGTGACCTAGTAGCCTGGCCATTAGATTTATGACTAGAATTATTTCTTTAATAATTATTTCCAAAACTATAAGTATTATTGCCCAATCGCATCTCTCTTAGATGATTTCCTCTCATCTATTGCTGCCCTAGCCATTTTTACATCCGAGGCTCCCTTATGCTAAATTCAAAATAATAACACAAGAGCGAGTGCGGATGTTAACCAAATTACCCCCAAATACTTCCCTCTTCCTTCTATTAATTTAAAAAAAAGAAAGATTTTTGCTTATCTTATCGTACCCTTACTCCCAAAAAAAAATTAAGGTTAGGAACGTTGAAGATGTTCATGAAGATAAGGTGGTCTTGTTTTAAACGGACTATGTAGAAGAACCTTGTGCCCTCTTATGTGTGCTCTTCGAGTAGACGTTGTATTGTCGCCAGGTTTCCTTTGAGCCCTGTGCACTGCTTTTTGCCCTCAGGCATCCTATTTCGCAGCCACAGGAAAAGCTTGTTCTTAAAAGTTTGCGTGTTTTTGTATCACCCCAGCTTGCAGGGTATAATCTCTTAAAAATTTAAATGGGCTTAGAACATCTTATCTCTACGATTTAATACTCACCTCATGCTATTCCCTCTCACCTTTTCGCTGAAAACCCCGTTGGATTCACAGAAGCGAAATAACGGATAACCCAAACTAGGGCAATTAAGAAGAAGTGAAGACTCTGCAACCTTCCAGTATTTAAGGAAAACAACATCACTGTGAAGAAGACCACCGTCAGGAGAGTGTCCACTGAGCGAGGTCTCCTATTCCTGCGAAGAACAAGACTCTTGCCCCAAGATTGCTCCTTGAATCTATTGCTGACCAAGTCAACCAAGGTATAGCTGGTGAGTCATCAAATCGCCATAAGACCCATCAGGCATCGAATCACCTCGCCTCAGCAACAAGATTGGACAAGCTGGCAGAGAAGATGAAGATGTCAAGGGCTAGGTCGCGAACCTCCAGTTGGCTGCCTGTGGGCATGTCCTGAAGGTCCCACCTGTGTGCTTCGTTCTTCCGCTGCTGCAACTTATTGAATTCGGCCTAATCGGCCCCTGAGTAAGTTTACTATTGTATATTTACGCTTTCGCATGATATGTACTTTGATAATCAGAACTGTAATCTGTGAGCACTATCTACTGATCCAGGGAATAGTGCAGGAATCACAGAGGTATCCGGATTATAAAATCTGGGTACTACATGCACCATGGTCAAAGCTTCGAGTTTTTGTGTGTGGTTGGTCACGACCACGTTGTGTGTGGTTGGTCACGACCACATTGTCTGTGGTCAGTTACAACCACGTTGTGTGTGATTGCTACGACCAGGTGTGGTCATAGACGACTGGTCTGTGTGGTCGTACACGACCAGGGTGTGCATGGTCGGTTACGACCAGGTTGTGCATAGTCATTATGACCATGTTATGTGAGATTGTAATGACCAGCATGGTAGTCGTAAGCCGAAGTTGAAGCCAGTGGCTGAGGTCGTGCGCCAGTCTTTCAAGCAGTCGGCGCAGTTGATAGTAACTATAGCAGGTATCAGCACGGGTCGTCTGGGTGACGTAGGCCACACCTTGGTCGGTGAACTGACTGGTCGCAGTAGCAGTCGGCGGCTAAGCGAAGCGGCATGGGCAGACGATTGGTCGTTGTAGCAATTGTGGTCGGCTGAGCGAAGCGGCATGGGCAAACGACTTAGCAGCATGGTCGTGCGTCGTTGTAGCAGACGTGGCATGGTCATAGTAGCGCAGCGAAAGTCATAGTGAGTGAGTGGCCTGTGTGGCTCTGGTGTCTATATATACCCTGTAATCCTTGTGTAGTTTGAGAGTGAACAAAAGGAAGAAAAATTGCCCCAAACACTCTCTACCTCATTCGACTTAGTTCTTTCAGTACTCTGTTTTCACCACCATATTCGTAGGCACCGACCGGAGCTGCTCTGTTCATCGTCTGACAACAGAAGCACTCATTCGAGTTTGGGCGTGCAGATCCTATGGTTCCCCCCCCCCACCCATATTGTTGTATCTGCATTCTACTTTTCCATCCATGTGGTTTCTTAATAATCTTCCAATTCTACTCTTTGATCTTCCTGCAGATCAAAAACTTATTCTTGTTCTGCTTGTAAATCTGGAGTGCAGAGGGGCATATAATCCCCAATAGGATTGATGACGCTTTGGATATGTAGATAGGTCTTGAAGATGTTGGCTTTGAAGTGCAATATTCCAATCTATTCTTGATTCCGCTGAGAGATTACTCCCCAAATTTCTCTACTGCATGCAGATTGGAGACCCTTGGGATATGATTATTAAGGAGACATGCCGCCGTGGACGGTGGTGACCACTGACAACCATGCATTTCTCACAGAAAAGGGTACGCATTCTTCAGTGTTTGGAAAGGGATGCCTACTCCAATTTTCTTTTTTTTTCTTCTCTTTGGAAAATTGGGCTGATCCAATTTAAGTTTCTACAGCTATCTGTATAACATCAAAAATAAATTATACTCTTCTTGATTAAATTCAGTATTGTATTGGCGATTGTCTTTTGACATAATATCATGTTTTCTCCTTTCTGACGGAACGGTTCTGAAAGCAGAATAGTAATTAGAAGAGAGAAGCATACTTCATATCTATAATTGAAAACTTTATCTGGGAGTATATTTAACTAAAGGAGAATAATGTCAGTATTGTGAATTTTTCAACTGGCACAATTGATCTTGATAGGCATTATATCAACTGGGGATCACTTTGGATTTCAGGATCAGCATGAAAGAAAAAATAGGACAAAGTATACTAAACGATTTAAAAAAATCATGTTGATAATAAGAAAGAGGCATATTATATTAAGAGGAAGCGTCATAGAAAACCTCTTAAAAAACCTCTTCAAAAAGATAATAAACCAGGAGAAATTGTATGCTTCAAATGTGGTTTAAAGGGTCATATAGCAAGTAAATGTTTAAATCCCAAATCAAAAAGGAAATCCAAGCCTTGCTAGAATCAGACTCTGAAGACATTAAAGAAAAGTTAGGAGATATCCTAAATCACATTGATAATGAATCTAGCTCTGAAGATGAATCATAAATTAATCACTGTGAAAATAGTGCATGTTCTTGCTGTAAGCAAAATGTCTCTAAGGATACTTCTGATGAAAATATTCTAGTCCTCACAAACTTAGAACAATTTGTATTAGACACCTTTGATACGGTGCAAAATCCAAGAGAAAAAGAAGTTATCTTGGAAAGATTCTTATCAAGGATAAAAACTAACAAAGATAAGTTAGTAAAAGATATCGAACATAAAAAAGTATTTCTCTATCGATTAGGTCATTCAAAGAGTAGAAAATCATAAGAAGGCAAAGAAGTAGTTGGATCTAAATGACTTGCTTGAAGAATAAAATTATATAAAAAAGCTAAGTGATCTTAAAAGAATTCAAATTTTAGAAATTTCTGGAAAAGAAGAAATTAAAGGTGAGGATGAAACTCAAAATGAATCCAAAAGTGAATCTAAAGAAGAAACAATTCTTCAAAATAATCAAGAAATAGTGAGCTCCATAGAAACATATTTTAAACAAAAATGGTATGTAGAATTCCTATATAAATTTACTGATTGATTTCACTTCAAATATAAAACTTTAATTGGCTCAGGAGCTGATATAAATTGTATTCGAGAGGGAATTATTCCTTTCAAATATTTTGAAATATCTACTCATAGAATTCATGGTGCTGATGGGAACCTTCTTAAAGTTAACTATAAAATCCCTGAGGTTCACATTTGCATCCGATGTTTATATTAAGACTTCTTTTCTGTATGTTAAAAATCTAAAACAAGGAGTCATTTTAGGAACACCATTTGTATCATTGATACATCCTTTTCTTGTAACAAATGATAGTATCAAATTTGAAATTATGAACAAAGAGTTGGAATTAAAATTTTGTTCCATACCCGAAGAAGCATTATTAAATGATAGTGTCATCATGGCGAATATTCCTCACGGAGATTTAAAGCTTCATCATGACTCCCTAAGGTGTAAAGCGTCATCATGAAGAATAATATTGAAGGTCAAAAGGCGTCATCATGGGGGAATCTCTACCTATGATTATCCTCGAGGTGGCAACCCCTATATAAAAGGCATAAAGGCAAACTTCAAAGGCATTGCTCCTACCACCCCTCAAATCACTCCAATCACTCCATAGCTTTGAGAAGGAGATCGATCACAAGATTATCCAAGGCAATATGCCTCTACCACCACTACCATCAAAGCCTCCACTACCACTCCACAAATTAGTGTAATAAGTAGTAAATAAAGACTCGATCCTCGAGTCATAGTGTGCAAGTTTGTAAGAGTGTAAGTGTGTAAAATATAAGTGTGTTTTGTATAACTAAAACTTGTATCTAGTTCTAACTTCTAGTGTACTATACAGAAGGATCCACCTTCTGTCTATCAAGATATATGAATGAACGCTAGAACGATTTCTCTCTCAAAACTCCTTATGTCTTATGTTTAAGTTCTTATGTTATTCTTTGTATATCTTCTTTATATTTTGTCTTTCACTTATGTTCTAAGTTCTTACTTATGTTCTTCATATTCTATTCTTTAAGTTCTTTACTTAAGCTCTTTATGTTCTATATTTCTATTATTTCGTTCTAACTTTATATTTGTTCTATTTTTGTGTTCTAAATTTATGTTCCTTCTAATTTATGTTTTATGTTTTATATTCTAAGTTTTTGTTCTATATTTATCATTCTGCATATGCATATGTTCTTATATCTTTTAGTTCTTTATGTGCTGCATATGTTTTAATTACAGTCATTTACTATTTATGTTCTTCTTTACTGTTTATGTTCTTATTTACTGTTTGTTTAAACAATTATAATAATAAAAAAATGTATCATCTTTCCAACCTACATCTCTCACTCTATCCTCTCTCCATTCATCTTTCCAACCAGACCCCTTTATATAGGACGCTGAAATGGGACACCAGGGTGTCCGGGCACCAAGTCTTCCTGCCTTAGATACGTACAATTGTAATGATATATAATATCAGAATGAAAGAGAGCATATCTAGTGCTAATGGCTATTTCAGTGTTAAGGTTCTAACGGCAATATTAACCATTCGATCTAGATTATGTGGTTCGGATGGAAATGGGTGGAAACCCCTTCCCACTTAAACGATTTTACAGAAAATCCCCTGCACTTTTAACAAAAACCCATCAAGTCCATCATTGTTGTTATATATTGTAGCGTTTTCACTTATGTGCAAAGCGTAGAGAGAGAGAGGAAGCTTCTTGTAAATTCGGCACAGCAAATTCGGCTAGTTTCTTGAAAATTACAGATGAACAGCTCCCCAGAGCCTGTAGGACAATTCGCAGAACAACCGGTACCAGTTCACTTAACCTAGCGGAAGGTGATGTACATGATTTCGCTTCGTTTCATGGGGCACCACCCGGATATCTCGGTGGACTATATACGGGAATGCAATCACCGCCGGATGGGGGATACTGGCCTGCACGTGGATCCAAAAGCGGCTGTTAGTCGGTAAGCAGGGGCGGTTTCAAATCAAGCCCTTAATCTTTGTGTCTTTTCTAAAGACAACTAATTATAAGTGAATAGTACTTAATCAATAAGCAACAAACACGGTCGGCTCATGCCACTTCCGCATGCACATACACCAACACATGATCTCAACTTGGCACACAAGAAAATTGAGAGAGTCGTTATTAATTTCAACTAAGGAACCTTGTGTAGTTGTACGTTCTAACCGCCTAGGTGCACATCTGAGTGAACACACCTTTTTTAAGATATCGGCTAGCTTCTTTTATGCTTACTGCTTATGATTTTTGATTTTACTGTAGTAACTAACTTTCGAACGGTGCGTCTTCTGTGTTTCAATTTACTATTTCTGTCTTCTGTGATTGATCTGTTTTGCATAAGCAGAGTAATCGATCGGACTGGCCCCCAGCGACGGTTTCTCAACACATTATCAGTACAAATCATTTCGATGAATCGAAGGTAATCATCGAAGCATTAGTAGATTAAATTGTCTACATCTATATCGCTCTAAATTCGTAGATTTTGCTTTCTAGATATTTTCTACGGTGTTAATCTGCTCTAATCTACCGCGAGCAGACTTGAAATTGTCGGCACAATATCGATCGGCCGACCCCGTACGGCTGCCGTGCGTGAATCCGACCACCGGCCTCCACTTGCACACCACCCGAAGCGCCGATGGCCTACCGCCGGCCTCTCCTCGCGCGCCGGCCCTGAAGTCGTGGCCTGGGCCGCCGCAGAACCGCCACCGCTCGAGCACCGGTCCCAAATCGCCCGGCCCGAAGCCAAGGCTGCCCGCTGTTCTGCTCAGTGCCACCTCGGGCCCCGCACGGCCGCCCACGTCGCTTCAGGCCTCACACGGTCGACCAACCACCACTTCGGCTCCCGGGCCCTGCATGGCCACCCGAGCTCCGTCTGAATCTGTCGCCTGTGGCCCACCCCGAAGCGTTGCACGCTATTGCCCCGGCTCCGCCGCCCGAGCTCCGCCCATGGCCGGCCCCGATGCACCGCCAACTACCTCGCCGCGTGCGCCGCCTAAGCCGACCGCTCAGGTTGCCGCCGCCGCCGAAGGAACAGGAATAGGGTTTCCTGACCCCCTTGCCGTTTTGATGCTGGTCGGACGGGCCGAATGGGTCAAAAGAGCTAACGGGCTGATAGCACGCCGGGACGCCGGGGGGCATGGAAAAAATTGCAAAAAGACCGTAAGGAATTCCGCATATTACAAAAGGGTCCTTAGATTTTATAGGTAAGTCCTAAATTTTGCAGAAAGGCCTTCAAAAAATCAGAAAATTATACGAAAATCTTGTCAGAAAATTTTACAGATAGCTGGTAACAGAGAGTTTTTATTGACTACTGTAAAATCTTGTGGTATGGCTTCCAGGAAACGAAGTTTAATTTAGTTCTTCTACGAAAGAATGGCAAAGTAAAAGTGCATTCATATAAAGGGCACCTAAAATGCAAAATTAAGACGGGACGTAGTTAAGGAATTCCAAGACCGTATCATGTAGGGGTGGATATCGAGCCAACTGCTCGTCTTATCGAGCTTTTTCTAAAATTGGCATATTTTGATTTAATATCATTTTACGGATAATTTAAAAGTATTTTTAGAAACGAGCTAACGAGCCGAGCCGAGCCGAGCTTGAGCAAAATTCAAATTCATTTGAAATCAACTCATTTTAATGTTTAATCAATTAACAAGTATAATTGAAGCAATTTTGAACCGAGCCAACGAGCCCACTAACAAGCTTTTTTTCCACCCCTATTATCATGTCTCGTACGATTGTTCGTGTGTTTAAATATAAACGAACTGAATATTTGCTTACATTTTATAACAGGGTATTGTACGCAAGCACAGAAGAGGCATACTTACAGGGGCGCGGGGTGGGTGGAAGTTGAGGTGAAGGTGGAGGGGGCAACCGGCGGCCGATGAGAAGCACCATCAGTTGGATCGTCACCAGAAACAGGATTGAGAAAAAAATGTCTCGTCGACATCTTCCTTTTCAGAGCTTCGGTGTGCTTTTTTTTCTTTGCTTTTTTCTTGAAATGACTCTGAGAACGAAGACGAGGTATTTAAGGCACGGAGCACTGTAGTCGTTCTTCTGGGCCAATATAAAAGTGTACCTCTGTGGCCCTGTCGAAGTCAAACAAACGCGTTGCTAGTCAAAATTACATCGGAAAAGGAAGAAAAATTACCCCCTGGCCCATGGCTCGATGCAACAACCACTTTCGAAGCGACATCGTTAGTGGGCTAGGGCTACGGGTGTCTTTATTAGCTTCTACTAATGGTTCTTTTTATAATTAGTGGTTTTTTACTACAAATAAATAAATAGCGGTTGAAAAATAGTTTTTATAAGGAAGAGCGAGTGATACAAAAAGTAAAAAAGATATATACGGAAAAAGAGAGTGAGAGAAATAGAATACGTGATGCACTATGACCTTAAATGCTTGAATAAAATACTTGTACTTAACTTTAAATATAAATAATTGTATTTACACAAACATATAATTGAGTACCAAAGACACACAACAAAACTTGCTAAATAGCTACCGAAGGAATTTATTCAAATGGAACTCCCATATTCCAAGTCACATGAAATCACGAAACCTTAATTTCCGAAACATGAGGTCCTACTTTCCGAGACAGAAACCCTCAATTTTTTAGACAATTTCATAACATGTAATATTAAAAAATACATAACCAAGACACTCATATAAAGGGCACATAAAATGCCAAATTAAGACGGGAAGTAGTTAAGGAATTCCAAGACCATGTGATGGCAAGTTGGCAACAAGTTGAGAGAGCATCCAGTCTGGGTCAGAAAGCGGCATCAGCTAAACTATTTAGATGCCAGACCACAAGAACCGAACACATGGCCCATGTGCACGGAGCACTGTAGGTATCTTTATTAACTTTTGTTAATGGTTTTTTTTGCTATAATCGATGGTTTTTGCTACAAATAAATAGTAGCGATTGAAAAAATAGCTTTTAGAAGGAGAAGCAAGTGAAATACAAAAAGTAATAGAGAGATACGTGTGTAAAATAGGAGCGAGAGAAATAGGATATGTGATGCACCATGACCCTAATGAGAGAAATATAAAAGCTGCTTCAAAAAAATCACATATTTATATAGATTTTTTTATTTCTATAAATAAAAGCGAGAAGCAAGAGTAATATCAACAGAGCCGTAGGCAATGACTCAGCTTTCCACGCGGATCCATCCGAGTAATACACGTAACATGAAATGAAAGTGGTATTTTTCTTCTTTTCACCGTGTTATGTTAAACTCATGAATATTAATTCCACGATCCCGATGGGACTGCATGGGTAGACTATCTATTTTTCCGGTCTACGAAAGGAAAATTTTTACTTTCTTCCGTATTCCATTCGGATTGCATAGGAAAAGTCCGATTTCTGCTTTATATGGCTTTGGATGGACTCTTTTTGGCTGTAATTTATAGCTTATCACTATGATTTATGATTTTCGATCCTAGCTCAAGCGCTTGTGTGAACGAACTGAATCCTTATAAGCCGTTTCAAAAATAATGTCCCGATAAACCACTTCAAAACAACGGTGGAGAAACCATCTTGTTTGTTTGTTTAATAGAAACTATAAGCCGAAAAGAAGACACCCCTATTAGGACAGAACTGATTTTTTAAAAAAATTGGGATTCAGTTCAAATTTATATTAAATATAAAAAAATTACTAAAGTAAATCCCCAAATCCAAACGTCTCCTGAATCTTATTCCTGGGTCCATGAAAAACGTAAACCTTTTCGAGATACCATAGGTAGTAAGACTTACCAAAACCAGATATGGTACTCATTTCGTTGTGATTTGTAAATCGCCACCCATTCCATTCCGTGATATATAAAATGTCACTCTAGTTCTTTTTCACCCTTTTTTTTGGTTATTTAGTCATTTTTCCTCCACATAAATTGTCTCTTTTGCCCCGACTAGCTCCTACATGGTTGAAACGCACCAACACAGGGGAGATCATCGAGACGTATGAGAGACTAGAGCTGCATTTATTTACATAAGTTGAAAGATGAAGCACTTGAACACTTTAAAATCTACAAAACCGAAGTTGAAGATCAACTAGAAAAGAAAATCAAACAGTTAAGATCGGACTAAGGCAGTGAATATGTCTCGCATGAATTCTCTCAATTCTATGAAGAAAGCGGAATAATTCTTGAGCTTAAGCTTCTGGCTTTCAGCTTATTTTTCACTATTCATAAATTTCGTCTTTTTCTGAACTTTTGGTCTTTTGTTGAGCTTTTTTGCCGGTTCTTTTTTTCCCGTATTTGTTTGTATTATACGTAATGGGCTAACATATTTTTTATATTTTTAAATTTTTTAAATTTAATTATGCTAAATAAGTTTCTGTCAGCTACAGTTTTTTTCAGCCAGCTACAGTATTTTCAGCCATAAACCATGAGCTGCAAAGGAGCCGAACTCGAGCGAGTTTGGCTTTTCAAGCTTGAGCTTGGTAGAAGCAAGATGTCTGATGCACCAAAGCTTTCTCGTCCTTAATACAGAAGCAAGATGTCTGATGCACCAACCTACAAGCCTTCCATGCCACTACTGTTTGTTCTGATCTTCTTCCACTCCTTGAGCCTATGCCCCCGTGTACATTCCATGGCGGCATCAACTCCAGCCCACAATGAATCCGATATTGATCGGCAGGCCCTCCACTGCCTCAAGTCTCAACTCGATGATCCCTCCAGAGCCCTAACCTCATGGAGAAATGATTCTTCCACATTCTGCAATTGGCATGGGGTTACATGTAACACACGGCATGCATCTCGTGTTATTGCATTAGACCTTGAATCACTAAACATCACTGGGCAAATCTTTCCTTGTATTGCTGATCTCAGTTTCCTCACCAGAATTCACATGCCCAATAACCAACTCAATGGCCAAATTTATCCTGAGATTGGTCGCTTAACCCGCCTTAGATACCTCAACCTCAGCATGAATTCTCTTAGCGGTGAGTTACCAAAGGAGATATCATTATGTTCCCACCTGGAGATCATCGACCTACATAGCAACTCCCTCGAAGGTGAGATCCCTCCAAGTCTTGCGTTGTGTTCATCTCTTTAGCAAATTGTTATTAGCAATAACAATCTTCAAGGAAGCATTCCTTCACGGTTTGGTTTGCTTCCCAACCTTTCAACACTAGACCTCCCTAGCAACAAGCTCACTGGCACCATTCCTCAATTTTTGGGGAGAAGCAAATATCTCATACAGGTGGATCTCCAAAATAATAGCCTCAGTGGAGGAATACCCCCTGCTCTGTTCAATAGCACATCCCTTTCTTACATAGATATCTCACATAATAACCTTTCTGGGTCTATCCCTCCTTTCTCACAAACATCCTCACCACTGAGATACCTTAGCTTAACTAATAATAACCTCTCAGGGAGGATTCCTACCTCAACTGGTAACCTCTCTTCCCTATCTTTGCTGCTGATTGCTCAAAACAACTTACAAGGAAGCATTCCAGAGAGCTTGAGTAAAATTGCAAGCTTGCAAGTGTTAGACCTGACCTATAACACCTTGTCAGGCATCGTTCCACCAGCTCTTTACAGAATATCGTCTCTTACTTATCTTGGCCTTGGAGCCAACCAACTTGTTGGGAGAATTCCCACAAACTTGATACTGGAAGGGAACCAATTCGAAGGACCAATTCCTGCTTCTCTGGGCAATGCATCAAACCTAAAAAATTTACTTCTTCGGAACAACGCATTCACAGGTGGTGTTCCTTCGTTTGGGTCCTTGCCCATGTTAATACAACTAGATGTGGGTGTAAATAGACTTGAAGCCGGAGACTGGTCATTTTTGTCCTCTCTAACAAACTGTACTCAATTACAGATATTATGCTTAGACACAAATAACCTCCAGGGAACAATACCTAGTTCTATTACCAACCTTTCGAAAAGCCTTCAGGTACTTCTCCTAACAGAAAACCAGTTGACTGGTGGTATACCTTCAGAGATAGGAAAGCTCACCGGCCTCACTGTCCTTCTGATGGATAACAATTTACTTTCAGGCCATATTCCTGACACAGTTGGAAATCTTAAAAACTTGATCTACCTAGGCTTATCCCGCAACAAAATTTCTGGACAAATACCACAATCGATTGGGAAACTAGAACAACTCACTGACCTTTATTTCGAGGAAAATGATTTGGGTGGGCACATACTAACAAGTTTAGCAGGTTGTAAAAATTTGCTAAAACTGAACCTTTCTTGCAATAGATTCTATGGAAGCATTCCACACGAGCTCTTTTCCATTTCCTCTCTTTCTAAAGGCTTAGACTTGTCCTATAATCAACTCACTGGACAAATACCATTGGAGGTTGGTAAATTGATTAATCTGAATTCAATTAGCATTTCCAACAACCAATTATCAGGTGAGATTCCCTCCTCACTTGGTCAGTGCCTTCTTTTGGAATCTCTCCACCTGGAGGCAAATTCTCTACAAGGAATCATCCCAAGATCTTTCATCAGCTTAAGAGGCATCACGGAGATGGATATTTCCGAAAACAACTTCTCTGGTCAAATACCAGAATTCTTGGAGTCTTTCAGCTTTTTACATGTTCTCAATCTATCCTTCAATGACTTCGAGGGATCAGTCCCTAAAGGTGGCGTGTTTGCCAATTCAAGTGCTGTGTTCGTCCAAGGAAACAGAAAGTTGTGTGCAAGTTCTCCAATGCTACAATTACCACTTTGCACGTCATCACCATCCAAAAGGAAGAAGACATCCTATGTTGCAGCTATATTGGTTCCGCTTACTACAGTCATTCTACTAACCTTGGCATGTGTTGCTGTCATTTTTCTGAAGAAGAGAAGTCAAGCTAAACAACTCATCAACCAATCATTCAAGCAGTTCAATAATTTCTCATATGCTGATTTATTTCAAGCAACAGATGGTTTCTCTTCATCCAGTCTTGTTGGTTCGGGAAGATTTGGATTGGTATACAGAGGCCAATTCAAGTTTGAAGTGCGCACAGTTGCTATTAAGGTATTCAGACATGACCAATTTGGAGCACCAGCTAACTTCCTTGCTGAATGTGAGGCACTGAGAAACATTCGCCATCGGAATCTTATAAGAGTGGTTAGTGTATGTTCAACATTTGATCCAACAGGAAACGAATTTAAAGCACTTATTCTTGAGTACATGGCCAATGGTAACCTAGAAAGCTGGCTCCATACAAAGGCATATAAAGAATGCCCAAAAAGACCATTGAGTTTAGGCTCAAGAATAACAATAGCTGTGGACATAGCTGCTGCATTAGATTATCTTCATAATCGATGCAATCCTCCTTTGGTTCATTGTGATCTAAAACCAAGCAATGTCCTTTTGGACGACGAAATGGTTGCATGTCTTAGTGACTTCGGGCCCAGAATGTAACAATTGGTATCAGAGCCCAGGTGAATTGTTACAACTTTGGACCCTGGCCGCATGCCTAGGTCCAACTGAGTGCCACAGGTTTAAATGGGCTGAACACAACTAAGCCCACGGAGTAACAGAGTAACAACCTTATAAGTGGTATTGGGCCTTCTCCCCCCAAAAGACTAGTCCCATGGGTGGGGGTTTCCTCACACTTATAAGTTGTGCTTGCTCCTCTCCCACAATCCATGTGGGACTATTCCTAACAATCTCCCCCTCACACATGGATTGGACACTTCTGCAACCATGAGGTCCAAGGAGATGTTAGGTACCTGGGCTCTGATACCAATTGTTACATTCTGGGCCACAGGTCTAAATGGGCTGAACACAACTAAGCCCACGGAGCAACGGAGCAACAACCTTATAAGTGATATTGGGCCTTCTCCCTCCAAAAGACTAGTCCCATGGGTGGGGGTTTCCTCACACTTATAAGTTGTGCTTGCTCCTCTCCCACAATCCATGTGGGACTATTCCTAACAATCTCCCCCTCACACATGGATTGGGCACTTCTGCAACCATGAGGTCCAAGGAGATGTTAGTCACCTGGGCTCTGATACCGATTGTTACAACTTTGGACCCTGGCCGCATGCCTAGGTCCAACTGAGTGCCACAGGTTTAAATGGGCTGAACACAACTAAGCCCACGGAGTAACAGAGTAACAACCTTATAAGTGGTATTGGGCCTTCTCCCCCCAAAAGACTAGTCCCATGGGTGGGGGTTTCCTCACACTTGTAAGTTGTGCTTGCTCCTCTCCCACAATCCATGTGGGACTATTCCTAACAATCTCCCCCTCACACATGGATTGGACACTTCTGCAACCATGAGGTCCAAGGAGATGTTAGGTACCTGGGCTCTTATACCAATTGTTACAACTTTGGACCCTGGCCGCATGCCTAGGTCCAACTGAGTGCCACAGGTTTAAATGGGCTGAACACAACTAAGCCCACGGAGTAACAGAGTAACAACCTTAAAAGTGGTATTGGGCCTTCTCCCCCCAAAAGACTAGTCCCATGGGTGGGGGTTTCCTCACACTTATAAGTTGTGCTTGCTCCTCTCCCACAATCCATGTGGGACTATTCCTAACATATCTAATGTATCAATATTATTAGTCACATAAATGATGTGCAGCCATATTCTCTAGAACTTTACCATCTTTCAACCAAGTAAAGTGTATTTCTTAAGCAATTTTTAATAATATCGCAGAGTATGCCATGGGGTGCAAAATCTCAATTGAGGGTGATGTCTACAGCTATGGAATTATTCTTCTAGAGATGATCACAGGAAAACGTCCGACTGATGAGATGTTTAAGGATGGTATGAACCTTCACAACTTCGTGGAAGCAGAACTTCCACAAAAAATTGGTGAGATTTTAGAACCCAGTCTCACCGGATATAACGGAGGTGAAGACACAAACCTTGCAATGGTTGAAATGCAAAGGTGTGTCATTGAACTGACTAAACTTGGCCTAAAATGCTCAGAGACATCACCCAAGGATCGGCCAACAATGCAGGATGTTTATGCTGAAATCATCAGCATCAAAGAAAGTTTTCAGCATTGCCCAATTGAGGAAATAGATAAGCATTACCGTAATTCACCTGCTACTACAGTAACAGTTGCATGATGCGCCATGGATTATATTTCCTTGTTTTTAGAAGTTAGAATCACACTATTTGAGTTCCAATTAAAGTATGAGTATTTCATAACTGTACTTTTGCATGTTGATAGGTAATGTGTACTATTCAATTGTCCACAGAAAGAGGAGATAGTGGCATTATTCTCAGGTGACCGGGTACTGTTTATGGGTTATGAACACATAAAAAAGACTGAAATGGGGAACTGAAACATGCCTGACAGAATTGCACAACGCCTTCCCAAACAGACATAATTGGTTGTCTGTCAAAAGCGTAGTCCAAAGCAATTGATTAACTTGATTTCAAAATATGTAAGCCCCAGGAATAATAAAAAAATATTTAGGAGTAATTTTTCCCGATAGAAGACACTGACATAGTACAAGGATATTAAAATGTTTCCACCAGAGAAAACAAGGGGAAAAAATTCTAATAAGAAATCTATAAATACAAAGTGTTAACCCAGAAATGCTATGATTTAAACCAACAGGTATTATACGCTAGAGTAACTCAAGATAAACCGGCAATATGATACTAAAGAGTTGGATGTTACACATACACATAGGCCTGCGACTCTGCGAGGTATCGCGAGTGCTGGACACACCAAGTGGATGAACTGACTTTTGTTCAGATACTATGGTTCAGTAACTCTCACGACACATCACACTAGCGTTCTCTCGCTTACCTACAACAAAAGTTGCATCAAGTGATCTACCGCACTTCCGCCAAGCAAAATTTAATTACCCTTCGAAATGGGAAGTGTTTCTCGTTCCATTTCTCTGTATTAATGAAGAAACATGGGCCTACGAGGCATCGGGAGTGCTTGGCAAAGTGAAAGCATGCGTGGTAGTCTTTATAAGACATTTTTGTGCTGGACTTGCCGTCTATGCGGTTCAAGTGTGTGGTGTGGATTCGCCGCGTTTGACCGCCGGTGCAACCTCACGCCGTCGACGATGCAAAATGAAGTTGATTCTTGCTCGACGTGAGATGCGCCAGTACCAAGGAAAGGCGGCTCGGGTCGGAGTCTGGACATTGGCTCGGCCAACGCAGAGGCTGGCCCATTCCAACTTGCGTCCGTGCCTTCTTCCAGGTTTGAGATTCGACCACTCGTGCTGCATAAAGGCCAGTCACAGTAGAGGTTTCATGTCCCAGTTTTCAACACACCCATATTTTGAAAACAGTGAAGAAGAGTTTCATCCCTATGAAACTCTCTCTACTCCTATAAAACTTTTATCATCTCTCTCTTCATTAATACAGTGCCATGTCAGCGTATTTAATGCACATAAAACTCCATAAAACCCCTACTGAGACTGGCCTAACAATGGGGTTTAGCTCCCTTTTAAGCCCCTTAACTTCGGATTATCCGATAGCAGATTTGTCCCGTAAAACCTTATGCTAATTAAACGTCCAACTTTGTTCGAGCTGCACCACCGGCACAAGCAATTTGACTGGATATATATTTTTTGATGATGCCCATGATCGAAAAAAAGTATTTCTCTCCTGTATGTATATGCAGCTATGTATGTATTTGCTCAGTCTAAGCAAGCAGATCACTGCAAGATTGTACTGTACATATCAACATGTATAATTGTATATACATAGAGATATACAGTCACACCTCTACGTACGCGTGTAGATAGATCAGTACATGCATGCATATGCACGCGCGTACTCCCTTGCCATGATCGACGTCGACGAGCTACCGGCCGCTACCATTCTCTTGCTGGAAATCTGTAAAGATTTCTCACTCTGCTGTGATACCAGAGGTTAAAAATCTCTCAAGATTTCACATTCTGCTGTGATGCCAATTGTTAAAAATAGTCTTTCTCTCAAATGCATGTTTTCACGATGGATTGACCCACACAAATACAGTCGTGGTTAGTTTGCTGGAGTTAGGAACAAGATAACAGAGCTAATAATAAGACTGAACACAAAAAACTGAGGCATGAGATTGCGGCACTAACTGCACACCTTTTCTGTGTTTTTCTCTATTATTCTCTAGCTCTGTAATTGCTCAATAGATTACAAGGCTTAAATAGACATAACCGGTCCGTACATGCAGACTACTCATCCGCTACACCCACACGACTCGAACTCTGACAACTACTAAAGAGTAGGATGTTACACATACACATAGGCCTGCGACTCTGCGAGGTATCGCGAGTGCTGGACACACCAAGTGAACTGACTTTTGTTCAGATACTATGGTTCAGTAACAACTGATAAACACGTCGAACCAGATGTGAGTTCATTTTGGCCCGCGAGTACAACCGATGATCCACAAGGGTAATACAATTTTATTGATTACATACATCGCCGGTTTGTAACACTGTACATGCGTAATCAAATTGCTGCAGCAAACCGAGGTATGATATGAAGTTTTAAATAACCTGCCCGTTCGATGGCATGTGATAGAATCAACCGCGCTGGAAGAAATCTTACGCATTGAAGGCACCCGCACTCCTGCATGTTGTTGTTGCTCGCTAAGATGTTAGAAACGTGCCGTACGCTTCTGGGGAGATGTAATACCCTAGCCCACTCGGTCCAGCCCGGCCCATCCCAAAGCCCTATATAAGATGGTGAGACAGGTGGTGAAGGAAGCAAAATCCAGTTTCGCTTGTCTCCCGTGCTCACCTGCGTGCTCTGCTCTCTCGCGCTTGCTGCTGCCGTGTCCCGCCATCGCCCGCGCAACCGTCGACGCCGCCGCTTGTCGCCCTCTGGTCGCCGCCGCTCCGCCGGCCGCACCTCGTCGCCCCGGCTGTGCGAGCCGCTGCCGCTCGCGCGCGCCGCCGTGCTCCTGCCGACGCCGCTGCTCCAGCTTGCGTGCGCTCCACCGCTCGTAGCTCACCGCCGTGCGTCGCCTTCTAGCTGCTGCCACCGGTGCTGCCGCCCTCAGCCTGCCGCCTTCGCCGCTCCTCCGCCCTACCGGCTGCGCCGCACAAGGGAGCGAGGGGGAGGGCCGGCTCCGGCGGGGAGAAGAGAGGGGGGCGCGCCAGCCGATTGGGAGGGAGAAGAGGAGGCGCAGGGAGTGGGGAGTGAGGGGGAGAGGAGGGGGCTGCTGACGGGTGAAGAAGAGAAGGAAGTGAGCACCGACCGAAGGAAAAGAGAAGGAGAGAGAGAGGGAAGAGAGGAAAAGAAAGAAAGAAAAAGAAAAGAGATAAGGAAAAAGAAAAGAAAGATAAAGAGAAGAGAAGAGGAAAAAAAGGAGAAAAGTCTGATCTGCGGTCAGATCTGCCCGATCCGACTGAGAAAAAGAAGGTTGTCCCGATCCGATCACTCGGGGCCAGGGTAACGCCTCGAAAATCGTTCTCCCTGTTTATTTTACTGAGTCGGGCATAAATAATATACCGATAGTTAGAACTGATCCATGTGGTCGATTGATGAGAGGGATTGTGTATAGGAATCGATCGGCGAGTATAAATAATGTGATCGCTCAATTTATAGACTGGTTAAGCATCGAGTCCATGAGAGGTTGCACGGTGAGACAGGAGTGGGTTATATCGATTGGACGTTAGAGCGATGTTATTTACTCGTAATTGAATGTATCGCATGAGTGATAAATTGAAATAATTAATGCTTATTCAGGTGGCGGTTCGAGTTTGGTGCCGTCCACGCACCGTCCGCCAGGTTAACAGGCAAGTGCATGGTAGACGGTAAATTGTGATGAATGTTATTCGTGATTTCATGCCATGCTTTACAGTATTTATGAGATGATGCTTGTGATTATGTGCTAATCATACTTTGATGAGTAACCTTTATGATTAGACATTCACATTTGGAGCATATTGCATCATGCAATTGCATAAGAGCCAGGTCGGTGAGAAAGTCTTACGACTAGTCTGGAGTGCTCTTGAATAAAACCTACAGAGGTAGGCACTCCACGGGAGTGGAGGTTGTGACCTCGTATGAAAGAGGACGAGGCGAGTGGTCCATCGACGGGTGGACACTCCGCTATACCGGTATAAGCTACAGTTACAGAGCATACAGTTGCATACAGATGCATTGCATGATATTGCATTGCATTACAGTGATAGAAAGTGATACAGTTACAGGTAGTTGTGATTTACAGTTACAGTTACAGAGTTGATTTACAGTTTACAGTTACAGAGTTAATTTACAGTTTACAGTTACAGAGTTGATTTACAGTTTACAGTTACAGAGTAGATTTACAGATTACAGTTACAGAATTAAATTACAGTTTACAGATATAGAATCGATTACAGTATACAGTTACAGTATTAGTTTACAGTTTACAGACATAGAATTGATCTACAGTATACAGTTATAGACTTAATTTACAGTTTACAGTCATAGAGTGGGTTTACAGTTTACAGTGCGTGAAATTGATTAAATTGATAAAGTGATGTTATTGTTTTTATCGTGTACTTGCTGAGTCTCCGGACTCACCCTTGCTTTGTTGTTGTTTTTAGGTGAAGGATGACAACATGCATGAAATAGGATAGTTCTTTTGGCACTGCACATATGTACTTACATTCTCCTTACTACAATCAATTCCCAAGGGTGAAGCATCGTCGGTCAAAAATTCTAGTGTCTTGCAAAGAATGGACATCAAATACCCAAAGCATTTACATGTGCATTTCGCACTTTCTTCATTCAAACTATTATTGAGAAGAAAACAAAAATGACAAATTTCCACAACTTATTTTTAAAAGTTGAAGCTTAGACGATTTGTCATGCATGGTTTGCTAATTTACTTGACATATTTTTGTATATATAAAATCTAAACCTAAAGTTGCACAATAATGAAATAAAATTCCTTATGCTGCCGTTGCCGTCTTCACGAGCAATAAAAATAAAATGCTATTAATTTAGCACTTATAATTAACAATTAATAATTATTATTAGTACTAATTAATTATATTTAGCGCTAATTAATGAGCAAACAGTACAACTACGGTAGACCTCCAGCGAAAATGGTGACTCGGCGAGACGTTCCGCACGTGGGCAGCTCGGTAGGGACATCCCGCGCGTGGCTGCCTCGGCAGGAGCCGGCTACTGCGTCCGCACACGGCGTGCCCGCGTCATATACTGAAAGATCAGTACTATACTGCTAAGCGTTAAATGATCGAGTCCGGGAAAAAAACTGAAAAATGGTTATTATTGTAACTTGGCGCGGCCATCCATTTCCACAAAATTAAACCTTTTTTCAACCAGCAGCTTCTCTACATGGACACACGTCCAAATTAAATATCCGTGCCCATGCACGACAACTACAGGTCCAATTAAATTCTCATAGTCTTCTGTCTCATTACTGTTGAAATAGTCTTACATGATTATAAAAGGACAAAATATTTAATTTAAAAGTGAAAAAGTCCTCACTTCATAAGCTAACTTTTGGGAATAAGAAAGCGCTTATAATCTAATAAGTGGTATCAGAGCCCGTTTCTAACATATCTGTCCTAATAAATACTAGTGTGTAAACGTCCGATAGACCGTGACCCTAAAGGATATCATTGGTATACGGTACTAAGGGGGCGTTTGGTTGCCTGGTTCTTGCCCAGCCAGGCTCCCCAGATGCAAGTTTCAGTTGTTTGGTTGCCCGCATCGAGGTCTGAACCTGGCTCTCCAGATGCAAAAGGGAGCTCAGAGTCTGGCTCTGGAGATACGGATTTCATTTGCGTTTCTGGCGAGCCAGGCTCGCATGGTGCAGCACAGGGTTCTGTTAACGATACTATTAACATGTGATTAACGTGTATTAAGTGATATTAGTGTATTTTAAAATAGATCAAGATATTAAAAGTGATATTAGAGTGCACTTACACAAGTTAAATATTATAAGATCATTTGTTTTTTTTATTTTTATTTCATGCGATACGGCTTCATGCAGGCAACCAAACGCTGTCTCTTCTCAGCCAGGCTCTATACGTACAAACAACCAAACAGCAATAGCTTGCATCTCTACAACCTGTCCTACGAGAACTTGGTTCCCAGATGCGAGCCAGGCTCCACTCACCAACGAACCAAACGCACCCTAAGAGTTTGTCCCAATGGACACTACTATGTGAACGGCCTATTGGCCGTGATCCTACGAGATCATTGGTATACGGTAAAAGAGCGGTTAACAGCTGAGAGACACCAATATATGAATAGAAAATTGTTAGAATAATCACATATTGGTTGTGAAAGGGTAAATGATCTAACTTAAAAGTGGAGGAATCCATCACTTCAGAAACTAACTTTTAGAGACGAGAATGCCTTTACTGTTCAACAATTGCATAGTTAGGTTTGACCACCAGCAAAACACATATCTTGGTGTGTGACAGAAAGCAAGATCATATATGCAAATACAAATTGCCCTAAACATAAGTAGTACATATTAGACGACGCACCTAAAACAATGACACTTTCGGCGCTGACTGTGTGAGAATAAGAACTTCACCTTGTCCGCGCGCCGTCCCTGCGCGCTGGCAGTAGCAGCCTTCTCGATCGCACGGACCTGCCGGCGCTGACTTAACTCACGTCGTGAGCTTCAACGTGTACAGCGGTTCATCCTGCACCAAGAAATCTATACAACACTTGGAGCATCTACGCGCCCAGCATGTCGAGCACTCCCGATGGCTCACAAGCCTACGTATATCTGACACAGACAAATGGAACGGCAGATGTTCGTCTTCTCAAAGGGAAATTTTGCTTGTTGCAACTGCAGTGGATCACTCCATACAACTTTTTTTTGAGGAAAACTCCATACAAGTATACAACTTTTGAGTAGGTAAGTAGGAGCTCTAGTGCGATGTGTCTCGAGAGTTGTCTTGGATGGCAGGAGCTAATTAACTTGGCTCTCTCCACAGTTGTACCATCCGATTGTAAGGACCGGCAACCTGCACCAACAGTGCAAGTGCATTCAGTGCGTAAGATTTTTTTTCCAGTACAATCGGTCCTATCACAATTTCATGCCTGATCGATGAATACTATTGTTCAGCACATGTCAGGTTTTGAGTGCATTTGTTGCACAGCACAGTTTTTTGTTGCGATTATATGCTTACCACAAAGATAGCATACGGTGACATGCATTAATTAGCAAATTAAGCATCCACTTTGGAACTGTAAAAAAGATAGCCTAAACATTAAACTGATAAAAATGATGGTACGTACGTTGCCTAGTGGCTAGAGGTGGGAATTGGATCGAACCATACCGGCATGGCACGGATCCATTGTGCTCCAGGCCACATCGTGTCGTGCTGGTCAAGCCCAGGCACAGTCCAAATCCCAATAGGCTGGTGTTGTGTCATGCCGGCCCTAGTCCAGCCTTAAGTAACTATAAATGGCATAGGCGGCAGCAACGATAGTGGTGACAGCCACCATCTTCATTCGTTTCGTGCCCATCTAATTAAAAACTAGTTAAAATTACATGCCATTCCACCTCTGAACTTTGTGTGAACTACTTGGAAAAAAACCTTTTATTGTTATGGCAAAGGTTTGGTCAGGAATTCAGGACAAACCGAAAATAATTGCATGAGCACTCGTATGGGTTGTGACAAGTTGCTAGGAGCCATAGTTTGTTATATACCGGACATGAGGACGTGAGCAATTGTTGAGGGCAAAGTGCGGTTGGTTAGTCCAATTGTTGGATATAGTCTAGATTAGATTGAATCTCTTCAACTTTTATTTTGTCAGAAAAATTGAAACGAGTTTTCGTCGATACAGTGTTTGGTTGACATATTTGATAAAAAGTAGTTTTTAACATGCGTCGGTTCCATTTTAACATGATAGCTTCTAACCATTGGATCAACTCCCTTATCATCTATCAACCGTTCGATCTACCAACTTTCAAATACATCAGTCGTCCACATGAACCACCCGTCTTTAGCCGCTGGATCCCATATGGACGGTGGAAGATCGGCCGAGCCTACGAGTGTTTTACCCGTATGGTTTTTGCTTCTAATGACAAGTGGTCCCTTACATCCTCATACCCAAATGACTGTGAGAGCTATGCGTGCATTTGCGGTGCAGTTGCGATCGCGCCTCGAAATGTTCCTATAAAACTAATGGACAAGGAAAGAAATTATAAATTAGGTAATGATCTTTGAATGCTCGTAACAAAAAAGGCTGTGTATTGTTCGGTTCACTGAAATTTTAGAAAGTCTCATGCACTTTTTTCAGCCATTGAATAAAGATCCAACTATCCTCATCTTTCTTCTCATCTCATATATACATCATACCTCCAAAACCCTAACTCATTCCCACCCCCATTCACCAGCAGCTGTCGCCACAACTCCTCCCCTCGATACAGCATGCAACTTGAGGCAACCGTGCTGCACAGGAGGTGAGGCGCCGAGGTGGACGGCTATGCAGGAGGTGAGGTGGCGAGGCTGAGGGGAACGGCCACATAGGAGTCGAGGCGAACAGCCGCATAGGAGGCAAGGCGGCGAGGATGAGGCTGACGGCCACATGGGAGGTGAGGCAACAAGATCAAGGCAAATGGCCACATGGGAGGCGTGGTAGTCGTTACCGTTCCGGTCGTGCCCTCTGTGCTGGGCCGTCCTAAGCACAGTACGCCACACGTGGGCCGGGCTGAGCCGCTCGTTGAGCCGACTTTTCAAGTCCAGTCTGGCCCTCATCTGTGACGTGCCAACCTAGCTAGCCAAGTGGTATGCTCGGACCGTGCTTGGACTATGCCTTGCTGGCCAGGTCTTGGGCTAGCACGAAATGGCCCAGTCTGACTCCCACCTCTACTAGTGCCTAGGACAATCAGCTCATGTACACCTGCTCCATTGCTTGGCCTACATCCGTTTCCATTTTCCACTAAGCAAATCTTTCTCCTCTAAAAAAAACTAAGCAAAGCTTTCAAGTTTTCAACATGCATGTCAAAGTGTCCGGTGTCCACACACTGTGCCATACATGACAACTACCATATTCCAATCTTATCGCGAGATCCATAGAGAAGCGCATGATAACCAGTAAACACAAATGCATAACTAACCTTTGTCATATAGCTCATCATCTTGGAGAGTAACAGGAAGCATGCAAGCACATGTGCAAAAACAAATACTTCTGTGTAACCTAATTACTCCAATTTTAAGTAGTCTGTGCATAGCTACGCACGATGAAGCAGAACATTTGCACCTGGAAGTATTCTCGTTTTCAATTTATTTGCATGATCTGTGAGCAGTAGCAATCTTTTCAACCTGTCAGCCAATTCTGCATTGAATTCACATCACTTGATTAGAAAAATTTGTCGCTGAGTGCTGCACCCAAGTATCTAAACAAGACATCATGGGATCGACTTAGCATGTCAAACACTCCCGATGCCTCACAGTCCTACGTGCATTCAACATGGGTAAATTGAACAAGAAATATTTCTCTTTTCAAGGGGTATTTTGCATGGTTTACGTTAGATCAATCTGAAGAGAACTTCATACAACTCGTAGTAGGTAAGGGGGACTCCTGTGTTATGCGTGGCTTTAGAGTTGTGAGGTTTCAAGTTCTCTTATAGGCGCAATCTTTCCGCGGTTAGTTCTTAACTTGCTCTTCACAGGGGTATATTGGTTCCATGCTACGCAATAACCAATTACCAACCACAAGGCTGCAAGTGCGTTCAGTAAGGTTTTCTTCTAGAAGGGTAAGGGACAATTGTAGTGTTATGTGTCGGGAGAGCACTCTTGTAGGCACGCTGAGAGACCATGTGGTCGTGACTCCATGAGAGTGATGAGTAATTGACAAGGGTTGAGGTCAGTCGAGTTTGGTTTGGGAGGTTCGGACCTTGACGTTGCGTGGTGCAACGGGCTCGGTCGGACTTGGTCAAACTTGGTCGTATGGGCTTAGGATGCATATTCTAATGTTTCGACAGGTTTGGACTTCTTCATGGGTAAGTATAATGCTATTTATACTTTCATGTGTCGAGCGGTGTTATTTGACGTATTTCTTGTCTGTGTGACTGCAGGACATCGAGTGGAGTCGTGACGAGACACGGAGGACCGGACTAGGCGCAGGTGGGGTCAGAACGGTCGGGATGTGTCGAAGACGACGTGGACTCGAGGTGGAGTCGTGGCGAGGCATGGTGGACCGGACTAGGCGCAGGTGGCGCTGAGGTCAGAACGGTCGAGGTGTGCCGAAGACGACGAAGCTGCGTGGCTTGCAGGGCAAGGAATGAGGAAGCTTCCTGGAAGGTGCGCGAGGGGCGTTTCGGTAAAAACGCAAAGCTGCACTAAAGGAAGTGGATTGTGGGTAAAGCGCAAAAGCTAAATGGGTAAAGCACTTGGTGAACCCATTAGTGGAGGCTATAAATAGAGAGGGAGATGGTGTGCTGAAATTTGAGAGAGATAGGGTGTAAAAGTTAGGGTTTTATTTGTGTCTCTCCATGGTTGTATGAGATAGGGTTGTGTTCTTGATCTCCTAAGCATGTATGGGGACTTAGTTTGAGTTCTTGAGAGTAGTGGACAACATGTAAACAACTCTATGTAATCATGTATGTCTCTGTATCGTGCTTATGAGATCTTATGGTTGAGCGCTTTGTTCCTGTGTTCTTGCTTCTTTTTATGTGCTTGAGTTGTTCTTGGCCTCCTTGTTGGTTCTTGCAGTTCTTGTGCAGTTCGGAAATGGCTCTATTTCCTTTGGACACCAAGCAGCCATCTATTTCCTTGTAGTCTTGCTCATAGCTTGTGTTTTCTCTTTGAGAGGCCATTCTTGGCAAAAATCAAAGGTTTCAAGGCTCACAAGCTCTCAGTGCAAGAGAAAAATCAATCTGCACAAGTTCTTGGCACAAGTTGGCCGAATAGATTTTTTTTGGTCTGTCTTTTCAGTGCTCAGCCGAACAGTTTTTGGCATGCAGTTTTTTGCTCTCTCCTGTTCTCTCGGCTAAGAGCAATCAAATGGTTCGGCAGCAGTTCCAGTCTGCAGTCCTCTTTGCTTTGTTATTTCGGCTAGTATTTATTCCTTTGGTAGCAAAGCTTTTCACGGCAGTAAACTGCATGCCGATTGAAGGATTTCAACATGGAGTTTTACTTTGCTTCATGGAGTAGTACTTTGCTTCCTGGAATAGTACTTGCTACTTTGCCTTTTTATTTCAGTATGCAGCCTTCTTTTTGGTCTTCTTTTTCAAGCTTTTGAGTGCAGCTTTAGTCTGTTTTTTGTCCTTTCGGCTGGCAACAAATTTATCCATTTTCTCTGCCGTGGCAGCCATGGCGGCCGATTTGCTTGCCGTGGCAACTGATTCCGGGTGACTTCTTGCCGTGGTGAGTTTTTGCAGTCTCTCCTTTCTTGATCTATTTCAATCTCTTGTCAGTCTGGTTTCCAGCTTGAGTGAGCAATCATCTCTTCTCATTCATAGCTTTTATAGCCATCGGAGAGTAGAGATTTTTGCGGATATGTTTGAGGGGTTGTTTTTATTTGAGCGTCATTCACCCCCCTCTGTCGCCATTTCGGTCCAACAATTGGTATCAGAGCCGGTTAGCTCTTTTCAATAGATCTTAACCGGTCTCAAGAGCCATGGCGACAGACAAGTACTCGACAAAGCCGCCCATTTTCGATGACATCGATTACCCTTTCTGGAAGAGCCGAATGGAGACATACATCCAGGCTCAGGGGTACGCTATCTGGCGCAAGGTCAAGGTCCGGTTTGTTGTTCCTGCCGATGAGAACATCAATGCTGGGAATATGCATGATGTGAGGCAAACGCTAAGGCAAGGAACATCATTATCCAGGGCCTGAGTCGTAGCGAGTTTGACCGCATCTCTCATCTTTCGTCCGCCTTCGATATTTGGGAGACCCTCGATGCATACCATGAGGGCACCACCCAAATTAAGACGGTGCGACAGGACCAGTTCATGTGGGACTATAACAAGTTCGAGATGCTTGCTGGTGAGTCGTTGGATGAGTGTTTTGCGCGTTTTCACAAGATCTTGAGCAATCTCCGAGCCGTCAGTCTCACATACTCCGACTCGGACAACGCTCGTCAAATGCTTGCTGCTCTCGACCTTCGTGTTTGGGAGATGAAGGTGACTACCATCAAGGACACCACCGACCTCTCGACTTTGACGCTTGACGCGCTGTATTCACGCCTCAAGACGCACGAGATCGACATTGTCTCTCGTAAGTCGAAGTCGCAGTCGATGGCTCTAGTCACCGATCCCAGTTCGGCTTCTGGTCTGTCTGGCGATTTGCTTTGTGGGTTCTCCCTAGCTGCTCTCTGTGACGTAACTGATGATCAGTTAGAGCAGTTAGAGGATGAACAGCTGGCCCTCCTAGCTCGGAAGTTCTCCCATGCTTACAAGAGGAGGAGGGACAGAAAGAGAGGTGGACCAGTCATCTGCTTCGAGTGTGGTGGCCCCAACCACATTCGGGCAAACTGCCCTAAGCTGGAGAAGGGCAAGAACGACTACGACGGTTCGGGCAAGAACGACTACACCGACAAGAACCGCAACAAGAAGCCTCCAGCTCAAACGCCGGGAAAGAAGAAGTTCTGCAACTTTGGCAAAGCCAAGAAACTCTTCCACCGCGTCCTCACCGTCTTCGACGACCTCGATCTCAGCGAGGTGGAGGGATGGAGCGATGACGACGGGACGGGTGACCAAGATCCCAAGAGCGGCGACGACTTCTCCGGCATGTGCTTTATGGCCCTCGAGGGCGAACTCAGCGACAGCGAGCTGTACTCCGACTCAGATGAGGTACTCCCTTCTTATGACTAGCTTAATGATGCTTTTCTTAAACTAGGTGGATTTCATGCTAGAGCTAGATCTAGGTGTACCGAGTTAGAGAAGGAAGTAGATAGACTGTCACGGGAGATTACTTCACTTAGATCTGCTCCCTCCCGTGACGATTGTGATACATGCCCTGCTTTGCTTGGAGACATGGAGAAACTAAGGACATCTCATGATAGTTTGTCTTCTGAGCTTGATGTGCTTAAGGTGGAGAATGTTAGTCTTCTTGCTGAGTTAGAATTGAGTAGGATGGCTGTTACTCTACTTACTACTGATGAGACTACTTCTCCCACCTCATGTGATGTTAAGGACATTGCTGCTAGAGGACCTTATGCCATGCTCCTTGATCTGCCCGAGTCCTGTGAAAATTGCAATAACTTGAAGATGAACTTAAAACGGGAAGATCATAAAATTGCTGAACTACAAGCTTCTTTACTTGAGCCGATTGATTCATGCTTGAATTGTCCTAAGTTAACTGCTGAGCTTGAAGCTGTCTCCAAACAGTTTCAAGATATGATTGATCATGATAGGAAGTTGGCTCAGTATGCTTCTAAGGACCCTGTTAGCTCACCATGCATTAATTGTAACAAACTAAAATCTGACTTGATTGCATTGGATGAGAAATGTGTGAAGCTAACTAAGGACCTTCTAGAGAAGCCACCTTGTGCTTGTAATATGATTGAGGAGAAGGGGGAGAAGCCCCAGGGTAAGGTTGAGACGCTTAGCGACGTGAACCAACTGGCTAGCAGTAGGACTGTCCCTTCAGAGTTGGCTGTGCGTGCACAAGCCATTCTTCCCACTGCTGTTGGTTCTTCCTCTGCTCCCTTACCTTCTGCTGTCTCTTCTTCCCCCTGCTCTTCTTGCACCTATCTCTTTCGGGAGTGTCAGTATCTTATGAACACCCTCGAGAGATTTGTAGGCGGCAAGAAGAAGCTTAATCTTATTCTAGACCAATCCAAGATATGCAAGTTCAATCAGGGTCTAGGATATGATTTCTATGAGGACATTAGGAAGCATCCACCTGCTATTCTCAGATCCATAGTAGGAGGTGCGATCGAGGTTGAGCCCAGGTCTGATGAGGTCAAATTCAAATCAGCGGGCTTTGTCCAAGGGATTTCTGACAGCAAGGTGAGTCCACCTGCAGCTTCGGCCTCTCAGAAGGTGAAGCCATCTCTTGCTACTTCTGCCTCTTAGAAGGCGAAGTATCATTGCACCTTCTGTCAGAAGGATGGACATACGATCGATCGATGCTTCAGGCGTGCCAAGATCGCGCAGAGAGACCGTGTTGCAGCTCTTAGGCGTATTCAGGGTCAGCCCCAGACCTTGAGTGCACCTAAGACCAACACGAGGTCCAGGTTTGCTTCTGATGGGTTTGGGCAGCATCGAGGACTTGGTTTTTCTGAGTCTTCTGGTTTTCGTCCTCGTGCTGCTCCGGGTCGTGACTTCCGCCGTCCTGAGGGTACTTCTCGTTTCCCCCGTCGAGACAGTTACCCACGGTGTGATCAGCAGGTTACCGGTGTTTCGAATCGCTTGCCCGTAGCAGTCGGATCCAGCAACAGCTTCGGGTCTGCACACAGACCTTCTGGCGTGTTGAGTGACAGAGAGCGTAGGGTAGCTAGAGGTCAGTCATGTGTGGCTACTTCTGCTACTCGACGTGTTGTTCAGTATTGGGTGCCAAAATCACTTTTGATTTACCCTAGTACTGAGACTTTACTCTCTGTTTGACTCAGGATCGCCGGGTAGGGAAGGAGAAGGTTTGGCTTGTAGACTCCGGTTGTTCTCGTCATATGACCGGAGACTCCCATTAGTTCTCCTCCCTAGCCCGTGCTCCAGGTGATGAGACGATCACCTTCGGAGACGCTTCGTCTGGGCGCGTCATCGCCAAAGGTACTGTGCGTGTTAATGCCTCTTTTATTCTTAAGGATGTTGCCTTGGTTAGTAAGCTGCAGTACAATTTGCTTTCCGTTTCTCAGCTTACCGATGACGGTTTTGAGGTGAGCTTCAAGAAAAACAATTGCAAAATTCTTGATTCTTCGGGTAGTCTGGTTTGAGGTGAGCGGTCATTTTAGGGCATTATTTTCAGCCAAAAAAGGGACTTAGGCAGGGTGATCCCTTGTCACCAATCCTCTTTAATTTAGTGGCAGATATGTTGGCAACGTTAATTGGTAGAGCTAAGTCTGATGGGAGGTTTCAAGGAGTTGTTCCACATCTTGTAGATGATGGCCTCTCGATCCTCCAGTATGCAGATGATACTATTCTCTTCATGGATCATGATCTACTCCAAGCCAAAGACCTTAAACTAGTGTTAAGTACCTTTGAGCAACTTTCGGGGTTGAAAATTAATTTCCATAAGAGTGAGCTCTTCTGTTATGGTAGTGCTAAGGATTGCGAGTATGAGTATGCACAACTTTTTGGCTGCAAAACCGGGGGCTTACCTTTTAAATATCTTGGTATCCCTTTGTAGAGACCCGAATATACAAATCCGGACTCTCCTGTGTATTCTGCACTAGTCCAGGATCACGCTAGTGCACACGGCATGTACAAAGACAAATATCATCCACATCACGATATTCTAAGGAAAATCCAAATTATATTGATAATTATCAGAGTACGACCTTATGGCCAAGCTTACAATTATTAGCCTGAAGGGCTTAACAAAACTAGCACCGGAAATCCAAAAGAAAGCGCAGCAGCCAATCGACACGCCCACAGGCTATCGAGTGGAGAACGAAGCCTAATCCGCGAAGACGTCGAAGTACTCTCCTTCTGGAACCTCCTGCTGGTGATACTCCTCCCCCTCAACTGAGCAACAGGGGCATAAAGCCGTGAGTACATTGGTACTCAGCAAGCCGTTTGTAACAAATGAATGCAATATAATATGCAAGGCTTAACAATGGATGGCTGAAAGGTTAGTTTTGCAGAAAGCGGCAATTGAAGTAAATATCATACATAGATGGAAAAGCAACTTTAACAAAGGACGTTAAATAAATAATCAAAGGAATTGAATATAACCACAAGTGAACTACCCATTCACTTCCCAGCTCAAACCAACCAGATTTCATAAAGACTCTACCCCTCGTGTGAGATCACCGAGCATTGTCCATGACCGAGGACACGGCTATTCGAATAGTTTTACACTCTGCAGAGGTTGCACAACTGTACCCACACGATGTGATTAGCCTCGCGCTAAGGAAATCACAACAAGGCTTTTACAATGATCCATCTCCACCTGATCCCACTCGCTAAGGTTTCGCCGTCGAGTAGGGTAACCCCCTAGTCGATAATTGCCCCCTCTTGCGCCACAACAACATCGGTAGCAAAACCAAAATGGAGACTTCACAAATTATTATGCCAGGTCTATCCCATACTAGACATGTGGTTTGCACGACTTAGCTCAGATCAATGGCGCACAAAGTTAAGTCCTTAAGAATTACCCAGGCGAAGCATCCACATCCCATGTGCATTCAGCACCCCCTTTACTGCACGATCAATCGCCCAAGTGAAAACCAATTTTGTATAACCAACACCAATGACACTACCCATGCCATGGGAACAAGTTTTATAATCGTGGTTAACCACCACATTCAAGTATATCATTAAGTCAAGATTAATTAACCACATGTGATGATGAACCCTTTCGCCAAATAAGCAAGGCTAAGCATTCTAATCGTACCAACCCAATGTGACAAATAACATAGCATCACTAATTAAATTCCCAACCTAAGTTGACAATGGCATCAAGGTATTCCAAAATATCAAAGAGGGAAATAACCAATTGGGACGATAACTACCAATACAAGGGTTTGAATAAAAGTAGCGATGCATGATAATTTAAACCAAAATAATTAAATAATAGATTGCAAACTGGGTTCAACATGATCAAAGAATACGACTTGCCTTGGCCTTGCTCAGTTGACGGCTCTTGATCCTCAAATCCAACTTCCGCTCCTTCGAACGCGTGATCTAACGAGAGAGAACGCCAATCGAAGCACAAAATAAAATCAAATAAAATCCAATTGAACTCCAAAAATTCTCAAACTTGAACCAAAAGATAGAGCTCAGTTTTAGAGGAATTTAGGAAAAAGAATCGGGTCAATCGGAGCTAGGACGAGGGAGAACGGGCTCTGGGAAGTTTTATTTCAGAGAAAAAGAGACCGACGGGTAGTCGTTACGACCACAAAGGATCCCTACGACCACGCAGAGAAAAATTACGACCACGAAGAACTTTACGACCACGAAGAACTTTACGACTACAACCACAAACCAATCTAAGACTACGAAGCCGAATACGACCACTTAGGCAGGCTTACGACCACGTAGTCGAGCACATGACTACGATCACTCAGTCGAGATTACGACTACGTAGTCGAACCTACTACTTCGACCACACCGAACAATCCACGACTACGGCCACACGGGCGGCTACGACTGCACAGCGGCTACGACTACTCAGGCAGACTTACGACCATGAAGTCGTTTACGACCACATGATCGAACTTACCAGTGGCTTTACGACTTACGACTAAGGCTCTACAACGTAGTCGTAGAACCTTACGACCACACGGATCTACGACACACGGATCTACGACCACGGATCTACGACCACGGATCTATGACCACGGATCTACGACCACGAATGGCGGCGGGATCTGGTCGGCGGTGACTAGGGACGGTGGCGGGACTCACCGGCGACGGCGGATCGGCGAAGGCGAAACGACGGCGAGGGCGACACGACCTCGGGCTCCGGCACGACCACGGCAGCGGCTACTCGTATGACCACGGCTTCGGCGAGGCGCACGACCACGGCGGCGGGCGGCACGACTTCGGTTTGCAGCTCAACTCGGAGGCGAGGTTTGACCTGGGACGAGGGAGACACCAGGGGTCTGGCCCTTTTATACCCGGTCGTAGAGGTGTCCTGGTCGGCCACGAGTACGAGTCCGGGTGGGATACGACCTGAGAGTCCCACTCGCATACGAGTTCGACTTGCCAAAAGCGGGCGGCTGCGATGCGGGGCGGGGTTCTGGATGGCTGACACGCGGCGGGGGCGGAAGCGGTTGCGGCTCAACCGACTGGTTTTTCTTTTTCTTTTTCTTTTTCCAGAAATTCAAACAAATACTTTTGAGCTCTAGAAAATAGCAAATAAATCCAGAGAAAACACATAAAATGCCAGAAAAGCTCTTGAGGCTCAGGGAACCCAAATAACATACTTTTGGCATAATTTAAGGTTTAACTTAATCATATTAAATCCTTTTAATTCATAAAAATTTCATTTAAGCTTTAATTAATTCCAGAAAAATTCAAATGGTGAATTTTATTTCGAAAGCTTCAAAAAGGCTCTGAAAATCAGGATGTTACAAACCTCCCCCCCTTAAACGGAATCTCGACCCCGAGATTCTGGCTCTCTAAGTAATAGGTTTGGAAACTCCGCTCTAAGATCCTTCTCGCTCTCCCAGGTTGCTTCCTCCTCGGAATGGTTACTCCATTGAACCTTGCAAAAGCGAACTGTCCTTCTTCTGGTTACACGCTCTGCCACTTCCAAAATTTTTATAGGATGTTCTTTATAAGACAGATCCTCCTGAAGATCCACCGCCTCTACGGGCACTGCTTCCTCTGGCACTCTCAAGCACTTCTTTAGTTGAGATACATGGAAAACATCATGGATCCCGCTCAAGGTGTTTGGTAATTCCAGCTGGTATGCAACCTCTCCTTTGCGCTTTAAAATTTTAAATGGCCCCACATACCTTGGCGCTAGCTTTCCCTTCATTTGAAATCTCTTAACACCTTTGAAGGGTGTGATCCTGAGATACACATAGTCATTTGGCTCAAAACTTAAATCTCTTCGACGAGTATCAGCATAACTCTTCTGTCTGGCTTGGGCTGCCCTTAGCCTTTCTTGAATCAAACGCACTTTCTCTTCTGCTTCCTGGAGACATTCTGGCCCGAAGATTTGACTCTCCCCCGTCTCTTTCCAATTGAGAGGGGTTCTACATTTTCTGCCATACAGGGCTTCAAACGGTGATATTTGTAGACTAGTCTGGTAACTGTTATTGTAGGAGAACTCCGCAAAAGGTAAACAACTATCCCATTTAGCTCCGTGATCCAATACACAAGCTCTTAACATATCCTCCAGGATTTGATTCACACGCTCCGTCTGACCATCAGTTTGCGGATGATATGCTGTACTGAAGTTCAAGTGAGTACCCATTGCCTCGTGAAAGCTATTCCAAAATCGTGAAGTAAACTGCGACCCACGATCCGATACTATCCTCTTGGGCACCCCATGAAGACTCACAATCCTGGACATGTATAACTCGGCCAATTTATCACCAGAATAAGTTGTTTTGACCGGAAGAAAGTGAGCGACCTTCGTTAATCGATCCACAATTACCCATATTGAGTCGTAGCCCTCTTTAGTCTTGGGTAAGCCTGTAATAAAGTCCATTCCCACATCTTCCCACTTCCATTCAGGAATCTTCAAGGGTTGCAGCAAACCTGCTGGTCTTTGATGTTCAGCCTTCACTCTTTGGCACACATCGCAAAGTGCTACATACTCGGCTATCTCGCGCTTCATACCTGGCCACCAATATTTGTCTTTAATATCCTGGTACATCTTGGTACTGCCGGGATGGATTGAATATAAGGACTCATGCGCTTCCTTAAGTAATAACTTCTTCAGTTCCCCCTTGTTTGGTACGCACAAACGCGTCTTATACCACATGATTCCCTGATTGTCCTCCACGAAGCCGGGTGCTTTGCCTTCCTTTAAACCTTCTTTGATTCTCTGGATATTTTCATCCCCTGGTTGCTCGTGACGAATCTGACTATCCAGGGTCGGCTGCAAGTCCAAGGTAGCTAACATCCCTTCCTCAACCAACTCCAAACTAAGCTTCTGAAATTCCTCGTGTAGAGCTGGTTGGTTTTCCTTGACCATCACTGTATTGCAATACACCTTTCTGCTCAACGCGTCTGCCACCACATTGGCTTTCCCTGGATGATAATGGATTCCGATGTCATAATCCTTTATTAATTCCAACCATCTTCTTTGTCTTAGGTTGAGCTCCGATTGTGTGAAAATATATTTCAGGCTCTTATGATCCGTGTAGATCTCACTTCGGTTACCCATTAAATAGTGACGCCAAATTTTCAGGGCATGCACAACTGCTGCCAACTCCAAGTCATGCGTGGGGTAGTTCTCTTCGTGTGGTCTCAGCTGGCGTGATGCATAAGCCACCACCCTCGTCCTGCATCAACACACACCCCAAACCTTTGCGGGATGCATCACAGTAGATCTCAAAGTCCTTCTTGATGTCGGGTAGAATTAGTACTGGCGCTGTTGTCAGACTTTCTTTTAACTTCCGAAAACTCTTTTCGCATTCTGGCGTCCATTCAAACTTCTTTTCCTTCTTTAATAGCTGGGTGAGAGGTCGAGCTACACTGGAGAATCCTTCAATGAATCTACGATAATAACCCGCCATTCCCAGGAAGCTTCTGACCTGGGTCACTGACGTGGGTGCCTTCCAAGTAAGCACATCATGTACTTTACCTGCGTCAACGGACACTCCTTCTGCTGTCAACACATGACCCAAAAAGGCAACTTCCTTCATCCAAAATTCACACTTGCTGAACTTGGCATATAACTTATGTTCCCGCAATCTCTACAATACCAACCTCAAATGCTCTTCGTGCTCCTCCTCATTCTTGGAGTAGATCAGGATGTCATCGATAAACACAACGACAAACTTGTCCAAGTAATCCATGAACACTTTGTTCATCAGGTACATAAAATAGGCTGGGGCATTGGTTAAGCCAAAGGACATAACGGTGAACTCATACAATCCATAACGAGTTGAGAAGGCTGTCTTGGGTATGTCCTCCGGTCGAATCCTCATTTGGTGATATCCCGACCTCAAATCAATCTTGGAGAACACTCCAGCTCCTTTTAACTGATCAAACAAATCCTCAATTCGGGGCAAAGGATACTTGTTCTTGATGGTAACTTCATTGAGAGCTCGGTAATCCACACACATCCGCTGGCTACCATCCTTCTTCTTGACGAACAGTACCGGTGCTCCCCACGGAGAGGTACTAGGTCTGACATATCCTTTATCCAACAATTCTTGTATTTGCTTCTTCAATTCTGCTAACTCATTGGCGGGCATTCGGTAAGGTCTCTTGGAAATCGGTGATGTGCCTGGTGCTAACTCAATTGCGAACTCCACTTCTCTTTTTGGTGGCATCCCAGGGAGATCATCAGGAAAAACATCTGGATATTCTCTGGCAACTGGCACTTCATTTAGGGCAATCCCTTTACTTTGGCATACCATCACTTTTTCTGGCTGCTTCATATCGGCCTCAAATCTCACTTTGCTTCCATCGGGACCGTCCAAGGTGACTGCTCGGCTTCCACATTCCAACACTGCTTGATGTTTCTTGAGCCAATCCATACCCAGAATTACGTCCAAAGACTGGATATTCAGCACAACCAAATCCGCGGAGAACTCTACTCCTTGGATGGCTATCCTAACCTTGGGGCATCCTAGGTTTGTACTCATCTCAGAGCCTGGGGATTGTACCAATAAAATGGAACCAAGTGCAACGACTTCCAACTTATGCTTTAGAGCAAAACTCCGGGAAACAAACGAATGTGAAGCTCCAGAATCGAACAAAACTGTGGCAGGAACTGAGTTTACTTGAAACTTACCGATCACAACCTCTGGTGCTGCTTGAGCCTCCTCCATGGTGACATGGTTCACCTGGCCGCGCATCACGGTCTGCGATCCTCTGTTGGGTTGACTTGATGTTTGCGGTGCTCCACGTCCTGACCCTACTGCGGGAGTCTGATCTAGTGTAGAGCCCAAGTTGAAACGAACTGGTGTCAAGGCTTGATTCTGCGGGCATTTGTTGGCATAATGTCCCGTTTCATGGCATTTGAAACAGGTAACTGCTGTCATGGGCTTGGTGATCCTCTGCTGTTGGCTTCCAACTGGAATTGGCCTTGGTCCTGATGAGAACTGGCGAGGAGCTGGTGCAGGTGTTTTGAATCCTGACTGCTGTGGAACACGAGTGGGCTGAAACGTACTGAAGCGGGTCCTCTGAGCCTGGTGCATCTGTGATCCTTGCTGCATCATCCTCCGCTTGCGAGATTCCTCTAACTCACGACGACTCTCCTCAATGAGCATCGCTTTGTCCACCATGTTTTGAAAGCTGGCGTAGTCATTTCCCACCACTTGAACTTTCAGACCAGGGTTTAGTCCTCTCTTGAACCTCTTTTGACGGGCATCATCTGTAGCGACATCCTCCGGGGCATAACGGGCTAGCTGGGTGAATTTATTGAGATACTCACTCACTGACATGTTCTTCTGCTGTAACTCCCGGAATTCCTCCTTCTTCATCTCAATCACTCCATCCAAAACATGGGCATGATGGAAAGCTGCGGCGAACTCCGCCCAAGTGATGCTATCTTGATCTTCATGAGCAGCACAGTAGTTTTCCCACCATTCGGCTGCAGCACCTTCTAGCTGGTGGGCGGCATACAAAACCTTCTCGCGGTCCGTACACTGGGCCAGATTAAGCTTCTTTTCTGTTGAGCGCATCCAGTCATCGGCTTCCAAAGGCTCCATAGATCGTGAATAAGTGGGTGGCCTTGTCCTCATGAATTCTGCAAATTTAGGCTGTTGACGAACTGGTTGGGGCATTGCCATTTCTTGATTCTGCCGATTCATCATTGCGTTCATATTCTGCATCATGGTATTCATTAACTGGGTCTGGGCAGCCATGAACTGACTCAAGGTCGGATCTAAACCAGCCGGATTCGCATGCTGCTCTGGAGTTGCTTGGTTTCCATTACTGCCTTCCGGATCTTGGTTCATTTGACCGCGTCCTGCGGAGCTCCGGGTGTCAACCATTTCTGATCTGTTCTGAAGGAAAGACCATTTGTTGAGATCTGACTTTTCAAGGCTCAATAGGTAAGAGGGAAAAGCAAAGGTAAGTGGTAAACTCGTCTAAGGGGTAACTAATGGCAATCCTAAAACTAAGCAAACACTTAGCCGAAAAGGCTAACAAAAGAAGCAATAAACTCCGCAAAAAGACTTTTGACATGACTGCATCATAATGCTAGAAGCAAAACTGCAGCTCACATCACACCCAACGGCAAATAAGAAGCAAGACGATCTACACGATACTAAAACTATAACAAGGTTCAAATCTAGTGGTTGCTAATCTTCACGAAAATCTCCAATCTGGTCTTGACATATTGGGTGCTTCCTTGCTCCAAACTTCACAGCATAGCTTGAAGAATTCCATACCAACTTTCACTCTGATGGAGGGACACTCGAGACATCTATGGACATTATGGGGATAAGAAGTCAAATTGAGTTTCGAAAACCATATTTCAGAGGAGCCAAAGAGTAAGAATCCTAAGAATGGGGTAAGAGTAAAGAATTACTAGACAATCATTTGGTTGATTTGATTTAGAAAATAAATTTTGAAAATTTTGCTAATTCGACCACTCTAACTAGGGCTTCGTCCTACAGTCGATATGGCTCTGATACCATCTCTGTAGAGACCCGAATATACAAATCCGGACTCTCCTGTGTATTCTGCACTAGTCCAGGATCACGCTAGTGCACACGGCATGTACAAAGACAAATATCATCCACATCACGATATTCTAAGGAAAATCCAAATTATATTGATAATTATCAGAGTACGACCTTATGGCCAAGCTTACAATTATTAGCCTGAAGGGCTTAACAAAACTAGCAGCGGAAATCCAAAAGAAAGCGCAGCAGCCAATCGACACGCCCACAGGCTATCGAGTGGAGAACGAAGCCTAATCCGCGAAGACGTCGAAGTACTCTCCTTCTGGAACCTCCTGCTGGTGATACTCCTCCCCCTCAACTGAGCAACAGGGGCATAAAGCCGTGAGTACATTGGTACTCAGCAAGCCGTTTGTAACAAATGAATGCAATATAATATGCAAGGCTTAACAATGGATGGCTGAAAGGTTAGTTTTGCAGAAAGCGGCAATTGAAGTAAATATCATACATAGATGGAAAAGCAACTTTAACAAAGGACGTTAAATAAATAATCAAAGGAATTGAATATAACCACAAGTGAACTACCCATTCACTTCCCAGCTCAAACCAACCAGATTTCATAAAGACTCTACCCCTCGTGTGAGATCACCGAGCATTGTCCATGACCGAGGACACGACTATTCGAATAGTTTTACACTCTGCAGAGGTTGCACAACTGTACCCACACGATGTGATTAGCCTCGCGCTAAGGAAATCACAACAAGGCTTTTACAATGATCCATCTCCACCTGATCCCACTCGCTAAGGTTTCGCCGTCGAGTAGGGTAACCCCCTAGTCGATAATTGCCCCCTCTTGCGCCACAACAACATCGGTAGCAAAACCAAAATGGAGACTTCACAAATTATTATGCCAGGTCTATCCCATACTAGACATGTGGTTTGCACGACTTAGCTCAGATCAATGGCGCACAAAGTTAAGTCCTTAAGAATTACCCAGGCGAAGCATCCACATCCCATGTGCATTCAGCACCCCCTTTACTGCACGATCAATCGCCCAAGTGAAAACCAATTTTGTATAACCAACACCAATGACACTACCCATGGCATGGGAACAAGTTTTATAATCGTGGTTAACCACCACATTCAAGTATATCATTAAGTCAAGATTAATTAACCACATGTGATGATGAACCCTTTCGCCAAATAAGCAAGGCTAAGCATTCTAATCGTACCAACCCAATGTGACAAATAACATAGCATCACTAATTAAATTCCCAACCTAAGTTGACAATGGCATCAAGGTATTCCAAAATATCAAAGAGGGAAATAACCAATTGGGACGATAACTACCAATACAAGGGTTTGAATAAAAGTAGCGATGCATGATAATTTAAACCAAAATAATTAAATAATAGATTGCAAACTGGGTTCAACATGATCAAAGAATACGACTTGCCTTGGCCTTGCTCAGTTGACGGCTCTTGATCCTCAAATCCAACTTCCGCTCCTTCGAACGCGTGATCTAACGAGAGAGAACGCCAATCGAAGCACAAAATAAAATCAAATAAAATCCAATTGAACTCCAAAAATTCTCAAACTTGAACCAAAAGATAGAGCTCAGTTTTAGAGGAATTTAGGAAAAAGAATCGGGTCAATCGGAGCTAGGACGAGGGAGAACGGGCTCTGGGAAGTTTTATTTCAGAGAAAAAGAGACCGACGGGTAGTCGTTACGACCACAAAGGATCCCTACGACCACGCAGAGAAAAATTACGACCACGAAGAACTTTACGACCACGAAGAACTTTACGACTACAACCACAAACCAATCTAAGACTACGAAGCCGAATACGACCACTTAGGCAGGCTTACGACCACGTAGTCGAGCACATGACTACGATCACTCAGTCGAGATTACGACTACGTAGTCGAACCTACTACTTCGACCACACCGAACAATCCACGACTACGGCCACACGGGCGGCTACGACTGCACAGCGGCTACGACTACTCAGGCAGACTTACGACCATGAAGTCGTTTACGACCACATGATCGAACTTACCAGTGGCTTTACGACTTACGACTAAGGCTCTACAACGTAGTCGTAGAACCTTACGACCACACGGATCTACGACACACGGATCTACGACCACGGATCTACGACCACGGATCTATGACCACGGATCTACGACCACGAATGGCGGCGGGATCTGGTCGGCGGTGACTAGGGACGGTGGCGGGACTCACCGGCGACGGCGGATCGGCGAAGGCGAAACGACGGCGAGGGCGACACGACCTCGGGCTCCGGCACGACCACGGCAGCGGCTACTCGTATGACCACGGCTTCGGCGAGGCGCACGACCACGGCGGCGGGCGGCACGACTTCGGTTTGCAGCTCAACTCGGAGGCGAGGTTTGACCTGGGACGAGGGAGACACCAGGGGTCTGGCCCTTTTATACCCGGTCGTAGAGGTGTCCTGGTCGGCCACGAGTACGAGTCCGGGTGGGATACGACCTGAGAGTCCCACTCGCATACGAGTTCGACTTGCCAAAAGCGGGCGGCTGCGATGCGGGGCGGGGTTCTGGATGGCTGACACGCGGCGGGGGCGGAAGCGGTTGCGGCTCAACCGACTGGTTTTTCTTTTTCTTTTTCTTTTTCTTTTTCCAGAAATTCAAACAAATACTTTTGAGCTCTAGAAAATAGCAAATAAATCCAGAGAAAACACATAAAATGCCAGAAAAGCTCTTGAGGCTCAGGGAACCCAAATAACATACTTTTGGCATAATTTAAGGTTTAACTTAATCATATTAAATCCTTTTAATTCATAAAAATTTCATTTAAGCTTTAATTAATTCCAGAAAAATTCAAATGGTGAATTTTATTTCGAAAGCTTCAAAAAGGCTCTGAAAATCAGGATGTTACACCCTTTGCATCATCGTAAGCTCTCTAACAAAGATTGGGCCATCATTGAGGAGAGATTCCAAAAGAAGCTCAGCAGTTGGAAAGGAAAGCTTCTTTCTGTTGGAGGAAGGCTAGTTTTGATCAATTCGGTCTTAACTGGTTTAGCTATGTATATGCTTTCCTTTTTTGAAGTTCCTAAGGGTGTTTTACAAAAACTTGATTTTTACCGTTCAAGGTTCTTTTGGCAAAGTTATAGTCATAAAAAGAAGTACAGGCTTACTAAGTGGAGTGTACTTTGTAGACCAAAGGACTGTGGCGGGTTGGGTATCCAAAACCTTGGGATTCAAAACAAATGTCTCTTGAGTAAATGGTTGTTTAAACTTATTAATGAGGACGGTGTTTGGCAAAATCTTCTAAGAAGGAAATATTTGACCAATAAAGCCATAACTCAAGTTTATAAACGACCGGGTGACTCCCACTTTTGGTCGGGGCTAATGAAGGTCAAGGATGATTTCTTGGCTCATGGTTATTTTCGAATTCAAAAGGGAACACAAGTTAGATTTTGGGAGGACATTTGGTTAGGAAATAAACCCTTAAGGGATGTCTATCCATCACTCTATAGGATTGTGAGGAAAAAGAATGATACTGTGGCTAAGGTTTTAGCTTCTACGCCACTGGATGTGTCATTTAGAAGAGGTTTGGTGGAAGGTAATTTGACAGCGTGGTACGACTTAATCTCTAAAGTTGTGACAGTTAACCCTACAAATGAGAAGGATGTGTTTGTTTGGACTTACATAGGAGTGGGTCTTTCACGGTTCGCTCTATGTATTTGAATTTGATTCAAGAGGGAGTCTTACCTACGAAAAATCCACTATGGAAAATAAGAGTGCCTTTGAAAATTAAAATTTTCCTTTGGTATCTCCAAAAAGGGGTCACTCTTACAAAAGATAATTTAGCAAAAAGGAATTGGCAAGGGAGTGTCAAGTGTTGTTTTTGTAACTCTTTGGAGACGATACAACATCTTTTCATTGATTGTCACTTTGCTAGATTTATATGGAACACAGTGCACATCACCTTTGGAATTCATCCACCATCTAGTATATCGGATATGTTTGGCTCTTGGCTTCATGGCATCGGGGCAAAACTCAAAAATCAGATTTTACTAGGTGCTGCGGCTCTCTGTTGGGCAATGTGGTTGAATAGAAATGACGTGGTGTTCAATAATGCTAAAACCAACACCTTTCTGCAAGTCATTTTTAGGGCAACATATTGGATCCGGCTTTGGTCCTTGTTAAGTAAAGAAGAAGAAAAACCAATCTTCAAGAATGGATGCCAGATGTTGGAGTCGGTCATCATGGAGGTCTTTGCAAAATTTGGATGGAAGTTCCAGAATAGGATTGAGGCGTAGTGTCTGTTTTTTCATGTATCTTGTGTCTTTTGTTTTGTGTTAGTTCTTGTGCTTGAATGCTCTTGGTTGTAATCTTTAAGCTGCGTACGATCTTCAGATTGTAGAGGCTGGGACCTTTTTCATTCACTTAATGAAATTTTCCCTTGATCTAAAAAAATTATCAGGTGAGATTCCCTCCACACTTGGTCAGTGCCTTCTTTTGGAATCTCTCCACCTGGAGGCAAATTTTCTACAAGGAAGCATCCCAAGATCTTTCATCAGCTTAAGAGGCATCACGGAGATGGATATTTCCGAAAACGACTTCTCTGGTCAAATTCCAGAATTCTTGGAGTCTTTCAGCGTTTTACATCTTCTCAATATATCCTTCAATGACTTTGAGGGATCAATCCCTAAAGGTGGCGTGTTTGCCAATTCAAGTGCTGTGTTCGTCCAAGGAAACAGAAAGCTGTGTGCAAGTTCTCCAATGCTACAATTACCACTTTGCACGTCATCACCATCCAAAAGGAAGAAGACATCCTATGTTGCAGCTATATTGGTTCCGCTTACTACAGTCGTTCTACTAACCTTGGCATGGGTTGCTGTCATTTTTCTGAAGAAGAGAAGTCAAGCTAAAGAACTCATCAACCAATCGTTCAAGCAGTTCAATAATTTCTCGTATGCTGATTTATTTCAAGCAACAGATGGTTTCTCTTCATCCAGTCTTGTTGGTTCGGGAAGATTTGGATTGGTATACAGAGGCCAATTCAAGTTTGAAGTACGCACAGTTGCTATTAAGGTATTCAGACTTGACCAATTTGGAGCACCAGCTAACTTCCTTGCTGAATGTGAGGCATTGAGAAACATTCGCCATCGGAATCTTATAAGAGTGGTTAGTCTATGTTCAACCTTTGATCCCACAGGAAATGAATTTAAAGCACTTATTCTTGAGTACATGGCCAATGGTAATCTAGAAAGCTGGCTCCATCCAGAAGCATATAAACAATGCCCAAAAAGACCATTGAGTTTAGGCTCAAGAATAACAATAGCTGTGGACATGGCTGCTGCATTAGACTATCTTCATAATCGATGCAATCCTCCTTTGGTTCATTGTGATCTAAAACCAAGCAATGTCCTTTTGGACGACGAAATGGTTGCATGTCTTAGTGACTTCGGGCTCGCAAAGTTTCTTTACAGCGACTCTTCAATAGGGCTTACTAATTCATCAAGCATCGCTGGACCGAGAGGATCAGTCGGATACATTGCACCAGGTGAGCGTCTCTTATTCTTATTTTTGTTTATATCTAATGTATCAATATTATTTGTCACATGAATGATGTGTAGACATATTCTCTAGAACTTAACCATCTTTGAACCATGTTAAGTGTATTTCTTAAGCAATTTTGCATTATATCGCAGAGTAGAGCCCACGACGTAGATACCGTTTCGTCGAAGCCGCATATGAGGAGTACTATAATAGCAAAAAACTCCGCAGAGTATGGCATGGGGTGCAAAATCTCAACTGAGGGTGATGTCTACAGCTATGGAATTATTCTTCTAGAGATGATCACTGGAAAGCGTCCGACTGATGAGATGTTTAAGGATGGTATGAACCTTCACAACTTCGTTGAAGCAGAGCTTCCACAGAAAATTGGTGAGATTTTAGAACCCAGTCTCACTGGATATAATGGAGGTGAAGACACAAACCTTGCAATGGTTGAAATGCAGAGGTGTGTCATTCAACTGACTAAACTTGGCCTAAAATGCTCAGAGACATCACCCAAAGATCGACCAACAGTGGAGGATGTTTATGCTGAAATCATCAACATCAAAGAAAGTTTTCAGCATTGCCAATTGAGGAAATAGATCAGCATTACCGTAATTCACCTGATACTACAGTAATAGTTGCATGATGCGCCATGGATTATATTTCCTTGTATTTAGAAGTTAGAATCACACTATTTGAGTTCCAATTAAAGTATGAGTATTTCATAACTGTACGTTTGCATGTTGATAGGTAATGTGTACGATTCAATTGTCCACAGAAAGAGGAGATAGTGGCATTATTCTCAGGTGACCGGGTACTGTTTATGGGTTATGAACACATAAAAAAGACTGAAATGGGGAACTGAAACATGTCTGACAGAATTGCACAACGCCTTCCCAAACAGACATAATTGGTTGTCTGTCAAAAGCATAGTCCAAAGCAATTGATTAACTTGATTTCAAAATATGTAAGCCCCAGGAATAATAAAAAAAATATAGGAGTAATTTTTCCCGGTAGAAGACACTGACATGGTACAAGGATATTAAAATGTTTCCACCAGAGAAAACAAGGGGAAACAATTCTAATAAGAAATCTATAAATACAAAGTGTTAACCCAGAAATGCTATGATTTAAACCAACAGGTATTATACGCTAGAGTAACTGATCAAGATAAACCGGCAATATGGTATTAAAGAGTAGGATGTTACACATACACATAGGCCTGCGACTCTGCGAGGTATCGTGAGTGCTGGACACACCAAGTGGATGAACTGACTTCTGTTCAGATATTATGGTTCAGTAACAACTGATAAACACGTCGAACCAGATGTGAGTTCAGTTTGCCCGCGAGTACAACAGATGATCCACAAGCGTAATAGAATTTTGTTAGAGTACATACATCGTCCGTTTGTAACACTGTACATGCGAAATCAAATTGCTGCAGCAAACCGAGGTTTGGTATGAATTTTTAAATAACCTGCCCGTTCGATGGCATGTGATAGAATCAACTACGCTGGAAGAAATCTTCCGCACCCAATGCACTCGCACTCCTGCATGTTGCCGGTGCTCGCTAAGATGTTAGAAACGTGTGGTACGCTTCCGGGGAGAGCAAAGTCAATGAGTTAATCCAGAAGTGCTATTATTTAAACCAACAAGTATTATATACTAATGTAACTCAAGTCAAACTGGCTATATGGTACTAAAGAGCAGGATGTTACACAAAAACATAGGCCTATGAGGTATCGCCGATACTGGACACACCAAGTGAATGAAATGACTTTTGTTCAGATACTATGGTTCAGTAACAACTGATAAACACGTCGAACTAGATGTGAGTTCATTTTGGCTCGCGAGTACAACCGAAGATCCACAAGGGTAATACAATTTTGTTGAATACATACATCGCCGGTTTGTAACACTGTACATGCGTAACCAAATTGCTGCAGCAAACCGAGGTTTGATATGAATTTTTAAATAACAAGACTGAACACAAAGGAACTAAGGCATGAGATTGTGACGCTAACTGTTCACACCTTTTCTATGTTTTTCTCTATTATTCTCTATCTCTGTAATTGCTCAATAGATTACAAAGCTTAAATAGACACAACAGGTCCGCGCATGCAGGCCACTCACCCACATGACTCAGACTCTGACAACTACATGTGATCCAATTTTACTGGCCTCACCTTCCCATGATTCCTGCACACGTCGCGTACTGACAACTCAACAGAAGGTATTGGCAAGAATTCATGAAGCACCGGGGGAGGGGGGTGGTTGGGTAGATTTTCGCACAAACAAAAAATAAACTAGATATATATAATGATTTGTCAATCTATTACATTATTTCTGAGAGGATAGATATACTTTTATTAATGAAAAAGAGAAAAAAATCAACATCTCGTATTTTGATGAGTCTGGCTTATAACAGCGTAGATTGACCAAATATATATTAGAGTTGTTACTGTTGTATAAAAAATATAACTCTATTTTCAACTGCAAGTAAATTTATTACAGTAATTAACTGGCAACAAGTTTAGCTTCTTGTAAATTGGAGATAAACAACTCCCCAGAGACAGCAGGACAATTAGGAGAACCACCGGTACCAGATCACTTAGCATAGCGGAAGATGATGTACATGATTTCGCTTCATTTCATGGGGCACCACGGAGATCACAATCCGGTGGACGACATACCGGAGGGCAACGTCTTGGGTCCCAGCTACCTGCACATGGATCCAAAAGCGAATGTTAGGTGGTTTGAAGAGGAAAAAATCAATTTGTAATGTCCAGAACCTCATGACCCACTTTGTAATCGGGATTGTGATTCTATGGGGTTTTACGCCAATCAGGTAACTATACTTGATATTGCAACTATGATACCATTTGTGTGTGCGCGCGCCATGTAATCTTAGTAAAAAAGGAACGTGACAAAGAAATGCAAATCGATGTTTTGAAAATTCCAATGTAATTAATAAATCCAATTTAGATGAATATGGCGGCTTCGTTTTCTATCACTTTAATAATATAATAGATACTGCCAGCTATATGGAGAAATACTAACCATCGCCCTTGCCAAGATTAATCTTAGGCATATGTAATACTTTTTTAGGTAGTTGTTTGGTTTGTTATCATAATTATGACTTGTCACAATTTATTAGCACCATGACTCACATGTCTTTGTCTAACATTGCCATGCTTGTGGAGGCCATTTTTGTTGCTATAAAAAGTGTGGCAAGCCATACTTATTTAGTTACGGCAAAGTTAGCCATAAAGTACAGACCGCTAGTAACGGAGAGTTTTTATTTACAGTAAAATCTTCTTGTCATTGCTTCCAGGAAACGAAGTTTAATTAGTTCTTTCTACAAAAGAATGACAGAGTAAAAATGCACACATATAAAGGTCACCTAAAATGCCAAATTAAGACGGGAAAGTAGTTAAGGAATTCCAAGACCGTATCATGTCTCGTACGATTGTTCCTTTGTTTAAAGGAATATACCGAACTGAATATTTGCTTACAATATATAACATGGTATTGTACGCAAGCAGAGAAGAGGCATACTTACAGGGAAGGGCAAGCGAAGGAGTCGCGAATGCCGAAGGACTGAAGCTGCTGCCGACGAGAAGCACCATCAGTTGGATCATCACTACAAACAGGATTGAGAAAAGGCAAGGTCTCGTCGACATCTTCCTTATCAGAGCTTCGCTGTGCTTTGCCCTTTTTTTTTTCTGAAACGAAGAGTTTCGAGTGTGCTCTGAGAACGAAGACGAGGTATTTATAATGACCCGACGAACGCCAAACATGTACACGAAGCACTGTAGTCGTTCTTCTGGGCCAATATGAAGGCTACCTCTGTGTCTCTGTCGATGAGTCAAATAAATGCGTGGCCAGTCAAATTAAATTTAAATCGGAAAAGGAAGAAAAAGCAGTCATAGAATTTACTTTTATTCTGGGTGCATTCCTGGCCCATGGCACGATGCAACAATCACTTTCGAAGCAACTTCGTTCGCGGGGTAGAAAACAATAGAAAAGAATGCTACTGTATGTAAGTTTATAAATAAATATAGGGAAATGATATTGTATCCTCAGGAGTACCTACTCGCGCTCGCAGAAATAAGCCGTAAGCGTGAGGACGTGCTATTGAGTTGCGGGATTAGGACCCGTTTGTTTTTTTAAATGAAAAGAATACCAACTAAATGAGATAAGGATTGGTGAGTTAGTTGACCATGGGGAATTAGGGGCGACATCGTGAACTGAACTCATGTAACGTTCGCAGGCGATTGACGGCGTGTAGAGCATATACTAATTGATGGCGGTGGTGTCTAGCAGATCGCATCGTGTGGCCTACTGCGTGAGCGTCGAGTATGTCTGGGTTGTTGGCAGTAGCAGCGGCTACCCTCCCACGGCGGCGATCAATTGGAGCAGGAGTTGGAATATACTAGTTTTTTGGCAAGATTAGTAGCTTTGCTCATTTCCATTTGCATACATAAATTCGCTGTTCCCTTCACCAATCCCCTAAATGTGCGCCCTCACCCTGGATCAGTCAAGACCAGCCTAAGATTTGCATCACGACAACCAATTGGGTCTACGAGGTGCAATACCCTTTGATGGCGATGACCGATCTGAAGCTCGACAACTATACATCGTCCCATACGACGATGGTGGCAACAGCTATTTTGGAGCTTGAGCACAACCATTAATTTGACGAAGGCGACGGCTGCAGCGGTCGTTTTGAACAACGAATCTTGTTTTCTCTTATTCTTGTCGAATCTTTGGATGAGATGCAGCATATCAAAGTGGTAATCATTTCAGTTTCATCTAATTTGTGCGATTTTCAGTGAGTTTGACAATCTATTTCCTAGAATTTTTATTTCTTTTCATTTATCATTTCCTAGAATTTTCATAATTTTGTTACTCTTAACACAAAATTATTTTGAACTTGAACTTTATACATATGTAGAGTAAATTGGAAGGTACATCATCGATTTATTCAGATTTTTTATGCTGATTTGGTGCCTCAATCGACCGGGTTGCACCGGTTGCACTCTCTGATAAGCGTAACTAACTCTGTAAAGGAATTAGTTCGTGTATAATTTTGCGGGACGAAGAGATTCGAGTGTGCTCGAAGAACGAAGACGAGGTATTTAATATGAAGTCTACCCGTGTGGCTCCGTCAATATGGCTACCCGTGTGGCTCCGTCGATATGAAGTTTCCGTGAGGTATTCTTCTTTCCGTAAGCAACGACTCTGCTTTCCGCGCAGATCCATCCGTGTAATGCACATAACATGAAATGTTTTTCTTCTTTTCGCCCGACGAGCGTCAAACATGTACACGGTGCACTGTAGTCGTTCTGCTGGGCCAATATGAAGTAAATAAGTAGCGGTTGGAAAATAGCTTTTAAACATGTACACGGAGCACTGTAGGTATCTTTATTAGCTTTTACTAATTGTTTTTTTTTGCTATAATTGATGGTTTTTGCTATAAATGAATAGTAGCAATTGAAAAAAAACTTTTAGAAGGAGAAGCGAGTGATAAAAAAGTAATAGAGAGATACATGCGCAAAATGGGAGTGACCCTCTAACTTATTTTTAGAACAAAACAGAAGCGAGAGAAATATAAAAGCTGCTGCAAAAAAAAATCACATACTTATAAAGACTTCTATAAATAAAAGGGAGAAGCAAAAGTAATATCAATAGAGCCGTAGGCGATGACTCAGGGCCTGTTTGATACGACTGCGACTTATGGTTTTTGGCTGAAAATTTTAAATTTTAGCTGTTTGCGACAAAGATTATAGAGAGAGATATTCGCTTGTGATTTTAGTTGATACAGATGTTGGGCTTTTAACATGTACTACAATTATAATTAACTTGTAAAATTCATCTTGAGAAAATACTCTATTTAAAAGTTAGGTGTTGTAACAAAAGCCAAAAACCACTAGGTTCAGTCAAAAAAACAAGGCCTCAGCTTTCCACGCGGATCCATCCGTCTAATACACGTAACATGAAATGAAAGTGGTATTTTTCTTCTTTTCACCGTGTTATGTTGAACTCATGAATATTAATTCCACGATCCCGATGGGACTGCATGGGTAGACTATCTATTTTTCCGGTCTACGAAAGGAAAATTTTTACTTTCTTCCGTATTCCATTCGGATTGCATAGGAAAAGTCCGATTTCTGCTTTATATGGCTTTGGATGGACTCTTTTTGGCTGTAATTTATAGCTTATCACTATGATTTATGATTTTCGATCCTAGCTCAAGCACTTGTGTGAACGAACTGAATCCTTATAAGCCGTTTCAAAAATAATGTCCCGATAAATCACTTCAAAACAGCGGTGGAGAAACCATCTTGTTTGTTTGTTTAATAGAAACTATGACAGAAATGATTTTAAAAAAATTGGGATTCAGTTCAAATTTATATTAAATATAAAAAAAATTACTAAAGTAAATCCCCAAATCCAAACATCTCCTGAATCTTATTCCTTGGTCCATAGAAAAACGTAAACCTTTTCGAGATACCATAGGTAGTAAGACTTACCAAAACCAGATATGGTACTAATAAATGGCTCCAGAGAAATTTGATAGAATGTCTCTTACAAGAGTGGATCTCAAGAAAATGCTACTCATTTCGTTGTGATTGGTAAATCGCCACCCATTCCATTCCGTGGTATATAAAATGTCACTCTAGTCCTTTTTCACCCTTTTTTGGTTATTTAGTCATTTTTTCTCCACATAAATTGTCTCTTTTGCCCCTATGGGTCGGACTAGCTCCTACATGGTTGAAACGCACCAACACAGGGGAGATCATCGAGACGTATGAGAGACTAGAGCTGCAAACGAGCCGAACTCGAGCGAGTTTGGCTTTTTAAGCTTGAGTTTGATAGAAGCTTGATCTCGTCGACATTTTCCTTTTCAGAGCTTCATCGTGCTTTATTTTTTTTTTCTGAAACGAAGAGCTTCGAGTGTGCTCTGAGAACGAACGCCAAACATGTGCACTGTTCTGGGCCAATACGATCCCGATGGGACTGCATGGGTAGACTGCAACTTACATCTCAACGAGACAGCGCATAGCTCCATTGGCAAAAGTTACATGTGATGGCAAAAGTTGGCAACAAGTTGAGAAAGCATCAATTCTGGGTCAGAAAGCGGCATCAGCTAAACCTCATAATAGAAACGAAGACTAGCAGGATACTGCTAAGAAGTTCCTTCAAAAAAAATTATAATTTTTCAACCTCTAGGTTCTAGATTTTGTCTTTTTCTAGCTTTTTGTTCATTTGCATACTTTCCTTGGTTGTTATGCAAGAATTTATCACGATATTAATTCAGGAACGGAGGGAGTACTGTGTATTTGGTTTCAACCTTGCACCCTTGCGAAGACTAACCTTTGGCATATGCCATACTTTTTCTATGTCGGTGTTTGATTCGTTACCATAAATATGTCATGCCACACTTTATTAGCACCATGACTCATACTACCTAATAGACTTGATTATTTGCCTAACGTTGCTACACTTATGGCGGTAATGTTTGTTGCTACAAAAGTATGACAAGACATAATTGCTTAATCTTAGCAACAGAAAGTTATGAGAAAGTTAGTCATAAACTGAAAAGGCAGCTAGTAACAGAGAGTTTGTATTGACTACGGTAAAATCTTCTTGTCATGGCATCACGGAAACGACATTTGATACTTAAAAGTCTGAGCTTCTAGTTTATTTGATGCTTAAGCACTGAAGAGGCATACTTAGGGTCTTTTTTTTTACTACGGTTTAGCCTTTCAGCTATTCATGAGAGAGTATAGAGTAAAAAAAACTTACGTGTAGCTTTAGCTAATATAAATAAAGTCACTATAATATAGTATCAACTTATAGACTTTATTTTAAAAAATATTTTGTTTAAAAGTTAGGTATTATAGAAAAATAAAAAAGTAATTTTTAGAAACCGAAAAGAGGATTGCCGTAAGAAATCGTCAACGCTGAAGGACCGAAGCTACAGCCGATGATAAGAACCACCATCAGTTGGATCATCACTAGAAAACAGGATTGAGAAAAGGCAAGGTCTCGTCGACATTTTCCTTATCAGAGCTTCATCGTGCTTTATTTTTTTTTTTCTGAAACGAAGAGCTTCGAGTGTGCTCTGAGAACGAACGCCGAACATGTGCACTGTAGTCGTTCTTCTGGGCCAATACGATCCCAATGGGACTGCAACTTACGTCTCAACGAGACAGCGCATAGCTCCATTGGCAAAAGTTACATGTCATGGCAAAAGTTGGCAACAAGTTGAGGTATCATATCTCGTACGATTGTTCGTTTGTTTAAATATAAACGAGACAGCGCATAGCTCCATACTGGTCATGTGATGGCAAAAGTTGGCAACAAATTGAGAAAGCATCAAGTCTTTGTCAGAAAGCGGCATCAGCTAAACCTCATAATGGAAACGAAAGCGGCATCAGCTAAACCTCATAATGGAAACGAAGACTAGCAGGATACTGCTAAGAAGAAGCATTAGTCATCATGACTCACATACCATAGACTTGATTCTTTGTCTAACTTTGCTACGCTTGCGGCGGCCATTTTGTTGCTACAAAAAATATGGCAAGCCATACATAACTTAATTATGGCAAAGTTAGCCATAAAGAATAGACAGCTAGTAACAGAGAGTTTTATTGACTACAGTAAAATCTTGTTGTTATGGCTTCCAGGAAACGAAGTTTAGTTCCTTCTGCAAAAGAATGCCAAAGCGCACTCATGTAAAGGGCACCTAAAATGACAAATTAAGACGGGAAGTAGTTAGGGAATTCCAAGATGTATCATATCTCGTACGATTGTTCGTTTGTTTAAATATAAACGAGACAACGCATAGCTCCAGACTGGTCATGTGATGACAAAAGTTGGCAACAAGTTGAGAAAGCATCAAGTCTGTGTCAGAAAGCGGCATCAGCTAAACCTCATAATGGAAAAGAATGCCAAAGCGCACTCATATAAAGGGCACATAAAATGCCAAATTAAGACGGGAAGTAGTTAAGGAATTCCAAGACCATGTGATGGCAAGTTGGCAACAAGTTGAGAGAGCATCCAGTCTGGGTCAGAAAGCGGCATCAGCTAAACTATTTAGATGCCAGACCACAAGAACCGAACACATAGCCCATGTGCACGGGCACTGTAGTCGTTCTTCTGGGTCACTCCCCGGTCCATGGCGCGATGCAACAATCACTTTCCAACCAACATCATCGCTCGCGGGGTAGGGACGTAAGCAACGGCTCTGCTTTCCGCGCAGATCCATCCGTGTAACGCACATAACATGAAATGTTTTTCTTCTTTTCACCCGACAAGCGTCAAACATGTGCACGGAGCACTGTAGTCGTTCTGCTAGGCCATTATGAAGTAAATAGTAGCGGCTGAAAAAATAGCTTTTAAACATGCACATGGAGCACTGCAGGTATCTTTATTAGCTTTTGTTAATGGTTTTTTTTTGCTATAATCGATGGTTTTTGCTACAAATAAATAGTAGCGGTTGAAAAAATAGCTTTTAGAAGGCTAAGCAAGTGATATAAAAAGTAATAGAGAGATGCATGTGTAAAACGGGAGCGAGAGAAATAGGATATGTGATGCGCCGTGACCCTCTAACTTATTTTCAGAACAAGACATAAATGAGAGAAATATAAAAGCTGCTTCAAAAAAATCACATATTTATATAGATTTTTTATTTCTATAAATAAAAGCGAGAAGCAAGAGTAATATCAACAGAGCCGTAGGCAATGACTCAGCTTTCCACGCGGATCCATCCGAGTAATACACGTAACATGAAATGAAAGTGGTATTTTTCTTCTTTTCACCGTGTTATGTTAAACTCATGAATATTAATTCCACGATCCCGATGGGACTGCATGGGTAGACTATCTATTTTTCCGGTCTACGAAAGGAAAATTTCTACTTTCTTCCGTGTTCCATCGGATTGCATAGGAAAAGTCCGATTTCTACTGTATATGGCTTTGGATAGACTCTTTTTAGCTGTGATTTATAGTTTATCGCTACGATTTATGATTTTTGATCTTAACATAAGCGCTTGTGTGAACGAACCGAATGCTTATAAGCCGTTTCAAAAATAATGTCCCGACAAACCGCTTCGAAACAGCGGTGGAGAAACCGTCTTATTTGTTTGTTTGATAAAAGCCATAAGCCGAAAAGAAGACACCCCTATTAGGGCAGAAATGATTTTTTAAAAAAATTGGGATTCAGTTCAAATTCATATTAAATATAAAAAATTCGTAAAGTATATCCCCAAATCCAAACATCTCCTGAATCTTATTCCTGGGTCCATAGAAAAACGTAAAACTTTTTGAGATACCACAGGTAGTAAGACTTACCAAAATCAGATATGGTACTAATAAATAACTCCAGAGAAATTTGATAGAATCATCACTATATTATAGCCAGGGGACTTCCCAGTTCTGAGGCGTGCCAAGTCACATTTTTTGCCAAAAAGCCCCTACATTTTCTAAAATTACATAAAGGTCCTCTGTTCTCGCAAAAAGGTTTCTGCCAGGTTTTTTCGAAAAGCACCCTCCACTTCACCGAAATTGCGTATCCTTTGCGGGATAACACCCTGTAGTTTTCCAAAATTACGTATGGGTCCTTGTTTAGTTACGTACATGTCCTCGGTTTTTTGCGAAAAAGGCCTTCGGTTTTCTCAAAAATACACACGTGTCCTCCATTTTTTTAAAAAAAAAACTTCACGAATTGCCGTCTCTTTTACTTCGGTCCACACAGTAGCTAGCGCGGCGTGGTGCCGCGCTTATGTTGCTAGTGTCAATTACAACAGTGGATCTCAAGAAAATGCCACTCATTTCGTTGTGAATGGTAAATCGCCATCCATTCCATTGCGTGACATACAAAATGTCACTCTAGTCCTTTTTCACCCTTTTTTTGGTTATTTAGTCATTTTTCTCCACATAAATTGTCTCTTTTGCCCCTATGGGTCGGACTAGCTCCTACATGGTTGAAATGCACCAACATAGGGGAGATCAGCGAGACGTATGAGAGACTAGGGCTGTAAACAAGTCGAGCTCGAGCGAGTTCGGCCTCTCAAGCTCGAGCTTGATAGAAGCCCAAGCCGAGCTCGAGCAAGCCTAAGTTGGAGTCCGAGTCTAGAGCTCGGCTTGGCCCAAGCTCGAGCTCGGCTCGAATAAGCGCGATAATAGTTAAAATAATTTAATATGCACTAATTTTAATAATAAAAAACTCGAGCTCAAGCTCAGCTCGAGTAAGCTCAATAACAACAAAAAAATTCAAAATACACTAATTTTCAACAATAGAAATGCTCAAACTTGAGCTCGGCTCGAGTAAGCTCGGTAAAAGTTAGTATGTATCTAAGGCGGTAAGAAAAACTCGAGGCTCATAAGCTATTCGAGCTCAACTCGTTAAAGCTTGCGAGCTCGGGATCAAGCTCGAGCTTAGCTCGTTTGGAGCTCGAATCGAGCCTAGAGCGGGTCGACCTCAAGCAGCTCACGAGCCTTGAGCTTTGTTTACAACCCTATGAGAGACACGGTACCATGATATGCCGGGCCAAAGCGTGCCGCCCAACAGGCCCACTTTCCAGCCCTGGCCCGACCCCTAGTTCATGTCGTGCTAGCCCGACCCACCACATATCAGGGCCATGACGTGTTTGGGCTGTAGTAGGCTGGGCGGGCCTTGGGCTGGCTCGAGAAAGCCTGGCCTGACTCCCACCTCTAGCCTTCATATCATGTTCATCATGAATGTCACTTGTTGAAGTACATCACATTGGTGTCGCCGTTGTCGAGGGTGAGTCTGTCGGTGGCCTTCTTGTAGGACCGAAGTATCAACAAATCTTTCGCTTCAATGGCTATTAAGTGCAATAAAGATCGGATTCATAGTAGGAACACCTAAGAATAGTAAGTCCACAAGCCAAGCAATCCAACATTTTGTGAACTACCAAAATACCCTTTGTTGGTCCGGTCTTTATCTTCATCTTGCAAGCAATCCTATGTCTACCATATGTAGAATGATCAATGGTTTCCCCCACGTTGACAAGTCTCTTGCTTCGGTTCGCACCAGATCATGCCTCACTTGCACCAATGAAGCCACTTGATTTACCGTGCCACTCGAACATTGCCTTCAATGTTCCTTGTCCTTCATGTGCACCTTGCTTAAGCTTCATCATCTTACCTGGCATCCATGACCATTCTAGATCTTAGTTCTCCTTAACCAAGTCCTAGTATTCCTTGCCATTGAACATAGTTGACTTCGAGCCACCTGCATATTCACAGACCAAGAAAGTGGTTAGAGGCATAAATTCTTTACAACATGACCTGTATTAGTATAAACATACATTATGCAGCATATTTAACGAATGACCGATGATCAAGATCAAACCTATGACCAAATTCCCAAATGAACTCCCAAGTTCATCTCTCAGCCCATAGGGCCGATCTAACTGCCAACCTTAGGCTAGTCAAACCGCCTGCCATCGCTTGGCACCACCCTGATATCAGGAGAGCGGTTTGATCGCTTGCAAAATATTGGTCAGACCATCAACCAACAGTCGATCTGATCACTCGAGCTTAACTCCAATTCAACCGAAAACACCCCTTTCTAGATTATCATTACCATCAACTAGGGCTGGGGCTGGTCATACTGCCATTTATCCTTCGGTACTACCGGATTCATCCTCAACTCAAACGCTAGAAATGACCCTCCCTAGAAAAACACAACCACCAATATTTGGCTGGTCACACCGCACACCGGTCTAATCGTCATTCACTAGCCAGACAGACCACTCATGCTCAGTAGTCTGACCACCGCCACATGCTAGTTAGACTGGTTCCAAATAGACTAAACTCTAAAAATTGTAACTCCTTTGCAAAACCAAAATTTAACTCGATCGATGTGCCATTATTCATCACCAATGGACTAGGGCCCTTCTCGCATGATCCTTCATTTTTTGTGTGAGAAGACGACGGAGCCGCAGGTGAGGTTCATGTTGGATGTGAAGCTTTCTGCCATGACCACAGTGTCCACTGGTTGACCGAAGGATTGCGACATGTTCTTGAGTGTGAGGTTGCTGACGCCTTGGCGGCCAGCAGTGTTGGACGATCAGAGGACTGAGCCAGATCCATTAACGAGTTGAGGTTGCCGGAAAGTGACAGGCGTGCTGGCGCCAATCAACCAGACACCGCTCCCCGACACACACCCTACCCATATTTGTCACCTTGCTTCACCCCCGTCGTGTCACTGCAAGCTCGCACTGTATGCGTTGGTGCTGCAATTCCTCGTGTGCAGAAGACATCCAAAACCTAAAGCCACTTATGCACCTCGGCTTCGATGATGCACCCATATGGATGGCCGAAGAAGAAGGTCGAACCATGGAAGCTCCTTTCCACAAAAAAGAAAAACCATGGAAGCACCCAACCCTGGCACGAGGAGGTGAAGGGGAAATATCCAAATTTTCCATGCGGAAGGTTTCAAAATTCCCCATTTGAAATGTCAAACTTTTCAGTCGAAACAAATGTTACGTTGTGTCAAAATTTTCAATTGGAACTTCAAATCCCACGTGTTAGAAAGTTTTAAATTGTCAATTGAAAGTTCTAATCTCAAGATGAAAGTCCACTTTTCCCAGTTGAAAGTACAATTTTAGGCTGAAACAGGAAGTTGAGAGTATGCATCCGAGAATTTTTTGTACGAATAATCTATTTTTATTCAAAATTACAGAAATATACCCCCGATAAAATTTTTTACAAAAGTAGGCAACTGGTTGGATGAATTATTGCTGTCACTTGGGCGTTGGGCGACTGGAGATGCAGTCGCTGTACGGTTGGGCGACTGCACCTCCAGTCGCCCAATGCCCGGACGACAGGGGGGTTAAGAAGGGCCACGCTCAGCCGCTGCTGTCCTAGTTGCCTCATTTCCATTTCATTCGTTGCGCCGAGAGAAGAGAGAAGAGGAGAGAAAGGAGGGGAGAAGAGGAGAGGAGAGGAAGGAGGGGAAAAAGAGGAGAGGGAGAAGAGGAGAGGGAGAGGAGAGGAAAGAAGGAGTGGGAGCTATTCCATCCATTCAGATCTTCAAATCCAAGTATTTTTTTAGTATATTGTATTTGTAGTATATTTTTTATGAAATGTTAGTGTTAGTAAGAATTGTAGACGTAGAAAATTTAGTATAGAAATTTTAGTACAATTTTTAGTATAGAAAATTTTTACTAAATATTTTTTAGTATGGAACATTTGTAGTATACAATTTTTAGTATAGAAAATTTAGTTAATGCAGTTATAGGAAATTAACAGGCCGTAGGTGTAGATCTAGATAAAAATAGTTAAATATTTGTTATACTAAATTTATTAAACATGTAGTTTACAAAATTAACAGCTGTAGAAGCATGTAATTATGAATAATTTAGGAAACATAGTTTTAGAAAATTAGCATCAGTATGAAATCTACATGCGAACAAAATTATAGTTGTAGAAAATTCAGTCACCATAATGTACAAATTAGTCGTCATGCATATATGTTGGAAGTTCATAGTATGGGGTTATTGTAGTGGGTTACGATATGCAAACGATCGGCGAAATGTGAATTGCAGTATATTGGTACTTTGGTATTGTGCGATGCTATTTGACATCTTGCAAAATTGAAATATATATGTAGGCCGACATCCGCAATGGCAACATCCACTACATTGAGAGTGCATTACAGTGCTGGAACCGTTCGCGAAGGTCCGAATGGTGTGGATTTGAGCGGTTTTCCGCAAATCACTCGAGTACATCCGGATGGCGAGAATGCTTGATCTCAGATGTGTTGCATTGGATGACCCGGAGTTTTTTGTTGAACCCTGAGGTGTGTAGCGTCGTCATGCAAGGGCTTTGAAGCTGTTCTCCCACGGACATCAGATGGGAGTTGAAAACATTGCTGCGCACTACTGCGTGGAAGGGCTTTTTGCAAGGGTGTCGGCGGCGTGGATACGAGTGTATCCTGCTTGTGCAACCGTGCTCATTAGAAGCTACGCAAGGTCATGTGTCCGCCCTTGCTCCGAGAGTTGCTAGCAGCTCGGGCGGACCGCATGTTGGCGAAGATGATCAAGTTGGTCGTGATGAAGCTGATGCGGTACATGGAGGAGAGTTACAATGGTCAAGCCATAGAGAGGGAACTGGACAAGCCCTCGGTTCAATTTGCCCTCGGTTCTTAAACATATTTAAATTCTCGCAGTCAGTGCATGGATAGTACATATATTCTACCCCCTTATTCATCATATCCTCCTCGGTAGCTCTTGTAAAAGCAGACACGCCATTAATGTACTCTTCACTCACACGGTTCGCGACATACATCCAGCTTCGGTTCTACGTTATGCATATATATAACAACTTAGTATTAAAAATTAAATTAATTAATTCATATTATAATTCATATTGAGGCTTTGCTAGCTTAATTCATATTATAAACACAACAGCTATTTCCCCAGTGATCGCTGAAGGTATATAACCAACAATCTTGACAAATTTGGCCTCCCACATGACGGGAACTAATCATGTATGGTCAAGTAGATGCAAACCATCTTCAATAACACTCACCAAAACTTATATCTAAATTGTAATGCAAAGAAAAATAAATTTTATTACTAATCATATCTAGAGCAACCAGGAATGTATGAATCTTCAAAACTCAAACTCTGCCTCCTCCCATCAAATTAATTGGCCTGAAATCGCCTAGCTTGCCTCCTGAGCGAAAGAGTGCAGCACCGGCTAGATCTGGATCGAAATGAAGACATATGTAGTTCTGAGCGGCGCAATAAATGTCTAGCGTCATTATCACAGACGGTTTTTTTATTAAAAACCATCTGTGATAGTTCTAAGATTATCATAGACGGTTTTAAATACAAACCGTCTGTGATAATTTCAGATTATCACAGATGGTTTTTAATAAAAACTGTTTGTGATAATCTGGAATTATCACATACGGTTCATCGGTAAGAACCATCTGTGATACGCGTTTTCTCCGATGCCATCAACACAGACGATGTCCAAATTAAAACCGTCTGTGTTAGTATCGGTCACAGACGGTTTTGTCAAACCATTTGTGATTTGGTGTCTAGTATTAGACTTTCTGTAGTAGTGTATATTGGTTGTGAAAGGGTAAATGATCTAACTTAAAAGTGGAGGAATTCATCACTTCAGAAACTAACTTTTAGAGACGAGAATGCCTTTACTGTTCAACAATTGCATAGTTAGATTTGACCACCAGCAAAACACATATCTTGGTGTGTGACAGAAAGAAATCATATATGCAAATACAAATTGCCCTAAACATAAGTAGTACATATTAGACGACGCACCTAAAAACAATGACACTTTCGGCGCTGACTGTGTGAGAATAAGAACTTCACCTTGTCCGCGCGGCGTCCCTGCGCGCTGGCAGTAGCAGCCTTCTCGATCGCACGGACCTGCCGGCGCTGACTTAACTCACGTTGCGAGCTTCATCGTGTACAGCGGTTCATCCTGCACCAAGAAATCTATACAGCACTTGGAGCATCTGCGCGCCCAGCATGTCGAGCACTCCCGATGGCTCACAAGCCTACGTATATCTGACACGGACTAATGACAAATGGAACGGCAGATGTTCATTTTCTCAAAGGGAAATTTTGCTTGTTGCAACTGCAGTGGATAACTCCATACAACTTTTTTTTAATGAGGAAAACTCCATACAACCAATTTTTTTTGAGGAAAACTCCATATAACTTTTGAGTAGGTAAGTAGGAGCTCTAGAGCGATGTGTCTCGAGAGTTGTCTTGGATGGCAGGAGCTAATTAACTTGGCTCTCTCCACAGTTATACCATCCGATTGTAAGGACCAGCAACCTGCACCAACAGTGCAAGTGCATTCAGTGCGTAAGATATTTTTTCCAGTACAACCGGTCCTACCACATTTTCATGCATGATCGATGAAACAGGTTATATAGAATTCATATCGAAACTTGATTGCTGAAGCAATTTGATTGTACCAAAATTGTGCGATTATGACCCTACACGATTGTTCAGCATATGTCAGGTTTTGAGTGCATTTGTTGCACAGCACAGTTTTTTGTTGCCATTATATGCTTACCACAAAGATAGCATACGGTGACATGCGTTAGCAAATTAAGCATCCACTCTGGAACTGTAAAAAAGATAGCCTAAACATTAAACTGATAAAAATGATGGTACGTACGTTGCCCAGTGCCTAGAGGTGGGAATTGGACTGGACCGTACCAGCATGGCACGGGTCCACCGTGCTTCGGGCCGCATCGTGCCATAACGGTCCGCCTCGCCTCCAGTCAGGCCTAGGCATAGTCCAAAGCCCAATGGGCTGGTGCCGTGTCATACCGGCCCTAGTCCAACCCTAAGTAAATATAGATGGCGTAGGCGGCGGCAACGATGGTGGTGACGGCCACCATCTTCATTTGTTTTGTGTCCATCTCATTAAAAACCTAGTTAAAATTCCATGCCATTGTCACATGTCATTCCACCTCCGAACTTTGTGTGAATTACTTGGAAAAAACCTTTTGTTGTTACGGGAGAGGCTTGGTCAGGAATTCAGGACAAACCGAAAACAATTGCATGAGCACTCGTATGGGTTGTGACATGTTGCTAGGAGCCATAGTTTGTTGTATACCGGACATGAGAAATTATTGAGGGCAAAGTGCGGTTGGCGAGTCTAATTGTTGGATATAGTCTAGATTAGATCGAACCTCTTCAACTTTTATTTTGTCAGAAAAATTAAAACGAGTTTTCGTCGATAATGTGTTTGGTTGACATATTTGATAAAAAGTAGTTTTTAACATGCGTCGGTTCCGTTTTAACATGATAGCTTCTAACCATTGGATCAACTCCCTTATCATCTATCAACCATTCGATCTACGAACTTTCAAATACATCATCCCCTTTCTGTACACTCCACTATCAGTTGTCCACATGAGCCACCCTTCTTTAGCCGTTGGATCCCATATGGACAGTGGAAGATCGGCTGAGCCTACAAGTGTTTTACCCGCATGGTTTTTGCTTCTAATGATAAGTGGTCCCTTACATCCTCAGACCCACATGACTGTGAGAGCTATGTGTGCATTTGCGGTGCAGTTGCGATCGCGCCTCGAAATGTTACTATAAAACTAATGGACAAGGAAAGAAATTATAAATTAGATAATGATCTTTGAATGCTCGTAACAAAAAAGGCTGGGTATTGTTCGGTTCACTGAAATTTTAGAAAGTCTCAGTCTATTTTTTCAGCCATTGAATGAAGATCCAACTATCCTCATCTTTCTTCTCATCTCATATATACATCATACCTCCAAAACCCTAACTCATTCCCACCCCCATCCACCAGCGACTGCCAGCCCAACTCCTTCCTCTCGATACGGCAACTTGAGGCAACCGTGCCGCACAGGAGGTGAGGCGCCGAGGTGGACGGCTATGCGGGAGGTGAGGCGGTGAGGTCAAGGTGAACGGCCACATAGGAGTCAAGGTGAACGACCGCATAGGAGGCAAGGCGGCGAGGACGAGGCGGACGGCCGCATAGGAGGCGAGGCAGCGAGATCAAGGCAGACGACCACATGGGAGGCGTGGTAGCCATCATCGTGCTGGTCGTGCCCTCTGTGCTGGGCCATCCTGAGCACAGTACACCACACGTGAGCCGGGCCGAGCCGCTCGTCGATCCGACTTTTCAGGCCCAGCCCGGCCTTCATCTATGACATGCCAACCCAGCTAGCCAAATGGTATGCCCGGACCATGCTTGGACTATGCCCTGCTGGCGGGGCTTGGGCTGACACGAAATGGCTTGGTCTGACTCCCACCTCTACTAGTGCCTAGTCCAATCGGCTCATGTACATCTGCTCCATTTCCATTTTCCACTAAGCAAATCTTTCTCCTCTAAAAAAACTAAGCAACGCTTTCAAGTTTTCAACATGCATGTCAAAGTGTCCGGTGTCCGCACTGTGCCATGCATGACAACTACCATATTCCATTCTTATCGCAAGATCCATAGAGAAGCACATGATAACCAATAAACACAAATGCACAACTAACCTTTGTCATATAGCTCATCATCTTGGAGAGTAACAGGAAGCAAGCACATGTGCAAAAACAAATACTTCTGTGTTGTTAGAAATTGGCCCAATGAGCAAGGCCCATTTCGCGAATCCCAAAGCATGCATGTTTAGTACCATATTGCTAAGGCAGGGTGAGGAAGACCGATTTATAAGGTGGAGTCCTCCCCACTCCTTGAATATGGAAAGAGATGGTATGAGGATGGCTCTGTCTAGTCACACGCGCGCGCACGCACGCGCGCGCGCGTACTCGCGTATTTTTGCGTGAAAATCGCGTGACTTGTGACTTGCGACGCGCGACCGTGTCGTGACGTGGCGCGCTGCGTGCGCAGACCAAGTCCATCTTTATTTTTGCTAAACTCTGCACCACTCTCTCTCTGTGTTTGAATGAGATTCAAACGTTTGAATTAGAGGCTTTACTGGGGTGTTGATGATAGACAGTTACTAGTGGATAAATGGCTGGTTGAATGGTCAGTTACCAGTGGGTAAATGGCTGTTTTAATCAAGCCAGTTATTAGTATGTCTATATATACCTGGAGACGTCCAGAGTGTAAAGATATAGAATTTTTGCACCTCCATTCTGCCTCTACTTTCTGTTCTGTGATCTTGTGCTGTGGTGTTGTGCTGCAAGAACCTCGTCGACCTTTCTTCCCGACGTGCACCTGGAAGGAGGGAGAGCGGATATCTCCGAACCATTGCCGCAGAGAGAACCTGCACGGGGCGGCAATAAGGTTTCTGGGCAGCGCATCTGCGCGACCGCTCACTGCACTGCATCATCTGCGTTCTGCACTGCGTCAAGCCTGCGCGGCTCTCTGTTCTTCACCAGGGTAACAAGTAAGTCGTTCGCGTGCTCGTATGATCTGTTACTATATTTTTCTTGAGTATATTTTGAAGTATGTTGAGTAGCCTGCTGTTAGTTGTAACTTGTGCATCATTCGCTTATTGTTTTTGTCTCCTAATAAAACTTGGAATTAAAATATTGCCCACATTTGTAACAATCCAGAAACCTTATTGCAAATTTTGTTGCAATACAGAAATGGCTAATGCTTCTGATGCGATCAAACCTGAGAGGTTTTCTGGTCAGAACTTTCGTAGATGGCAGACTAGAGTCAAGTTTTGGCTCATGTCTTTGGGGCTGTGGTGGGTTATCCACCCACAGTATCCATTTACGATTGAGCAATACATGCAATTTGAGACTGCAAACAATACTGCCCTTGGCTGCATTCTGACTGTTCTAGCAGATCAGCTCTATGATGTGTACATGGACTACAAGTCCGCCACAGAGTTGTGGGATGCACTAGAGCACAAATATGCAGAGGCAGAGGCAGGTCGCTGGCTCTACATTTGTGAGCAATTTTTCGACTTTAGCATGGATGAGGCTAAGTCCATAGTGGGACAAGCTCATGACCTCCAGCTACTAGTCGGTGAGATTGCGCACTTGGGCTGTGTACTGCCTCCAAAGTTTGTGGCTGCGGGCATTGTTGCTAAACTTCCTGCCTCTTGGCGGGATTTCGCTACTGGCTTGAAACATAAGAGGGAGGAGATTTCTGTTGAGGATCTCATTGCAGCCCTCGATGTGGAAGAAAAAGCAAGAGCAAAAGATGCACCTAGCACATCTGGCCAGAACAATGCAAATGTTATACAGAGAAAGACTGTTGCTAAGAAGTATAAATCCAACAAACCGAACAAGACAACTAGCTTTAAGAAGAAAACTGAGAAAAAGGATTTGAAGGACATCACCTGCTTTGTGTGTGGAAAAGACGGTCATATGGCGAAGGACTGTCGTTTCCGCAAGATCGGAGATGGTGAACAGCCTAAAAAGAAGGCTGTTAACGTGACCATAGGCGAGGCCTCGACTTCAGGAGGGTATGGTAATTCACCTGTTGTCTTTTCAGCTTGTCAATCCACTGATTGGTGGGTTGATACTGGAGCTAATGTTCACGTATGTTCTGATATTTCCTTGTTTTCTTCTTATCAGGCAGCAGGGGCTTCCTCCGTCCTAATGGGAAACGGGTCGCATGCTTCTGTTCTTGGTGTTGGCACGGTGGATCTGAAGCTTACTTCAGGGAAGATTGTCCACTTGAGGAACGTGCAGCATGCGCCTACAATAAAGAAGAACCTCGCTAGTGGTTCTCTCCTATGCAGGGATGGTTATAAGCTAGTTTTTGAGTCAAATAAAATTGTAATGTCTAAGTTCGGAAAATTTGTTGGTAAAGGCTATGAGAGCGGAGGCTTGTTCCGCCTAAGTATTTTAGAGTCTTGTTATAATTTGAATGTTGCAACTGGTTCAAATAAATGTGAGGCAAATATTTGGCATTCTCGTTTCTGTCATATTGGTTTTGATAGTATTGCTAGAATGTCCAGATTATATTTAATTCCAAAATGCGAAATTGTCAAAGGATCAAAGTGCCAGTCATGTGTGCAAGCAAAGCAACCTCGAAAACCCTTTAAGGGATTAGAGGATGAAAAGGACTTGGCACCTTTAGATCTTATTCATTCAGATTTGTGTGAAATGAATGGATTATTGACAAAAGGAGGCAAAAGATATTTTCTAACTTTTATTGATGATGCAACACGCTACTGCTATGTGTATTTGCTGAAAACTAAAGATGAAGCTTTAAACTACTTTAAAACTTATAAGGCCGAGGTTGAGAACCAACTAGAAAAGAAAATAAAAAGATTAAGGTCTGATCGTGGAGGAGAGTATGTCTCTCATGAATTCTCCCAATTCTGTTATGAGCATGGAATAGTCCATGAATTTACACCACCATATTCACCCCAATCAAACGGGGTAGCTGAGAGGAAAAACCGGACACTGACAGATTTGGTTAATGCCATGTTAGAGAGTGCCGGTATGCCTAAGGCATGGTGGGGGGAAGCTATTCTAACAACAACTTTCGTCCTAAACAGAGTAATCACTAAAAAGAGTGAGATTACTCCGTATGAGGGATGGAAGGGGAGAAAACCTAATGTTAATTTTCTGTGAACTTGGGGGTGTTTGGCAAAAGTCAATATACCATTGCAGAAAAAGAGAAAACTTGGACCAAAAACAGTTGATTGTGTTTTTCTAGGATATGCTCAAAATAGCACGGCCTATAGATTTTTAGTAGTTAAATCAGAAACTCCTGAGGTTATTGCTAATACAATAATGGAGTCTAGAGATGCTTCATTCTTTGAGAATATCTTTCCTATGAGAACAGCAGGCAGTACTTCACAAACAGAGAATGTTCAAACAGATAATATTGAAAGTGAGAATAATCAAACTTCTGAACTTCCCACCTTTTCTGAACCAATGTGTGAAATCCCTGAGGAGGATAACAATCTAGTCGCAGAAGCTCCTCGCAGGAGCAAGAGACAAAGGGTTGAGAAAACCTTTGGTGACGACTTTATTGTATACCTCGTGGATGATGTGCCAAAGACTCTTTCGGAGGCTTATGCATCTCCTGATGCTGAGTATTGGAAAGAGGCAGTCCATAGCGAGATGGACTCTATCATGGCTAATGGGACTTGGGAGATCACAGATCGACCTATCGGGTGTAAACCTGTAGGATGTAAGTGGATCTTTAAAAATAAACTAAGGCCTGATGGAACTATTGAGAAGTACAAGGCAAGACTTGTGGCCAAGGGTTACACCCAGAGAGAGGGAGAAGATTTCTTTGATACCTATTCTCCTGTCGCTAGACTAACTACCATCAGAGTGCTCCTTGCGTTAGCATCTTCCTATGGTCTACATGTTCATCAAATGGACGTGAAGATAGCTTTCCTTAATGGAGAGTTGGAGGAAGAAATCTATATGGATCAACCGGATGGTTTTGTGATTTCTGGACAGGAAAATAAAGTATGCAGATTATTGAAATCTTTGTATGGCCTAAAACAAGCACCAAAACAATGGCACGAGAAATTTGACAAAACTTTAACATCTGCTGGCTTCGTTGTGAATGAAGCTGATAAATGTGTGTATTATCGTTATGGTGGGGGTCAAGGAGTAATCTTATGTCTGTATGTAGATGACATACTTATATTTAGAACAAACACTGCCGTAATTGACGAGGTCAAATCTTTCTTATCTTGGTGTTTTGATATGAAAGACTTGGGAGAGGCAGATGTTATTTTGAATATTAAATTGATCAAAAGCAAGGATGGGATTACTTTGAATCAATCCCGTTATGCTGAGAAAATATTAAGCCGGTTTGGTTTTGAAAACTGTAAAGTTTCACCAACACCCTATGATGCGAGCGTTAAGCTTCGAAAGAACCAGGGGTTAGGAAAAGATCAATTAAGATATTCACAAATTATTGGGTCACTAATGTATTTAGCTGGTGCCACAAGACCTGACATTTCATTTGCTGTGAGCAAATTAAGTCGGTTTACTTCTAACCCAGGAGATGATCACTGGGAGGCACTTGAAAGAGTGTTGCGCTACTTGAGAGGCACAACATCTTTTGGAATACATTATACTGGACACCCTTCTGTATTAGAAGGATACAGTGACTCTAATTGGATCTCTGATGCGGATGAGATCAAAGCTACAAGTGGTTATGTATTCACTTTAGCTGGTGCTGCAGTTTCATGGAGGTCTTGCAAACAGACCATATTGACAAGGTCAACCATGGAAGCAGAACTTGTAGCACTTGACACAGCCACAGTTGAGGCTGAATGGCTGAGAGAGCTTCTATTGGACTTGCCATTGGTTGAGAAACCAATACCCGCAATCCTGATGTACTGTGATAATCAAACAGTGTTGGCCAAAGTCACAAGTGCAAAGGATAATATGAAGTCCTCTAGACATGTGAAGCGTAGGCTTAAATCTGTCAGAAAACTGAGAAACTCCGGAGTGATTGCAGTGAACTATATTCACACTGAGAAAAATCTGGCAGACCCTTTTACAAAGGGGTTAGCACGGAAAGCGATTTCCGTTGCATCTATGGACATGGGAATGAGGCCCATTTAAGTTACATCACAATGGTAACCCATTCCTTCTTGATCGGAGATCCCGTGACTTAGGCAATGGGAAAAACAAATTGATGTTGTAACAAGAGAGTACATATTTATTGTACCCATGTCCTAATAAATAATGTACTTTCGACTGTATGGAAGGTTGGCATAAAGCCTTAATGTATTCTGTTGTCCAAATAAGGAAAAGGTATTAGCCTGCAGGATACCTAGAAAGAATACACCTACTTGAGCTTAACTGTGTGGTCGCAGTTCACGAGAACGGGGCATTCTCTAGAAAGCTCATGAGTAGATAAGAGAGCATGACCATATAACGCTCCGTTTAGACGTGGTTCATTGGCAGCCTAGTACTAGTTGAGATTTCAAGTGAAATCTGATCACAAAAAGCTGTGAATTCAAGGCATAGTCCATTCATCAGCTGTGAGAAGGTGAATCCTGTCATTCTAGGTGCAAGTTCAACCCGTACGGGACTTACACTAAAAGACTGGTATATTAACAGTACTTCAGCACAATATCTTTGACATCTTGTTACTTTTTGCTTTGGAATTGGTGGGGGATTGTTAGAAATTGGCCCAATGAGCAAGGCCCATTTCGCGAATCCCAAAGCATGCATGTTTAGTACCATATTGCTAAGGCAGGGTGAGGAAGACCGATTTATAAGGTGGAGTCCTCCCCACTCCTTGAATATGGAAAGAGATGGTATGAGGATGGCTCTGTCTAGTCACACGCGCGCGCACGCACGCGCGCGCACGTACTCGCGTATTTTTGCGTGAAAATCGCGTGACTTGTGACTTGCGACGCGCGACCGTGTCGTGACGTGGCGCGCTGCGTGCGCAGACCAAGTCCATCTTTATTTTTGCTAAACTCTGCACCACTCTCTCTCTGTGTTTGAATGAGATTCAAACGTTTGAATTAGAGGCTTTACTGGGGTGTTGATGATAGACAGTTACTAGTGGATAAATGGCTGGTTGAATGGTCAGTTACCAGTGGGTAAATGGCTGTTTTAATCAAGCCAGTTATCAGTCTGTCTATATATACCTGGAGACGTCCAGAGTGTAAAGATATAGAATTTTTGCACCTCCATTCTGTCTCTACTTTCTGTTCTGCGATCTTGTGCTGTGGTGTTGTGCTGCAAGAACCTCGTCGACCTTTCTTCCCGGCGTGCACCTGGAAGGAGGGAGAGCGGATATCTCCGAACCATTGCCGCAGAGAGAACCTGCACGGGGCGGCAATAAGGTTTCTGGGCAGCGCATCTGCGCGACCGCTCACTGCACTGCATCATCTGCGTTCTACACTGCGTCAAGCCTGCGCGGCTCTCTGTTCTTCACCAGGGTAACAAGTAAGTCGTTCGCGCGCTCGTACGACTTTGTTACTATATTTTTCTTGAGTATATTTTGAAGTATGTTGAGTAGCCTGCTGTTAGTTGTAACTTGTGCATCATTCGCTTATTGTTTTTGTCTCCTAATAAAACTTGGAATTAAAATATTGCCCACATTTGTAACATGTGTAACCTAATTACTCCAATTTTAAGTAGTCTGTGCATAGCTACGCACGATGAAGCAGAACATTTGCACCTGGAAGTATTCTCGTTTTCAATTTATTTGCATGATCTGTGAGCAGTAGCAATCTTTTCAACCTGTCAGTCAATTCTGCACTGAATTCACATCACTTGATTAGAAAAATTTGTCGCTGAGTGCTGCACCAAAGTATCTAAACAAGACATCATGGGATCGACTTAGCATGTCAAACACTCCCGATGCCTCACAGTCCTACGTGCATTCAACATGGGTAAATTGAACAAGAAATATTTCTCTTTTCAAGGGGTATTTTGCATTGTTTACGTTAGATCAATCTGAAGAGAACTTCATACAGATCGTAGTAGGTAAGGGGGACTCTTGTGTTATGCGTGGCTTTAGAGTTGTGAGGTTTCAAATTCTCTTATAGGCGCAATCTTTCCATGGTTAGTTATTAACTTTGCTCTTCACAGGGGTATATTGGTACCATGCTATGCAAAAACGAACCAACCACAAGGCTGCAAGTGCATTCAGTGAGGTTTTCTTCTAGAAGGGTAAGGGACAACTGTAGTGTTATGTGTCGGGAGAGCTCTCTTGTAGTTGTAGGCACGCCCTTTCCATTAACTTGACTCTCCCTGCGGGCGTATCATACGTTTCTTATTTCTTAGTGAGCTAGCACGAACAACCTGCGAGAGTACATTTGGAATTAATTCTTAATATTTCTTCAAGTGCAATTGATTATGTCATATATGATCAAACAAACAAGCAATTTAGGACATATACAATAATATAGATAATTGCTATATCTATAATACTCTCCATGTTATGTATAAACGATATTAAAAATATATATCTCCTACAATAGGTTATATATATCTCCTACAATAGATTATCTTTTTATATATTTTTATAGATAACTTTTTTATAATACAATGCATCTTGTTTCTTAGATTACAGTGGACTGTTGCATGAGAGACGATACAATTCTCTGCTCCCTCTTTCTCCTCACATCATTTCATATCCTATGTGACAAGAATTATAGACAGCTGATACAACACCATTGTACATGCTCTTAAAATCCATATCATAACTCGGTTTGCTGAAGCAATTTGATTACACACGTACGTGTTAGCTAGAAACCGACGATGTATGTACTTGACAATTAATTGGACGATCACAAAATTGTATTACGCTTGTGGATTAATTTCGACCATGCACTGGCCGTCCCTTCGCAACAATACTGCTGATGCACTCAAACTTGTGGATTAAGGCTCCGCTCATTGCAGTTTCAACCTTTGGTTTCTAACTTATTTTTTACTATTTATAAATTTTATCTTTTTGTAAACTTTTGGTTTTTTAGCTTTTTTCCTGGTTTTTTTTCTGTATTCATTTGCGTTGTCCGCGATGAGCTAGCATTTTTTTCTATTTTCAATTTTTTGAATTTAATTACGTCAAATAAGTCACCTTTAGTTACAGTGAAATTTCAGCCATTACAATACACTTTCAGTGATAAGCTATAGCTTTTGAACCCAACCGAGGCGTCGCCCTCGCCCTCGGTGCCGCCTCCTGCATGGGCGGATTTAATGGTATTCCTGGGTATTCCCGGGAATACCCAACTTTTTTGGTGTAATCTTTAGTATATATGTATGTATACTTATATATATAAATATATAATGATGTATTCTGTGATATTTTCGCTATTCTAGCCCACAGCGTCCCAAAAAACAGCCTATTGGCCTGGCTCCCATCCTCTCCGAGCTGCGGCGGCTACCTCCCGATTCCTGAATCCCAATTCCCAAACCCTAGCTGCGGCAGGATACTGGATGGGAGGATTTCCTTAAAGAAGTGGACTCATTTTGTGTCAAGAATGAAATCAAAATTCCCAATATGGACACATTCTACAGGCCTGTAGGAAGAGATAGGAGGTTCTTTATCAAGATCAAGAATCTCCATCGTTTCCGTGTTGACATGTTCTTAAGTGTCATTGATAGGCAGCTTCTGGAGCTTAATGAAAGGTTTGATGAGGTAAACACATAATTGCTTATTTGCATGGCTTCATTCAGTCCTATCGATTCATTTGCTGCTTTTGACAATGACAAATTGGTTAGGCTTGCTGGATTTTATCCTAAGGATTTCTCAAGCTTAGAGTTGATCAATCTTCCTCCTCAACTCAATTTGTACATTACTGATATGCGCACTGATGAAAGGTTTAGAAATGTGAGAAATCTTGCTGAGCTTTCCATTAAGCTTGTTGAAACAAAGAAGCATCTTAGACATGAAGTTGTTTACAGGCTTCTCAAATTGGTGCTAGTGCTTCCAGTAGCAACTGCAAGTGTTGAAAGAGTATTTTCTGTCATGAATTATGTGAAGAACAAATTGAGAAATAAGATTGGAGATCAATACTTGAATGATTGCTTGGTTACATTTATTGAGCGGGAGTTCTTTCTACAAGTTAAGGACAAAGACATCATCAACCGCTTCCAAGCCATGAAGAATCGCAAGGTTAAAGCAACATTATAGTATTTTGTAAGGTCTCTTTATTACTTATTAGTTTGTTTCATGCATATCTTAGATCTGAACAATTTGTTATTTGACTATTTTTGTGACTTTAATTATCGATAACGTACTACTCTGAACTATATTTTAAATCTATGGATTGGATTTTTTTTAATGTGAGAGTAGGAATACCCAAGGTTGAAATCCTGGCTCCGCCACTGGCCTCCTGACCCGTGCCCACGCTCGCCTCCTCGATCGTGTGCCGACCCGTTATGTCCTGGCCATCCCCTCGTGCTCGCCTCCGACGGCGCACCGGCTGACGCGGCTACCGTTGGGCTCGACGGCTCCGATCAGCATCACATGATCGTTAACACGACTGTACACTTACAAATCACGAATTCACGTTCAGTTGCTTCAAAGCCAAGTATATATTCTCATATGAACACTCGCGGGTAATAGCTAGCCCCCACATGTATGCACGTATTCGCAAGTTTGTTTCTGAAGGGTGTATTCGCAAGCTGGATGAGTCCAACTGTCCAAGCATGGAGCCGTACGTACTTCCCTGTTGCTATCCATTTCCACTAAAAAAATTTTCGAGTCCTTTACATGCATGTCCGCACACACTGTGCCATGCATGACAACTAGAGCATATTGATTCTCCTACTTTTTGCTATCTCGTCGCACCAGGGACATTATCACCGGCGAACACTCATGAGACCTTAATTTTTTTTGTACATATAGCTCATCTTCTTGCCAACTAATTAAATTACTCCAATCGTAAGAGCACCAATGATAAGAGATTGGGGAGGAGGTGTTAAGTCTGGATTACATGACACCAAAGCAAATTTTAGCAGCTAGTGTTATATTAGAAAAAGTTAAACCTTTAGCACCTACAGCTATAGATGGTGCTAAGAATTGAAGTAAAAGTAGCCAAAAATAGTATTATAGAGAGAGATTTGATGTTTCTATCTTAGCACCTATTTTACATGCTAAAAAATGTACATGCTTAAATAGGATTAGGCACACCTGAAGATTGACACTGTGAAAATTGACCGACAGCTAGGTAGCCCGGTCCTGCGATGAAGCAGGGTTATAGAGATCCCGCGTACCGTGCATAAACCGAATTCACAGCACAAGTTTTAGCGATTGAGTCACTCTTTGCTGAACCAAAATATCTAAACAAAACATAGGTGCATTTGTGTGGCACGTCAAAAACTCCCGATGCCTCCCAGGCTTAAGTACATCCGAAATAGGAAATAAAGGCACAACAAACATTTGTATTTTCAAAGAAGGGAATCTCTCTTGGTGTATGTGCAGCAGATCACACAACCTATGAGTCTAAGTTATGAGTCTGTAAGGGGAAAGTATATACGATCGTGGTGTTTGGCTTGAGAGTTGTGAGCTTTGCTGCTCTCTTATAGGCAGAACACATGCCATTTGTGACCCCATGTGCCACCGAAATTCCGGATTTAGCCCCTTCACGTGGAATTCCAGTTTTGGTCCTCTGACGTGGCCGGGGAGCGCACGAGGGGGAGGTGGTGTAGTCAGGCTGCCCCCTGGCCGCACAAGGAGAACCGTGCTCTTCCTGGGGGAACGAGGTGCACTGTAGCACCTGTATAATTTTTTAAGAAAATTCATTGATGTATAATTTTTGTAGGAATTTACAAATATAGCAAATGAGCTTGAAAAATTATAATTTTTTGTGGAGTCTTCTAACACAGCGTACTTGCTTAAGTAATTTTTTTTGTAAATTTAACCTTTGTGAATTTTTCTGGAAATTTTTAAGTGTACTATTTGCAGGTATTTTTTAATATAGTAAATAAGGTCCGAACATTACAAAATTTATTTTGAAGGATTCTTACATAGTGTACTTGTTGTGTAATTTTTCCAAAAATTTGTATGTTATGAAATTATCTAAAAAATTTAGGGCTAAGATCTAAAAAATTCGGACCTAAAACCTCAATTTTCTGAAAAAAAAAATTATACAGATGCTACAAGGGGCCACAAAAGCCAAAACTTCTTATAGGCACACCTTATCCTGCGAACCGATTCACTTGGCTATTCAGTGCATAAGATCTCTTCCAGTACAATTGATTATATCAGAGTTGCACGTAGGCTAACGTGCATTCAGTGCATAAGATCTCTTCCAGTAAATTGCCTATATCAGTGCATCAACCCTTGATATGCTGAAGAGATTTGATCATACCAAACTGTACAACATTGCAAATCGACACGATTGTTCGGCTAGGTGCACATGCATGCATTTAGAGTTCTATCTCCCAAGTGCATTAGTATGTTGTTGCACACCACAACAATGCTTTTTATATTTACCACATAGTAGCACACATTACGGTTGTGACAGACTAGCATTCAGCAATTTGGAGATCCATTCAGAGTTGAGAGTGTTTAGGGATTGTCTGCATAATATGATAAAAAACACCAAACAAACAAACAAGATGACTTTTTCATCGCTTTTTTGAAACAGCTTATCGGAACAACCTTTTCGAAATAGTTTATCAGCATTCGGTACGTTTGCATAAGCTCTCACGCTAAAACCAAAAACCATCGTCCACAACAAAAAGAACCACCCAATATGAGTGCTTTCATCTTAGTTTAGACAGTTCAGCTTGGTTTGCATGACCAAACTGATCTTTTTTTCTTCGCTGATACGCTCACGGCTCGTAGTACTTAACTAACACTCAGGCGCGCTAGCTAGTAGCTTGTTCCGTACACCACCAACTAGTTAGAAATTTTAGAATCACTTATTAAAGTCCTGCTGCTTGATTAGACCAGAGAACATTACTTACACAAGATGAATTACGTACTAGTATTTCAACAGCACAAAGCATCACTCCTGTGATTATCTTACTCACCTTAGTGCATGGAATTTATTCTTTCCCCTTCTTCTGCCAATAATAGATAGTCTCAGAAACTATTCATGATCATATATCATCTTAATCGAGAATTTTTTGAGAAAAGATGAGAATGCTCCCTGTCTTTCTTTTCAATAATCCGGTCAACAAGATATAAACATTCCTCCAAACTGCAAGGAGTTCAAATACCTGCTAGCTAGCTCGCTAGCTTCTCACTGCGTGCTCGGCAAGAACCGAATTCACAGCACAAGCTTCAGCAGTTGAGCTACTTTTTGCTGAACCAAAATATATAAACAAGACATTGGTGCATTGGTGCGGCATGAAGAAAACTCCCGATGCCTTCCAAGCCTAAGTATATCCGAAACGGGGAAAAAAGAAACAGCAAACATTTCTATGTTCAAAGAAGGGAATCTCTCTTGGTGTCGGTGCAGTAGATCACACAACTTACAGTCAGTAAGGGGGAAAGTACGTACGATCGTGATGTTTGGCTTGAGAGTTGTGAGCTTTGCGACTCTCTTATAGGCACACCTTTTCCAGAGAACCGATTAATTTGCTCTTCGTTGGGGTGTAGGGTGTAAATGATGCTATATATATTCAATAACCAACCAACCACAAGGCTGATGTGCATTCAGTGCATAAGGATTCTTCCAGTACAATTGACTGTATCAGAGTTGCCCGTAGGATCATTTTAGTTTTCGTATCAACCCTTGATATGCTGAAGCGATTTGATCGTACCAAACTGTACAACATTGCAAGTCGACACATTGTCCAGCTAGGTGCACATGCATGCATTTAGAGTTCGATCTTCCCAGTGCATTAGTATGTTGTTGCACAACACTACAACAAAGCTTTTCTATTGCTATTATATTTACCACCGTTCTATTATGAATGCTTTCAGCTTTGTTTAGACAGTTCAGATTGGTTTGCATGAGTGCATGACCAAACTGATATTTTCCTTTCTTCGCTGATACGCTCATGGCTCGTAGCACAACTAACAGAGCAAGGCGCGCTAGCTAGTAGCTTGTTCTGTACACCTACAGGGGACGCTCCAAACGGCTTGATGATTCGGTTTCAACTACGGCTTTTGATTTTTAGCTAAAACTATACTATAACGGTTGTTAGTTTTAAAAAACATAGAAAAATTGTTATATCGTCATAAACAATACAAAGAAATAAGAAAAAAAACAAAAAAGCAAAAAAACTAACAGTTGAAGCCAACGTGTTCTAAGTAACTTTTGACTTAAATAAGCTATAAGTAAAAAAAACCATAAGCTGAAGCCGTTTGGATCGGAGAACATTACTTACCCAAGATGAATTACGTACTAGCATTTCTACTATTGTGGACCTATTTAATAAGCATCTGCAGCTCGAAGCATCGAACCTGTGTTTATCTTCCTCGCCTTAGTGTCTGGAATTTGTTCTTTCCCCTTGTTCTGCCAATAGACCGTGCCAGAAACTATTCAGGACCATATATCATCTTAGTCGAGAATTTTCTAGGAAAAGATGAGAATGCTCCAAGTCTTTCTTTTCAATAAGCGGGTCAACAAGATATAAACATTCTGCCAAACTGCAAGGAAACCATAGTACAAGAATCCAAAATGTTGCTAGATTTCGCCAGAATCAGTGACCTAAGACGAAACCATCCTCTCCAGTGACCGCTATAGACTGCAAGTTTGTCCTAGAACAAGTGGTCAGAGCACCTGTTACGGCAGCGCCTCCAAATCCCTTAACATCTTCAGAAATGCTTGTCTCAGATCAGACTCCTTAGAAGACTTAATGTAGAAAAACTATGCATTGAAGAGGTTGCTGAATGCAGATGCCTAGCTCAACTCAGAGCAGTACGTATTTTCCAAAAAAAATGTGCAGTCCATACCTCAGCATTCAGATTCCTACAAAAATTTACTGAGCAACAATTAGAAAATAAAGGTGTCTAGTAGCCAGCAAGTACTATACACCACAAGATTTTTGTTTTAGCTAAATTCCCTGTTCTACCAAGAAATGTACGACCAATGACTTGATTTTTCTGAACCCAGTCATGTACTACATTCCATCGACCATTCCGGTCCCTACAACAATCTGAGTAGTCATTGATCAAACTGAACTAGATTAAATAATCCCGGTAATTCCGGCTGCATCTACCCTCACCCTTGGCGAATCCGCCGCCGTCGCTGCATGATGGTGCTCGGTGACGGAGACCGCAGGGATGCTCGCGACCTGGTTGGGCCGTACAAGCGTGGGGCTTGGACTTCCTACGTGGGCCGTGCTACAATTAATGGGCCGTTTATATCTGAAATAGAGGTGAAACGCCCACGAAACTTGCAAAATTTTAGGGAAACGTGAGATCGCCGATCCGCATGTTTTGACGCTACAGAATGTATGGAATTGCTAAATAAATTTTAGGGAGCTGTGAGCTCTGCGGTTCGCTTATAAGCACGCCTTTTTCACGTGAACCGATTAACTTGTTTGGCTCTTCACACATGTGCAGGGTATAAACGACGCTATGTATGTGTCGCGCTACCTGAGCCGAGGCAACTTCAGTGTGGCAGGAACCGCCGAGGTTGCCGCTTGCCACCCCTTCAGCGAGGCACGACACATCGAACTGGTCACCCAGATGGGCAAAAGGTCGGTGGCATCCAGAACCTTGGCAGTGGTGGAATCCACCCGGTCAGAGATAGACGAAAATATCACTCGACGCGAGCTATGTCCCGAGAACAAAACTGTAGCTTCAGTCATCTCCCCTCCCACTCTAAAAGTGTTAGACCATATAGCTAGATCTAGAATAATTTTAATGATAAATAATTAACGATAAATAGTTTTAGTGATAAATAATTAACAATGTTATTTGAGATGTATGGTGTGTATAGAGTAATGTCGCTTAAGTTGAGATGAATTTTTGTCGGAAAAGATGTTGTTTTGATCTTTGTATGCGCAGGACAACTCATAGACGATTGTGGTCTACGGCGAGGACCGGGAGATGACTTAGTGCAAAGTCATAATCCAGAGGGTCAAATATACTAGAGGAGACAGTCAGGCTCGAGTTGGGGTATGTGGAGATCAAAGGTGGATAATACGTGATGTATGGTTCAAAGGCTACGATTCGTGACAATTTTTGAGTGTCCAAAATTGAATAGTGTAAAAAAGTTGAAATATTTGTTGGAATTGGGTTGGAACTCGTGATCTTAGGGATAAGACTATGGTTTGGACTTTAGTATATAAATAGGGATAATGTCCTAGTCTATAGTGCATCTATCCATAATGCTAATTTCGTGCTAGAATTTAAGAGATACCAGTAAAATGTTTTGTAGCTATAAATATGATAAAAACAAAGGTTGTGATCAAAATGGCTGAAAAGCCTGTGGCTTATGGCTGAAAACACTGTAGCTGGCTGAAAAAAGCACTGTAGCTGACAGAGGCTTATTTACCATAATTAAATTTAAAAAAATTTAAAAATAGAAAAAACATATTAGCCCATCACGTATAATGTAAACAAATACGAGGAAAAAAAGAACCGGTAAAAAAACTAAAAAAAAAGCCAAAAGTTCAGAAAAAGACGAAATTTATGAATAGTGCAAAAATAAGCTGAAGCCAAAAGCTCAAGCCATTTTGATCACACCCAAAATATCAGATCTATTTCGAAGAAATTGGTGGCAGAGCGTTTTTCTCCGCGTCGTCCTCATCTCGTTCGTCGTGCAGTGAGACGACACGGCATGGTGGCTTCATCGCGCAGTCACGTATGCGACGTGGGTTCGAACGTCCTTGATCGCCGTGAGCTGTGGTTCAAAAAGCAACGGTGCATCGATTTATTTTGATCGCCGTGACCTGTGATTTCTTGCATCGTCATCCATGTGGACAGCAGCGTGCCGTGCGATCAAACCTGTTGCCTGGATCTACACATGGAAGGGTGCTGCCGAGTGCCCACGCTTCGCCGTGATTTCGTCCGTCGTGCAACACGCGCTCACACGGTTGTCTGGTTCGGCTGCAGCCACCTGTTGTGTGCTTGTCAGTGTACTAAATAGTGTTTTATATCGTCCGCAATTGCAGTAGCGATGGACTAGTGCTCGCGAATTTTACTTCCGCAATTGCGGATGTCGTAGCAGGTGCAATTGCGGATTTTAGGTCAAAATGGCGGGCGCAATTGTGGATTTCAGGATGATATAGTTATGAACAGTTTCATTTATTTCTATTAATCTATTTTGAAATCCTATGATGTAACTTTATTTGTTTGTAATTTAATTTAACACCACATCTACTACATTTCAATATTCTGTCATTAATTACATAAACAGTAGTGTGTAATTTCTAGATGGGAGCAGCAGAGAGAGACCTATTCTTGTTTGTGTGGGTTGTGGCTAACATTTCTGCATGACAATTTTTTTTTAATTTTGTGTAATCTTATTTGTGTAGCCAACAATCTGATACTGGTAGATTCATTGCAATAGAGAGGCCCATGTTGAGCACAAAACAACTGCCTCTATGGCTATATTTGCTTGAACAGTCAAGTAATTAAGTATGGAAAATGATTATATAAATCGAGTAAGTTATAAATCATGATGTGTGTGTATATATATATATATATATATATATATATATATATATATATATATATATATATATATATATATATATATATATATATATATATATATATATATATCAAAATTATGAAAAAAATTTAGATTTCGCTATTGAAATATATGACCCGCTATCCGTCATCTACTATACAGATACTAATCCACTATTAGCCGCTGTTCGCTATTTATTATCTTGGTGCTGTGCGTCCAGTCGTTTCCTCCGTTTCCAGTGCTGCATAGCCTTTTTCTGTTCCTGTGCACAGAACAAGTAACAAACTTATTTTATTTGATCTCGTTCCGTGGGCAACTGGAGAGATCAAAGTGCAGCAGTACTTCGTGACTGTCTTGTCCATGCGTGGCTATCTTCTTGTGTTGATCTACCCAAGAAAAGAAGAGGTCCACGTCCATCACCAGCAGTGCTTTTTCTCACGTATCGCCAGCGTATTAACAGTGAAACAAAGGCAACAGCTTCTCTCTCGGCTAGATACGAATTTTAGTTTCAGTATTTTAGCTAGAATCAATCAATTATTACATTTCAGTATTTCAGCTAGAACTAATCCATCATCACATTTCAGTATTTCAGCTAGAATCAATCAATATTACATTTCCGTATTTCAGCTAGAATCAATCTATCATCACATTTCGGTATTGCAGTTAGAATCAATCAATCATCACATTTCATATTTCACATCCTTTACTAATTACCAGTTTACCTACCACTGAAGTGCGAAGCCTGGCAGCCTACGACAGTGGGACTCTGCCTCTAGTCTCTGGGAGTGCACTTGGAGACAGGTGCCGATGCGCTGTAGCCCGTAGACCAGCAGGCAGGAGCGGGAGGGGGCGACGCGCAGACGCTGGGAGGGGACGGGTAGGGAGGCAGGGCGGCGCCGGGAGGCTGAGATCCGAGATGAGGCGGCGCCGGATCAGCTGAGATCCGATGAGGCGACGAGGCGACGCCGGATCGGCTGAGATCCGAGACGAGGCGACGAGGCAACGCCGGATTGGTTGAGTTTCGACGAGGCGCCACCGAATCCGCTGAGATCCGAGACGAGGCGGCACCAGATCTATTGAGTTCTCAAACGAGGCGATGAGCACTGCGGTGCGGCATCGGCGCATCGCCTTTTGCCTTTTGGCTCCTCCGCTCCTGCCTTCAGCGGCGCTCCGTGCACGAGTAGAGGCTAGGGTTTTGACAGCAGCGAGCAGCGCTGCAGTGCGTGAAATGGACCGAGCCACGAAGCGAAGTGGGCTGCGCGGAGACAGTGGTGGACTAGTGGGAAATAGAAATATGTTATGGGCTACCTGGGCTGAATCCTAGAAATACTACCCCGGGCTGGACTGAAAATACCTGAGCTATATACTGCATATTTTTTTCACACCCCGAGCTAGAGCCTACCTTGTTGGGGGGCCAATTCCACCCCTAAATATACCCGTATGGCTCTTTGTGTGCGACTATCATTGAGTCCCCTTTTACATCTTTAGCGGTTGATATATATATATCTAAACGAAGATATCCCAAGTTTACTATTCAATGTTATATGGACGACAATATGCAATTTAATGAACCAGCCACGTGACAAGGCTGATGTGCGTTCAATGCATAAGATTCCTTCCTGAGCAATTGACTATATCACAGTGGCACGTAGAATCATTTTAGTTTTCGCATCAACTCTTGATATGCTGAAGCGATTATTTGGTCGTACCAAACTGTACCACATTAAGATTGCAAATCGTCCCGATTGTTCAGCTAGGTGACCGTAAGTTGAAAAATAGCTCTGGTTATGCTTTATTTGCAAATCTGGCCTCGTCCCAAGCGCGAAATCACCGGCCACCGTGGGAAGTCGCCGGACACGCGACCATCCGATCGACCGCGGGATGTGGTGGGGCCGGCCACCATGCTTTCGCGCTTCCTGGGCGTGGAAACACCACGGCCAGGCTTCTCATCGGCCGCAACTGTACTCTTGAGTAGTGTGGGAAGTGCGTCCACGACGACAGTGCACATGGACGTGCGCCACGCTGAAAACGAGACAAGAAAAAGGTTGGACAGTGCTGGTGTTTTCGTGCCCGAGGAGAGCAGGGTTCCGGAGGATGCCGTGGCCGGAGAGCGCCGAAGCATGGCGGCCCCACCACATCCCGCCGTCGACCGGATGGTCCCGCGCCCGGCGGCTTCCCGCGGTGGCCACGAAGAAGCCGCGCTCCCCGAGAGTGGAATCTGCTACGCTCCAATCTCCGGGTGATTCCGCGCTTGGAAAAGGACTGGATTTGTAAATAATGTATAATCGAAACTATTTTTGAAATTATGGTGATACAACGGGTCAAATAAAACAAATCTTCGCTAAGTGCACATGCATGCATGCATGTATGGTTCCAACTTTCAAGTATACACTACGGAAAAGCTTTTCTGTTGCGATTATATTTACTACATTGCAGCGCGCGTACGGTTGTGACAAGCTAGCATTCATGCAATTTGGAGATCCAATTCAGGGTTGACAGCGTTTACGGGATTGTCTGCACAACATGACCACAAAATGAGTGCTTTTGGCTTTGTTTGGATACTTCAGCTGGATTTGCACGACCAAACTGTTTTTTTTTCTATCTTTGCTGATACTCTGATGGCTCGTAGTACTTAACCAACAGAGTAAGGTGCGCTAGCTTGTAGCTTGTTCTGTACAACAATAATATAATCTACAAACAATCGGTGATATCCAAGGTAACTCATTCGCTTTAAAAGTCTAAAAAATTCCATAATAATCAATAAATCAGAAAAAAAATTTCTGCAAATTTTCTCATTGATAGAGAGAGAAAAAAAGAGAAGTTCTGGCATGCAGTGATGCAACAAAAAGCAATTCAACCATGAGCTGCTCGGCTGGCTGCCTGGCTGCGGGTGAAGTGGGCTGGCTTATGGGCCGTATGATTTGTGCGACTGTATGTATGTGCTTGCCTGGTGTTACTAACTAGTCCATGCATCAATAGTGATCTAGACCGAGTTGCCTCGATCTCTTTGCGTTGAGATGTAGAGTTGAAAAGGGGGAAAAAGGGTAGCGATTGATCGTCGATCATGGCAAGGGATGAAGGGAGTGGAAATGCATGCATGTACTGATGGATGTGTACGCGCGTACGTAGACATATTCTAGCATGATGTTGATGGAGACCATGGTGCATAGCATGGGTAACGGACTTGCAAGAGCCAATCAGTAGGACGCCATCGGCCGGTGAGGACAACTCAACAGGTGGTATTGGCAAGAGTGGTGGCCGTAGTAATTTGGCAAGAATCGCTCAACAGGAGCTGATCGTGAAGCTCAGGGGGGAAAATTCTGTAGTCTAGATCTGCAAATTTTGGCAAGAGACATAACATATTTTAACAAAAAATAAAACCAGATATATATATAATGATTTGGAAATCTATTATATTATTAAAATGAGCTTTAAAAAGCCTCTATATTCACTCTGAGAGGCTAAAAATTCTTTTATTAATCGGAAAAAAAGAAAAATCTACATAGTATATTTTGGTGAGTCGAGCTTATAACGACACAGATTGATCAAATATATATATTACAGTTGCATAAGAAAAAAAATTATTTTCAACTACAAGCAAATTTATTACAGTATCTACACAGCAAATTTGGCTAGTTTCTTAGGCCATTCTCAGTGGAGAGTTTCATGGCGTTGTTTCCAAGACTGCCACATCATGTAAAATGAAATGAAACATGAATGAAACATCCATCCTCAATACATAGTTTCATTCTATTGTTTCATAGACATTTAATTTCATGACTCATATAGAGTTGGTAATCGTGCCAAGAGAGTTTCATCTAGATGAAACTCACTTCTTCTCTCTCTTCTTAAAAATGTTGCCATATCATCAAAAATACTTATGTGACAGCCTATTAAATACAGATGAAACTCTCAACTAAGATTGGCCTTATAAATTAGAGATAAACAACTCCCTGAGCCCGCAGGACAATTTGCAGAACCACCAGTACCAGATCACCGGAGACAGTGCGGTGGACGACATACCGGAGGGCAGGTTTGACCGGTAGGGGGAAGAGTGCCTGCACATGGATCCAAAAGCAGGGGTGGTATTTAATCAAATATGCAACAAACAGTTCTAACCGCCTAGGTGCACATGTGAGTGAACATGCCTTTTTCAAGAAAAAGGAAAAAAAATTAGGGATATCATCAAAACAGTTCTCTAAAGGAAAACAGTAATTCATCCAAGCTTGGATGAGCTCATTAATTTCGACGATTTCATCGGTGCAACTTGCTATTTTGTTAATTAGAAAACATATCAATTATTGGATGAAACAGCTCCTTTTACGCTCAACTTTAGATAAGAGACATCGTCTTCTATCAAGAACTAATCGCACGGTTCTTATAACGCCACGCTTATTACTTTACTATCTTTGTATACAGAAAGAGAGCACTCTATCGATGAGGTGAGTACTGCAACATGTAAGTAGCAAACCATTCAGCGATGTTTTCAGGGGAATCCATTTTAGCATAGTAACCTTGCCATAGTTTTTTCCAATTACAAGAAAGACCACACACGTATCACATGCACACCTACAAAGAAGACCATACACGTACGTCACATGCACACCCATGCGAGTGTGCCCCTTAATATATGCCTTGAAAGATGGAGGCCTGTGTAAATTTGCAACCTTACAAAAAATCTACTAGCTTACTGATACATACATAAAGATGGACATCAGATTTAAATCCTAGTAAGTGAAGTTGTACACCCATACCACGAAGAGGTGTTTCCCCAACCCTGCAATAGTATTTGATCTAAAGGATTGGAATTTGATTGGATGGTCCTAGCAATACCGCATATCAAAATTTTCCTAGCGGTCATTAGTATTTACTCATCGGTGTTGTCACTTTCTAATTATTTTTTCAAGTGCCCCTAATCATGTTGGCTATCACTTTCTCGGTAATATTTTGTCACTGTGATCTGGATTACATTAGAAATACCGTCGGCCATATGGAAAAAATACTGAAGGAGTATAATAACCATCACCCATTCACAAATAACCATGGGGGAATTGTGAATATAGTGTGCATGAGCTAGGGCCTCTTTGGTTCATAGCCGAACGTTTTGACACTCTAAGTTGGGCAAATTTGATCAAATTATGTGCTTGATTGGTTGTAGCCATACTTGTGGCAACATTCTTTTTCTGTCATCTGAGTCTCACACGTCAGTGACCGAAAAAAGTGCGGTAGGATTCCTTTTTGCTAGCCAAAATGTGGTGCCAATTTTTATGACCTAACCTTAAACGTGTTTGGCAAAATAAATGTGGCAAACTTTGGCAAAACAGACCCCTAGTTTGGCGCGAGTGATATACTCCCTCTGATCCTTAATGTATATCACTCTAGCTTTCAAATTTTGGTCGTAAATACATGTCATGTAATGATTTCAAGATGAGTTTTTATCAATTTTTCATAGATGCCCCTCCCATTTATTATCTATAAATATTGTAACATGTTATCTTTTTTATATAACTCTATTGCCTACTAAAAATTATACGTACTGGTGTGGACTTGGGCCCATTGTGCACATGGCCGCAGCCATGGCCAAGTCCTTCGTCCTTCGAAGGTTTTTTCACACCTGATTCTGCGTCATCTCTGGTCTCTATCGTTAGTGAAAACTAACGAAATTTTCCGCGTAATTGTGCGTCTACATATTTCAACGTGTTGTATTTATTATATAATTTTATTGTTTTTTTAAAATATAATTGTATCTATTACGCAATTGTGATAGATATAACGTAGCAGAAGCGGAAGCGTGGCCACGCGCTAGCTGCACGCGCCGCCCGTCGCCTTCGTCCTGCACAGGGAAGCCGCGGCCCACCAACTGCTTGGCAGGAGCGCTCATGTGTAACGCGCGCACACATACGAAGTATACATGATCAATAACATGTCTCGTACGATTGTTCGTTTGTTTAAATATAAACTGTAGGATGGTTGATAGCAATTAGAGGGGGTGAATGATTGAAGCGCACAGCGGAAACTTTTTTTTTAGATTTTCTACCTTTTAATGTGCAAAAACCATAAACAGCAAACTATTTTTTTCCTGATTTTACTGTAGCAAATCACTGTAGTGCACTGCACTGTAGCGCTAGAACTTCCGATCGATCAGCCAACGGCACGTTTTTTTCTTAATCTTTAATCAATTTTTTAATTAAAAATAATTCATGTATGCAAGCAACAAAAATACCTAGACATAGATCAATACATGAAGAATTTATAGGAATCAAAAATTCAAGAAAAAAGATAATAGATGCGAAATAAAAAACTCACAAACTTTATTCAAAAACGGCGGACACTATTCATCCAGCTGATTTGCTCACGGCCGCCGCATCCTGTTCAAAACGCTTTTTTTCTGTTTCCTCTCGTCGCTCCGTATCGCACCGTCCTCCAAAAACGCATTCTCCTCTTTCTCTTCAGATACCCACAAACCGGTGACTGCACACACACACACACACACACACACATATATATATATATATATATATATATATATATATATATATATATGCAGCCCCCTAATTCTAATCCAACTCTAACTAGACCTTAAAATCCTAATCCAACTCCAAATAGGCCTTAAAATCCTAATCCAACTCCAACTAGACCTAGGCCTTTTTACCTCAACTAGACTTTTGGCCCACTAATTTTCAAGGGACCCGAAACCCTTCCTAACACGGGTTTTTCACACTCACGACTTTTCTAACGCCTCACGTGTCGAAGCTTCCAGGACCGCACCTCCCGTAGCTTCTCCACGTATCATCCACCTTTGATCTCCATGCGCCCCAAGCATGAGCCCGATCTGGAGGCCCCGTGGATCTCATAGGGTTTAGATCTAGCGGGGTTTCTATTCGGGTTCGTGAGAGAAACAGAGAGGGGGAGAGTTAGGGGCACCAACCGTCCAATGTAGAGGAGGAGGGGTTGGCCATCGCGGTTCGTCGGGGAAGAGGCTGGCGGTGGCGTCTTGCGGTGGCGGCGATCTCCCTGGCGATGGTGGAACTTCCCGTCGCTGGAGCGCCCCCTTCAGAGATCGGGTTAGGGTTTTACGGTGGGGTTTGTGGCGGCACGGTGAACCTCGTCGTGCGTGCCGCCCCGGCCCCCACCTCTATTTATGTGGCGCTGGCGACAGGGGCCCACCAACCAATTGGGCTGGGCACCCCCGATCAGGGCGCGAACAAGAGGGGTGCATTTGGCCGTTGGGCCAAATGCTTGAGATCATTCTAACATTCCCCCCCTTGATCTCAATCTATGCTTTAACTTTAATTACTTTTGACTTTACTCATTCCATCGCAGATTAGTGCATAGAACATGTCTCATCGTCACGGTCAATCGCCGATAGATTTAACAGCTACAATACACCTCTCTGTTCTGAAATAGTTACTTTAATCTTTTGGGCCATCTTTTAGTCCAGGAATCATAGGCTTTCCCTTAAACCCATGCCGACTACATATTCTCTGAACACGTTGGGTGGTAAGCCTTTAGTAAACGGATCCGCTAACATCTTTGCGGTACTTATATGCTCAAGACTTATAATTTGATCCCGAACTTTATCTTTCACAACATAGTACTTTATGTCAATGTGTTTGGCAGCACCACTTGACTTATTGTTGTGGGCATACGTTACTGCGGGTTCATTATCGCAGTACAGCTTAAGTGGTCTATTGATGTCGTCAACCACTTTTAAACTGGGTATGAACTTCTTTAGCCAGTTCACCTGCCCCGTAGCCTCATAACATGCTACAAACTCGGCATACATTGTGGACGATGTAGTGACGGTTTGCTTTGAGCTTTTCCACGATATAGCTCCTCCGGTGAGAGTGAACACATATCCAGATGTAGACTTTCTATCATCTCCCGCATAATCAGAATCTGTATACCCCATTATATGGAGTGAATCTGATCTTCTGTATGTCATCATGAGGCCTTTTGTTCCTTGCAAATAACGCAAGACTTTCTTTATCAATTTCCAATGTTCTATTCCAGGATTGCTCTGGAATCTGCCAAGTAACCCGGTAACAAACGCTAAGTCAGGGCGCGTAGACACTTGAGCATACCGCAAGCTTCCGACAGCTGAATCATATGGAACCGATTTCATTTGATCGAGCTCGTACTGGTTCCTGGGGCACTGAAAATCCCCCATATCTGTCGCCCTTGACTATAGGTGCAGGTGAAGGACTACATTTATGCATACCAAATTTCTTTAAGACTTTCTCTATGTATGCCTTTTGTGACAGTCCCAATATCCCTTTGTTTCTATCCTGGTGAATTTCGATCCCTAGAACGAACGAAGCTTCACCAAGATCTTTCATATCAAAGTTTGAGGACAAAAACTTCTTTGTCTCCAGTAGCAGACTGACATCACTACTAGCCAGTAGGATATCATCCACATACAGGATTAGGAAGATAAACTTCTCATCTTTAAACTTTGCATAAACATAGTTGTCCTCTACATTCTCTTTAAACCCAAATTTTCTTATTGTACTGTCAAACTTCAAGTACCACTGTCTTGAAGCTTGCTTTAACCCATAAATCGATTTCTTTAGACGGCATCCCATTCTTTCATTTCCTTCCACGACAAAACCTTTCGGTTGTGCCATGTAAACATTTTCCTCCAAATCCCCATTAAGAAATGCCGTCTTTATATCCATTTGATGTAACTCTAAATCATAATGTGCTACTAATGCCATTATGATTCTGAAGGAATCTTTACATGAGACTGGAGAAAAGGTCTCATTGTAATCAATCCCTTCTCTTTGCGTAAAGCCTTTTGCCACAAGTCGCGCTTTGTATCTTTCTACATTCCCTTGGGAGTCAAGCTTTGTCTTGTAGACCCATTTACAGCCTACTGTTTTGGCTCCTTTAGGAATAATTTCCAAGTCCCAGACTTTATTAGCCTTCATGGACCTCATTTCCTCTTCCATGGCCTCAAGCCATTTTGAAGAATTTTCGCTTCTCATGGCTTCTTCAAATGAGGTGGGATCATCCTCCATTTGAAATTCCTCTGTATGATAAATCTGATAATCATCAGAAATAGCTGATCTTCTTACTCTTTGAGACCTCCTCGGGGCCTCCTCATTTGGTACATCTTCTGTTTGACGATGTTGTTGCTCCCCCTCATCTGTGGCAATGGGTTCTATAGGATCCTGAAGAACAGGTTCCTCATTCTCATTTATTGTTGCCACAGGAGGAACAATAACAGGTGCTGGCACCACAGTGTCTTGCACCGTCGGTGCAGCGACAGCAAGTAGTGTGAAGAATGGCTCTTGAATCATCGGAGTGGGCGCATACGCCCGCTTCTCTTCAAGGTCAATCTCTCGAGCTACCATGCTTCCCCTCATTATTTCATCCTCTAAGAAGACAGCGTGTCTCGTTTCTACAAACTTTGTATATCTGTCTGGACAGTAGAAACGGAATCCTTTTGACTTTTCAGGGTAACCAATGAAATGGCAACTTACTGTTTTGGGATCAAGCTTCCCAAGGTTTGGGTTAAATATTTTAGCCTCAGCAGGACTCCCCCACACACGTAAGTGGTTTAGTGAGGGAACTCTTCCTGTCCACAACTCGTACGGTGTTTTGGGCACCGACTTACTAGGTACTCTGTTGAGAATATGAATGGCGGTTTTCAACGCCTCCATCCATAAACTCAATGGTAGTGTGGAATAGCTCATCATGCTTCGCCCCATATCCATCAGGGTACGGTTGCGTATTTCAGCTACTCCATTTTGCTGAGGTTCACCCGGTGTAGAATACTGGGCTACTATGCCATTTTCCTGTAAAAACCTTGCAAAAGGTCCAGGAACTTGTCCATATGGGGTATGTCGACCGTAGTACTCCCCCCACGGTCAGATCGGACTATCTTAATCTTTAAATCGTGTTGGTTTTCAACTTCAGCCTTAAATATCTTGAATTTATCCAAGGCTTCATTTCTTTCTTTGATTGGATAAATATATCCATAACGGGAGTAATCATCCGTGAATGTTATGAACGAGTCATAACCATCCACACTTTTCACAGGAAAAGGACCACAAATGTCTGTGTGAATAATTTGTAGAACTCCTGTGCTTCTTTTGGCGTCTTTCTTAATTTTCTTTACATACTTTCCTTTAATACATTCTATGCATTGTTCTAAGTCTGAGAACTCTAATAGAGGAAGAATTTCATTCTTAACTAGTCTTTCTATTCTCCCCCTCGAAATATGGCCTAAACGACAGTGCCATAATTTCGACGACGCATCTAGGGTTCTCTTTCGTTTCCTGTTTACATTCGTAGACGAGGATTCATTTACTTTCTCGCACGCGACGTTCCCATTATCGCATACGACATTCACATCATCACGTAATGATAACAAATAAAGCTCATTTTGTAAGATGGCAAGACCAACACATTCTTTATTAAACATTATTTCACACTTGCCATTCCCAAAATGACAATCATAACCATCATTGTCCAAACATGAAACACTAATCAAATTCCTCTGTAAAGAGGGAACATAAAGAACATCTCTAAGTAAAAGAGTGAAGTCATCAGCTAGCTCTAATGAAAGATCGCCAACGGCTTCAACTTCAGCTTGGACTCCATTTGCGACTGTAATGCATCTTTCTTTTCTTTGCGTAGTCCTCGTCGAACGGAATCCCTGTAAAGAATTAGCAACATGAACAGTTGCTCCTGAATCAATCCACCAAGTAGATTTCGAATATTGCACATACAGGGATTCATTTATAAAGGTAATGATGTTCTCACCTTTCTTTGCCATTATCATCTTTAAGTAATCAGGACGGTTCTTCTTGTAGTGTCCCGTCTTCTTGCAGTGAAGACACTGATCTTTGTCTACTGCAAACTTATTCTGTTGGGGCTGATGGACAGGGGCTTTTCCCTTGTTCTTTGAGAAGGAGTTACTGTTGAAGTTCTTTTTCTTGTTGTCCTTCACATAGTTGATAGAACCACCATGTGAGGATTTAATTCTTTCCTCCTCTTGCACACACATAGCTATGCACTTTTCTAAGTCCCATTTCTCGGGCTGCATGTTGTAGTTGACAACAAAGGTGTCAAACTCTTTCGGCAAGGAAGCAAAAACCAAATGAATAAGGAACTCATCCTTGAGAGCCAAATCCATTGGTTTAAGCTTGGATGCCAAGTTGCTCATCCTTAGTATGTGCTCTCTTATGCCACTGCCACCACCAGAGTACCTTTCTGTCACAAGCTGTTTAATCAGCTGTGTAGCATAAGTCTTTGAAGAGCTAGTAAACTGACTCTTTATTCTCTCAAGGTACTCTGTGACAGTGTCACACTCTGCGATTGAGCCCACAATTGCAGGCTCAATCGTGTTCTTTATCACAGCCAAACATTTCTTGTTGGCAGTGACCCACTTTTTGTGATCAAGATCATATGACATTTTTATGGGAGCATAGTCCCTCTGTCTGGTCTGCCAAGCAGCATCAGCCTCATTTTCATCTCTCACCGGTGCCACAGGCTCTGTGGGACACGGTGTGGTGACTACCCAGTCCACCTCAGCCAAGATGAAGGCTAGGTCAATCTTTTTCTTCCATTCACCGTAGTTGTCTCCTTTGAGAACCGGGATATCTCTGATGTAGCCCATCAAAGTGTATCCTCCTGAAAATACAATTCATATACAGTGAGAACATAACAGCAAAATTATATGCCTTATTTCCAACGTTGGTCAAAAATACGACATACAATTTTATTTATACATTATATCTACATCACCGTTCGGCAGAAATAGAAATAATGCATAAAAACATCAATTAAAAAATTATAATACTGTTATTATCAACGTTGGTCAGAAAATAACAATATCATAATTATCTGGAAATTATATCTATTTTTCCAAAATTAAATTCTCCCGTTGGTTCGAATTTAATAATGAAAAATTAATCAACATTAACTTTTGCAGCGGAAACAATAAATTCTCTATTTTTCAGAAGCATCTTCTATATTTTTCTATTCTGTCAAAAATATCCCGTTGGTTCAATTTTTGACAGATTTAATTTAGCAAAAATTAGCCAAATTATCAATTAAGGTGCCACTGAAAAAATTAATTAACATGAAATTATTCTAAAATAATTCATACTCAGAAGCACCATCACTGTAATCATCTAATCTCTGGAAAAAATAACACGTTGGTGCAAAAAATTACAGAGATTTTGGTTCAATTTTCATTCAAATTCCATCAAAAAATGCTTCTGAAATAACAATAAAAATCCATTTATGAAATTACTGTTCAAAACGGCCATTTTGGCCCATTCCTTCGGCCGCGGCCCAGCCGGCCCGCTCAGCGCGCCCGAGCGCGCGCGCTCTTCCTTGGCGCACAGGCCGGCCCACTGGCCCGCCGCCCTCTTTGCCCCCCGCGCCAGGCCAACAATCCCGTCGGCCCAACATCCCGCACGCCCCCGATCAGCCCGTCTGTCCCCGCCCGATCTCGGCCGTCCATTTGATCGGACGGTCGCGAGCGAAGATCGCCCGAACAAAAACCCGCCGGCCTCAAACCCTAACTTCATTTGCCTCTCTTCTCCACCCGGGAAAAACGGACGCACGGGAGAGGCGGCGGCGGCGGCGCACACGCGCGGGGCGCAGGGCGGCAAGCGGCGGCTCCGCGCAATGCGACAGCGAGCGGCACCCCAATCAAGGCAGCGCACGCAGGGCGGTTGCGGGCGGCGCCCGAAAAACAGCAGCGGCGGCCCCGAGAGGCGGCGACGGCACCGCAGCCGATGGGGTTTTCCCCGAAGCGGCGGCGTGCACGCGGCGCCTGCGAGGCGGCGAGACGCCCAGCGGCGACGAGAGGCGGGCGGCCCGGCGAGCCGGCGACACCAAGCGGCGGCGCACCAGGCAAGACCTGACTCCTTTCTCTTTTCTCTTTCTTTTGCCGTTTTCTAGGGTTAGGGGGGCTTTTCTTCGCTTTTCTTTCCCGCACGCCGGTCAACCGACGATGATCTCTTTCCCCTTCTAGATCTACGCCTAGGGTTTTGGCTCTGATACCATTGTAGGCCCCGTGGATCTCCTAGGGTTTACATCTAGCGGGGTTTCTATTCGGGTTCGTGAGAGAAACAGAGAGGGAGAGAGTTAGGGGCACCAACCGTCCGATGTAGAGGAGGAGGGGTTGGCCATCGCGGTTCGTCGGGGAAGAGGCTGGCGGTGGCGTCTTGCGGTGGCGGCGATCTCCCTGGCGGTGGTGGAACTTTCCGTCGCTGGAGCGCCCCCTTCAGAGATCGGGTTAGGGTTTTACGGTGGGGTTTGTGGCGGCACGGTGAACCTCGTCGTGCGTGCCACCCCGGCCCCCACCTCTATTTATGTGGCGCTGGCGACAGGGGCCCACCAGCCAATTGGGCTGGGCGCCCCCGATCAGGGCGTGAACAAGAGGGGTGCATTTGGCCGTTGGGCCAAATGCTTGAGATCATTCTAACACGATCATCTCGTGACCTCCTTGACCGTCTGAACCTCGGATCTCCCCATCCTAGTTCCGGTCCACCTCGTCACCGACCATGATCGCCTCCATACTCAACCTGCACATGCAAAGACCAAAGAACATTCTTCCGACACAAGTTCGTCTCAACTTGACCAACATCAGCCCGCACACACGCAACACAACTCGCATAACACCGCTAAAACAAAATCACCAATTATTCATCATAACAAATTAACCATTGTCAATTATTCATCACCAAAATATTCTAAACCTAGCCACATGGTTTAACAATCTCCAAAATAAGATGTAATACTCCCAACTCACTTCACAATTAAGGAAAACGAGAAGTATCAAATGATTTCATGTGCAAATTAGCAACTAGAGAATTCAACAACATCACCTTTTCCACATGGTCTTTCAAAAAGTGAAATCTCTTGCAAACCATCAAAGGAGTGAAGAACCATCAAGTGTTCCAATCAAGTGATGATAAAAAAACGGAACCCAATTTAGCTCATGTTCTTCATCCTTGTCAGCTGTTCTTACATGACAGGAAACATCGGTCTCACAGTATTGGGGTTAGTAAAATACGATTTAGGAATCCAGTACTGTGACATACGACGAACAGGAGCAACATAGCTAGAACCAAAATCACGTGCATGAGGATGATTAGAATGCCAAAAAGAACGTGAATCATTTGAATTAAATCCCAATCTAGCATATGAAGCAGATTTAAAGCCATCATGAATGTTCTCAAAAAAACATAGCTTTCACATTAGTTCTAGGAACAAAAGACATTGCATGTTTTTGTCTCAAAGCATTCAATCTTTCATTTCTCTCTTTCTTGACACGTCTAAAGCAAAATTCATTCAAGTGTTCATCTCTTGCACAATAGGTGCAATGAAATTTAACATAACCAGAATTCTTTTGAGATGATGAGCTAGCACCTACATTATTATTTGATGAACTTTGCACAAAGCCAGCTGATTTAAACACAATTTGATTTGGTTCAAGTTTCACTTCAATTTTTCTGGGTTCAAGAGACTTAATAATCTTAGGAGGATTATTCTTGGCATGCTCAACAAAATTAAATCCTAAATCATGATTTTTCACACTTATTTTTGACTTGTCTAGAATCATATTCAAAATTTTCTTGCCAAAAGAAAATCTCTCTAAAGTGTCTTTCAGGTACTCATTCTCTTTAGCTAGAGTGGGACAAGTTGCGCATTTGACAGGTTCATTCACAAGATTTTTAGAAGCCCTAGAATGAGCCAATCTTTCCTTTTCAGCAAAATCATTAAGTTGTCTAGTCAAAGTTTCTATTTCAATGTTAAGCTTAGGACAATTTGAGTAAGAAGATATCTCATGATAAAACATTTGTTGAATTGTTTCCTGAGATGAGTTAAGTCTAGTTTCTAATAATTCACATTTAGAACAAGATTTAGAATAAACATTTGAAATACTTGATTCTAAACATGAAGAAGAGCTAAGCTTGAGCTTTCCAATTTCATCACTAGCAATTTTCAATTTTTCATCACAAGAGTCATGTGCTAATCTTAATTCATCAAATTTAGCAGTTACATCTCTAAGTTGATCCTTGTTTAAAGCATACAGGGACCTAGCATTCTCTAACTCAGAATGTAAAATTTGACAGGACTCACAAGATTCGTCATCAGGAATTAAAACTCTAAGTCTTGCAATTTCAGAATTTAGAGATTCAATCAAAGTATCGTATTTCTTAATCTTTTTATCTTTCTTTTCTAGCAAAGTACCAAGTTTAGCAACAGCTTTAGCTAAATCATCATAAGAAGGTTCTACCTCATTGTAGTTGTCGCTGTCAAGATCATCATTGTCAGTGAAGTTTTTGCTACTTGCCATTAGACACAACCCAGTTAAATCTTTCTTGCCTTTGTGAGTATCATCTTCGCTGTCCGTGTCCACATCACTCAAATTAATTTGCCCAAGAGCGGCAAGAACGCGATGCACCACCTTGCGATTCATATAGCTCTTATTTTTATTCTTCCTTTTTTCTTTCTCCATCTCTTCTTTCTTCTCATTCTCTTCCCTTGCAAATCTTGCTAGAAACTTTGGACATTTGAGACGAATATGATTGAGATCACCACACTCATAGCACCTTTGAGGACCAAAATTTCCTCTCTTTCTTGATCTCACATTTTGCAAAGCTTTTGTGAAGCGTGTAGAGAGAAGTGCCAAATCATCTTCCGGAAGTTGCTCTAGCTGTTCATCGGTTAATGAAGACAAAGAAGACAAAGCATAGCTAATAGAAGAATTATCACCATTAGACTTGCTAGATTGTGAAGCTAAAGCAATTGATTTATTACCATTATTTGTTCTAGTAAAAACATCTAATTCATGAGTTTTCAATTTAGAATAAAGGACATCTAATGTAAGCGTACTCATGACAATAGATTCTCTAATTGATGTAACCTTCATCTCCCATATAGACATATCTAATGCTCCAAGTAATTGACGTGCATTTTCAGCATCAGTATAAGTAACATTCTCGGGCACTTGATAAGGCTTGTAGACCTTCTCCCATATTGCAAAGCCTTGAGCTTGAATATATGCCTTCATCTTCGCTTTCTAATACTGAAAATCAATACCATCGCTCCGTATCGCACCGTCCTCCAAAAATGCATTCTCCTCTTTCTCTTCAGATACCCACAAACCGGTGACTGCACATATATATATGCAGCCCCCTAATTCTAATCCAACTCTAACTAGGCCTTAAAATCCTAATCCAACTCCAACTAGGCCTTAAAATCCTAATCCAACTCCAACTAGACCTAGGCCTTTTTACCTCAACTAGACTTTTGGCCCACTAATTTTCAAGGGACCCGAAACCCTTCCTAACATGGGTTTTTCACACTCACGACTTTTCTAACGCCTCACGTGTCGAAGCTTCCAGGACCGCACCTCCCGTAGCTTCTCCACGTATCATCCACCTTTGATCTCCATGCGCCCCAAGCATGAGCCCGATCATCTCGTGACCTCCTTGACCGTCTGAACCTCGGATCTCCCCATCCTAGTTCCAGTCCACCTCGTCACCGACCATGATCGCCTCCATACTCAACCTGCACATGCAAAGACCAAAGAACATTCTTCCGATACAAGTTCGTCTCAACTTGACCAACATCAGCCCGCACACACGCAACACAACTCGCATAACACCGCTAAAACAAAATCACCAATTATTCGTCATAACAAATTAACCATTGTCAATTATTCATCACCAAAATATCCTAAACCTAGCCACATGGTTTAACATAAACGAACTGAATATTTGCTTACAGAAGAGGCATACTTACAGCCCAACGGATCCTGGCCGCGAGACATTGCGATTAGTTGGATCATCACCAGAAACAGGATTGAGAGAAGGCAAGGTATCGTCGACATCTTCCTTATCAGAGCTTCGCTGTGCTCCCCCCCCCCCCCCCCTCTTTTTTTCTGAAACGAAGAGTTTCGAGAGTGCTCTGAGAACGAAGAGGAGGTAATTAATGACCCGACGAATGCCAAACATGTACACGGAGCACTGTAGTCGTTCTTCTCGGTCCATATTTAGGTGGTGCTCATTTGGGCTTTTTAGAGTGGTTTATGGCTGAAAAGCACTGTAACTGGTTGAAAAAGAATTGTAGCTGACAGAGACTTATTTAACATAATTAAATTTAAAAAAATTAAAAATATGTTAGCTCATTACATATAATACAAATAAATACTGGAAAAAAAGAACCGACAAAAATGCTCAACAAAAAGCTAAAAATTCAGAAAAAATGAAATTTATAAATAGTGAAAAATAAACCGGAAGCTAAAAACTGAAGCGGAAGTAACGCCTCAGCTTCCGCCCGGATCCATCCGTGTGACGCACGTAACATGACATGAAAGTGGTATTTTTCTTCTTTTCACCGTGTGATGTCAAACTCATGAATATTAATTCTACGATCCCGATGGGACTGCATGGGAAGACTATCTTTTTCCGGTTTACGAAAGGAAAAATTCTACTTTCTTTCGGATTACATATGAAAAGTCATATTTCCGCATTATAGGGTAGTGGGTTTTTTTGGCTACGACTTATGGCTATAGCTTTTTTTTTTGTCCTAGCATAAGCACTTATGTGAAAAATCAAATGCCGATAAACTACTTCAAAAATATCATCCCGATAAGCTGCTTTGAAATAGTAGTGAAAAAATTGTCCTGTTTGTTTATTTGAGAGAAGTCATAAGCCAAAAGAAGGCACCCCTATTAGAATAAGGGTGATTTTTTTTAAAAAAAAATCACGGGATTCAGTTCAAATTTAAATTAAATATAAAAAATTCCTAAGAAAATATGTTCTGAATCTTATTCCTAGGTCCATAGAAAAACGTAAACCTTTTCGAGATACCATAGCTAGTAAGACCTACCGAAACCAAATATGGTACTAATAAATGGCTCCGGAGAAATTTGATAGAATGTCACTTACAAGAGTGGATTTCAAAAAATGGCACTCGTTTTGTTGTGATTGGTAAATTGCTACACATTCCATTGCGTGATCTTAATTTGATAGAACATGTCGGCTTCTTAATTTTATCTTTTTTGGTTTTTTTTATTATTTGGGACTTTTTTATCTTTTCTTTTTCTCTTATTCCTTAGATATGAAATCTCTTGAAACTTTATAAAACACTATAAAACATAGTTATGAAATCTCATGAAACTTCATAAAACTTAATCATGGAACATTATAAAACTTTATGAAACCTTATGAAATTTAGAGTTCAACTTTATAAATCCTCTAAAAAAGCTTTCAAACACATATCTTTTATGAACTTGGAAACAAACGCCAAATCGCCAATTCGACTAAACATCAAAGCCATAAGAATAAAATTAGACAGAAAATAATTTTGTCAATATCCATCATTCTATACAAAATAGTCGTCGCCGAGGAGGCCATTGTGGGCGGCGTGGGGGAAAGAGGAGGGCTAAGGACACCAGTGGCAGACCCAGGAAAAAAATCTAGGTAGGGCGAAGTCCAGTGGCGGACCTAGGAAAAAATCTAGGTAGGCAGAAGTCAGAAGCGTGAAATAAATAGTAGTATTCAAAAGCAAAACAATCCATGATCAAACTATGTTGCAATCACACTAATAAAATTATGTGATACGAAATAGAAACAACAACTACAATTCGCATGTTAACATATGTAGATAACAGAAGGACAACGAAAAATATCTCACTAATGAGCTTAATCCACAATTGTAGATGAACTGTAAAAGAAACAACCTGTCAATTGTGAACGATAGATAAATCAGTAGTGTCACAATTCGATAATAGAATATAAAAGATGCAATTTAAAAGAAGACAAAAAATATACCAGTAAATAACTAAGTACATCTAGGAGAACGAGGCATTTTCATTCTTCGGGTTTTCATGTCTTGAAATCGTTTTTTGATTTTTTTTCCACGATCAAGTCCTTTGAATATCTCTCGCTCGATCAAGTCTTTTCTTGATCTCATTGCTTGTTGATGTCAAAACACTGATGAGCAAAGCAATGAACATAAAAAGTATATGGGTTCTCATCACGAATCAATTTTTGAAGGCCGTTGAATTCACCCCTCATATTTGAAGCTCCGTCATACCTCTGCCCTTGGAGTCTAGCAATAGGTAAATCATGTGCACCAAGTATCCCAATCAAAGCTCTCTTCAATGCATCTGATATTACCTCTGTGTGTTAGGAATAGTCCCACATGGATTGTGGGAGAGGAGCAAGCACAACTTATAAGTGTGAAGGAGCCCCCACCCATTGGACTAGTCTTTTGGGGGGGAGAATGCCCAATACCACTTATAAGGTTGTTGATCCGTTGCTCCGTGGGGTTAGTTGTGTTCAGCCTATTTAAACCTGTGGCACCCGGTTGGACCTAGACATGCGACCAGGATCCAAAATGTAACAAGTGGTATCAGATCCCAGGTGCCTAACATCTCCTTGGACCTCATGGTTGCATAAGTGTCCAATCCATGTGTAAGGGGGAGATTGTTAGGAATAGTCCCACATGGATTGTGGGTGAGGAGCAAGCACAACTTATAAGTGTGAGGGAGTCCCCACCCACTGGACTAGTCTTTTGGGGGAGAAGGCCCAATACCACTTATAAGATTGTTGCTCCGTTGCTCCGTGGGCTTAGTTGTGTTCCACCCATTTAAACCTGTGGCACCTGGTTGGACCTAGGCATGCGGCCAGGGTCCAAAATGTAACAAGTGGTACCAGAGCCTAGGTGCCTAACATCTCCTTGGACCTCATGGTTGCAGAAGTGTCCAATCCATGTGTGAGGGGGAGATTGTTAGGAATAGTCCCACATGGATTTTGGGAGAGGAGCAAGCATAACTTATAAGTGTGAGGGAGCTCCCACCCATTGGACTAGTCTTTTGGGGGGAGAAGGCCCAATACCACTTATAAGGTTGTTGCTTCGTTGCTCCGTGGGCTTAGTTGTGTTCAGCCCATTTAAATCTGTGGCACCCGGTTGGACCTAGGCATGCGGCCAGAGTCCAAAATGTAACAAGTTTTTATTTTTTTTAGCCCACGATTTCTTTACTTTATTTCTCATATAAATTGCACACTAAAACTGGTTACAAGTCTCTCAATATATATGCTAATAACTCCTACTAACACACGTATTAGGACTTCAAATTGGACACTACTTCAACTCGAATTACACACGTAGATGAACTCAATTGCGACTAGGACTCTAAGTCAAGATTAATTTTAACAATCTCCCTCTTAATCTTGACTTTCTAACTTCTTTCCACCTTGCTCGAGTTTGGACGGTGACATATCTCAACCGTCCCTGACCCAACTCATCATCAGAGCACTTCATCATCGCTGAGCGCTTCAACAACAAAATGTTTCTATGACCTTGCCTTTGTTGTTCATAAACCTGAACGACAAATGATACAATTAGTTGAGTATAACAATGCAAATATTAAAAAAAATCATAGAATACAATGGTAATATTCAATATAGAAAATGGTATACAAATTATTCAATATAGGTCACGTCATCAGTAATATAAGCAACAGTTCACTTCCTGTTATCGATCAAGTGAATTTGCAGCCCTAACAACAGTTAGGTAGGTTAACTCATGTATAATTGCATAAATTATAATCACAAGTAATATGCATACATTATGCTTTCTGTGCCATCAGCCACGTCAGAGCACATCGTGCATGGCTGGGTGCAAATTCAGCACATCATGGCCATGCTAATTTCATTTGCAAGCTACAAACAAGACCGCAGCACTAGAACGCCCACACCCAAGAACAAGATCACCAGATTACCTTGCCCAGTTAATCCACACCGTTCCCCATTCACTACTCAATCCATGATTTTGACCTCAAGGGTGCTGAAACAGTCCGTAGCGTCGCCCACGCAACAGCAGTACAGCAGCAGCTGAATTCCCCAGAATCAGATGTGGAGGGTATTTTCCCGTGTGCATTGGAGCTTAAAGCTTTGCCGCTTGCACTTCCACCGCGGGGGGGGGGGGGTCCAGCCGGCGAGGGGAGCTCGGGTGGTTGCCTGGGCTCGCCCAAAGGGCAGGTCCGCCCCTGAAGGACACCGCTGCTAGGTGAGGGCGCAGGGCAGTGGCTGGTGTGGCTACGGGAGCCTCGCTCGAGATGGAGGTGGACAGGAGCGTAAATCTTTGCGTAAATTAAACGGTATGAAATTTGATTTATTTCCCTCAAATAACGGTAGAATGTTATATAACACTTCCGATTCATTTTTATTCTGGCTGTACTCCTGATCCATTTTGCGATGCAACAATGAGTTTCGAAGCAACATCGTTCGCGGGGTAGGGACGGTAGGGTACAGAGCAACGACTCAGCTTCCGCGCGGATCCATCCGTATCCGTGTAACGCACGTAATATGAAATGAAAGTGGTATTTTTCTTCTTTTCACCGTGTGATGTCAAACTCATGAATATTAATTCTACGATCCCGATGGGACTGCATGGGAAGACTATCCTTTTCCGGTTTACGAAAGGAAAAATTCTACTTTCTTTCGGATTACATATGAAAAGTCATATTTCTGCATTATAGGGAAGTGGTTTTTTTTTTGCTATGGCTTATGGCAATAGCTTATGTTTTTTTACCCTAGCACAAGCACTTATGTGAAAAATCAAATGCCGATAAATCACTTCAAAAATATTATCCTGAAAAGCTGCTTTGAAACAGTAGTGAAAAAACTGACCTCTTTGTTTGTTTGAGAGAAGTCATAAACCAAAAAAAGGCACCCCTATTAGAATAAGGGTGATTTAAAAAAAATCTCGGGATTCAGTTCAAATTTAAATTAAATATAAAAAATTCCTAAGAAAATCCCTAAATCCAAAATATGTTCTGAATCTTATTCCTAGGTCCATAGAAAAACGTAAAGCTTTTCGAGATACCATAGCTAGTAAGACCTACCGAAACTAAATATGGTACTAATAAATGGCTCGGGAGAAATTTTTTAGAATGTCACTTACAAGAGTGGATCTCAAAAAAATGGCACTCGTTTTGTTGTGATTGGTAAATTGCTACACATTCCATTGTGTGATCTTAATTTGATAGAACATGTTGGCTTCTTAATTTTTCTTTTTTCTTTTTTTGATTTTTGGGACTTTTTTTTGTCTTTTTTTCCTTTATTCCTTTGCATTAGATAATATAACATTTATTTTCATTATTTTTATTTTTAAATTTAATTATTTAGAAAAAACTAATAACCATTATAGTGTATTTTCAGTTAAAAGTTAGAAGTTACATTGAGCAGTACTGGTGGCTACTGGTGGCTTTTTCGAGCGAGAAACCGTTAGAGCGGCAAGTGAGGTTCATGTTGATGATATAGCCCATAGAGTACAGCACCCTTTAAAATTTTAACCTCAACCTCAAAAGTGTGGTAGAACAAAAAAAAAACTGTGAATAGTAGCTTTTTCATTTCCTTTTGATTTATCATTTCTCAGAATTTTCTCAATTATGTTACTCCTAACACAAAATGAATTTAGATTTGAATTGTTTACATATGTAGAGTAAACTGGGAGGTACATCGTTAATTTATTCGGATTTTTTATGTTGACCTCTGAGAGTGTGTTGTACCTGATAAGCGTAACTAACTCTGTAAAGAAATTATATCGTGTATAATTTTGTGGGAGTCTTCCACCATGGTGCAGCTTACATGTCAAGAATCAAGATAGCCTGGCTCCATACTGGGTCATGTACTTGTGTGTAGGGGTGAAAACGGATCGGATACGGACGGATAATGTCTCTACCATATTTGTTTTCATATTGTTTTTGGATACGGAAACGAATACGGATAACTCGAATACAGATACGAATACGAATAATATCGAATACAGATACGGATCGAATACGAATTGAAACGAATACGGTTACTAATATTTTTCGGAACATGAAAACCCCTTAAACTATACATCCAAAATTAATGAAAATAAATGTTGACTAACTTACTAAGGAGATTATAAGCCAATCCCACAACTATAACCAATTGAACAGAAAATACTACAGTTAAGAGGTTGTTGTTCAGTGATCATAAGTAATTACACACTTCTCTAATGTGCAAGTCTGAATCTTAGTACCTCACTGAATCTTACTTCTCTAAGGTTTGTCACGACTAATATACTCCCACTTGGTTAACCCCAGAGTGTGAAAGCGCATCTTGCAGTATATATATGAACTACGGGAGGACCAGATACCATTTGAAAGCACCATACATGGTATATTCAGAGGGCACGCACGGCACATACATAGTCTCTATTCTACTAAACCGCGCATTGTTAGCACTGACGTACGTTGAACAATGTTCAGAAGCGGACCGGTCAGTAGGAGGAAGAGTAGTCTAGCGGTGGATCCAGCAGCCGGTGGACCGATGGATGCGCTACCTGCGCATAAAACAAGGGGGAAGCGAACACGAATACAAGGTGGTCGGCGAAGGACGAACCGGTGGAGGCGGTCGGCGCAGGACGAACCGGCGGAGGCGGGCGAAGGCGGTCGGCGCAGGAGGAACCGGCGGAGGCGGTCGGCGGAGGGAGACGGTCGGCGGAGGAGGAACCGGTGGAGGTGGGCGGAGGAGCAGGCGGCGGCTGAATTCCAAATGGCAGAAAGGAGAACAGGAGAAGCAGACTAGCAGTACCAGGCGGCGGCCGAATGGACTGGTAAGTGGTAACCCTAGCCCCTATGTCCCTAACGCACCGACGGCTGGATGGAGTGAGAAGTGAGAACGGACGGCTGGATCGCGCGTGGAGTGGGAATGGGTATTATGGGCTTATGGGCTGAAATTCCGGATATCCGTTTTCGCATTATCCGTATCTGTATTCGATAGGCTTACTGTATTCGTATCCGTATCTGATAAAAAAATCCGTATCCGTATCTGATCCGAGAACAATCCGAAAAAAATCCGATCCGACACAATCCGTATGCGTCCAAATCCGACGGAAAATATCCGATCCGTTTCCACCCCTACACGTGTGACGGCAAGTTGGCAACGCGTAGCATCAAGTCTGGGTCAGAAAGCGGCCTCAGTTAAACCAAACAACGGAATCGAGGACTAGCAGAATACTGGTAAGGAGCATTAATGACATGAAGACTTTTAAGTTACTCCAGACTACAGCTAAGGAGACACGACCGGTGACAACGAGACAACGACATCCATGAGAGCATCTGCAATGGGTCTATAGCAGCTCTCTACAAGAGAGTCCATGTCATCAACTGTCCTACGTGGAAGATATTAAATGAAGAAAGAGAACGCAGCTCTCTACAGCTCTAGAGATAGTCTATAGCGACAAACGAGGCAGCCTCCATAAATTCTGTGTGTGCATGTAAGCATCAAATAGCTATCCTTATAGATAGTTCTTTAGAATGCTAACTTTAGTGTGTACTATATAGATGATGTGGAAGTCTTATAGTTAGTTACTAGCTATAACCATTGGAGATGCCCTGAGCTCCTGTTTACAGGCCTGTATGAATCTCAGAACCTGTGGCAGAAAATATATACTTCCTCCGACTAAATTTTTAAGGCTTATTTTTTTCTTAGTACATAGATAAAAAATAATAGAAATAGCTAGATTACCCTAATTATTATTTCTAAGTACTATATTTAATATATTTATGTAGAGAATAGCAAATAAAAATTTATATTTATTAGAGATATAAAAAGAACATCATACTAATTTTGTATTAAAACATAAAATATACTATATATCTATGAAAAAACTATTAAAAAATATATCATATAAACTTGAACGGAGGAATAGGTTTGATATTTCTAGAGGGGGAGGGTACCATCACTTTTGAAGTTTCTTGGTCCTAATGTATGAATATGAAATTAGCAGCATGCGTGGAAAAGTGGCCACACATAATATGCAAATGTGAATGTGAATATGCGTTGGATAATTTATCTCGTGTGGCCGTAGCTGTCTTGAAGCATACGCTACTACCTTCTCTTCTTGCATAGCACACAACCTAATCCTTGTTTTGAGGCATCATAATATATCTGAAAGTCTTTCTCGGGATTAGGAAGTACGAGCACTGGGGCTGAAGTCAGTTTTGATTTCAACTCTTGAAAACCTTCTTCGCACTTATCCGTCCATATAAATGGATTATCCACTACTACAGAAAAGGTCATTATAGACGGTTCGAAAACGTCATCACAGACGGTTTTGTGAACCGTCTGTATTTATGGGTCAGTGATAATCGAAGGTCATCACATACGGTTTTCGAACCGTCTGTGATTATGAGCTACCACAGACGGTTTTTGAGGAAAAATCGTCTGTGATTATCAGCTATCACAGACGGTTTTCTTTCAAAAACCGTCTGTGATAGCTCATAATCACAGACGGTTTTTACTCAAAAACCGTCTTGTATACTGATTATCACAGATGGTTTTTTAGTAAAAACCGTCTGTGATTATCAACTACCACAGACAGTTTTCACTCAAAAACCGTCTGTGATATTCCCTTCGACCCCTACAGATATTTCTGTTATTGGCTAGCCTCAGGAAATGCTAGCCATGCCCTCTGAACAAGCAGATAATCACAGACAAAAATATACAATTCACACATCTCATTTCCTTTCAGATACATTTCACAGACATAAAACATCCAATTGACATCGCACTAACATAAAGCACGCATCCATTTCGCAAATCGAATAATTGAATTGAAATGAAATATCCATTAACAAATGCACAGTTACAAAAGATCTACATTACATTTGCACTTAGTGATAAGACCAATAAGAAATCATGGTGCGCAATGGAACCGTCCTCCTGGCGTTATGACTTGAGTCAGCAAAAAGAACGCCAACTCTCCTCGAACCCCTCCAAGATCAGACTGTTTCAATGCAGTTGACGGGATGGACGCAGCCTGTCGATAGGAATATCAATGTGCGTATATATGTAACGTAATAAGTATGAAGTAATTATGGGAAGAGTGACAAACCTTGGGATTGGTGAGCCTCGAGGAATCGAGGAGTAGTTCCATATGTTGGCAAACGTAGTATCCACATGTGTTGCCCGGCTGCTGCTGGTGGCACTGCAAAAAATAGAATGTGTTAGTTCAAGAGGCATTAGTACCAACTATTGCATAGGATTAATTAATGTGAAATAGCGAATATCTTAAAATCTTGAACATGTGTCAGCAGGCCTTTGGCCCCGCGCTTCGAGTCACCTCCCATTTCAATGTACCTCGCGAACGCCCTACGTAATTCGAAAAAGTTAACCTTAATCATTCGGAAGGAAAGAAAGAGTACAATGTAGATATGTATGGGGAATATATGCTTACCTATCAATTACTTGGCTGACAACTGTGAAGTCCATTTTATTCTTACTTAGGGAATCAAGGTAATATACCTTATTCCATTTTGGTACACTTACTATTAAAATCCAATGAAAGTTCTGATGGAAGGGCATAAGTACATATTCTTTATTGCGGCAACCCAGCAATCCTGCTGCAATGTACCTCTCGACGAGGGGTGTATCCTGGTCGATGGTTTCCTTGGCGACCAAGTATGGGTCCAAGAAACCAGCTGATGCGTTGGATGATCTAGCTTTAGTGTGGGTCCAAGCTACTGCAGTAAACAATGCTCACAATGCTCAAAACCATAGTCCATCACAGAAACTGCTCACAATACGCAAAACCCTAGTCCATCACAGAAAGTGCTCACAATGCAGTCGGTAATCGAGGGGAGGTGGCCAGCGAGGGGCTCGACGGAGGCGATCGACGAGGGTTCGGGGAGGCCGAGGCGACGAGGGGCTCAACGGAGGCGGCCGGCGAGGGGCTCGGGGAGGCGGTCGACAAGGGTTCGGGGAGGCCGAGGCGACGACGGGCTCGACGGAGGCGGTCGGCGAGGGGCTCGGGGAGGCGGCCGACGAGGGTTCGGGGAGGTGGAGGCGACGACGGGCTCGACGGAGGCGGCCGGCGAGGGGCTCGGGGAGGCGGCCGACGAGGGTTCGGGGAGGCGGAGGCGACGACGGGCTCGGGATTTACTTGGATCTAGATCGAATAACTGCGTAGCGCACAGGGAAAACCGTAGCCAGAGGGTATATATAGGGAGGTTATCACAGACGGTTCTAACTCAAAAACCGTCTGTGATATTAATATCACAGACGGTTCTAACTTTAAAACCGTCTATGATAGTATAAATATCACGGACGGTTCTAAGTTTATAACCGTCTGTGATAAGCCTTTGCGACTGTAGTTATTAAGACAACACCAATAACCACAGCTGCATTCATATCCACCACCAAACAGCTGCATTCATATACAACACCAACCAGCTACATTCATATCCACCACCAAACAGCTGCATTCATATACATGTACATCACACATATACATCACATATACATAAATGCCAATACTCATATACATTTTGTCACACATTTTCACATATACATCTCAAAATTGACTACATAACACATTTTCACATATACATCTCAAAATTGACTACATCACACATTTTCACATATACATCTCAAAATTGACTACATCACACATTTTCACATATACATCTCAAAATTGTCACACATTTTCACATATACATTCTTATTGTACTTGCTTATTTCCTTTAAAAATTAGCCCTTCATCATGATCAATGCGTACGTAACTAGTTTCGTCACGTTGTTCATCGTCGACCCTTATGCCATTTCCAAAAGGAGGTAACTCGTCAAATTGATTGTATTCCTCCTCGTCCACTACATTCTCCACTCCGATAATTCTCTTTTTTCCATGAAGAACTACATGGCGTTTCTTATTTGCCGGGTCGGTTACATAGAAAACTTGAACAACTTGATTGGCGAGTACGAATGGTTCGTCTTTATACCCGACACGTTGGAGGTCCACGGTCGTGACTTCGTACTTGTCAACCTTCACCTGTGGGAGATGCACCCAACGGCAGCGAAATAAGGGGATCTTGAAAACCAGATAGTCGAGCTCCCAAATCTCTTCTATGAAGCCATAGTACGAGTTTCTCGACCCATCGGTACTGAATGCATCTATGCGGACACCGCTGTTCTGGTTAGTGCTCTTGACATCCTGAGACTACGTATAGAATGTGTACCCATTTATGTCATATCCTTGCCATGTCACAACTGTAAATGTCGGCCCTTTTGCCAACCATGTCAGCGTCTCACTCAGCGAGCTCCTAGCGATTTGCTCCTTCAACCATTGGTTGAACCGACGGTTGTGTTGCCTCATGATCCAAACATCCGGCCGCTCCGGATTCTGTTGCCGAAGCACATCCTTGTGCTGGTCCACATAAGGCGCCACTTCAGTCATGTGTTGCAACACCGTGAAATGGGCTTGAGTATACGTGTCCATATCTAGAGTGATTGCTTTCCTTCCGATAGTTCCGAGACCCTTCTGCCTCCCCTCATGACGAGATTGAGGGACACCTATCGGTTGAATCTGAGCCATATAATCGACACAAAACTCAATGACCTCTTCGCTTGCATAACCTTCGACGATGCTACCCTCCGGCCGAGAACGATTCCGTACGTAGGACTTGAGAATTCCCATGAACCTCTCAAATGGGTACATGCTACGTAGGAATACGGGCCCGCACATTTTTATCTCCCACACAACGTGAACAATGAGATGGGCCATGATATCGAAAAACAAAGGAGGGAAATACATTTCAAGGTGACATAGAGTCATCACCACCTCGTCCTGCAGAGCATCTAGTCCTTCGGGATCGATGACCTTCTGAGCAATTGTGTTAAAGAAATAACATAGCCTCATGATTGTCTCTCGGACTTTGATCGGCAAAATATTTCTAATTGCAATAGGGATCATCTGTGTCATCAGCACATGACAATCATGAGACTTCATGCCATTTAACTTCAAATCTTGCATCGAAACAAGTTTCTTCACGTTGCCGGAGTAACCAGACGGAACTTTCACACCATGCAAGCACTAGCACAATTCTGTTTTCTCAGCCTTGGACAGAGTGTAACACGCAGGGGGAAGGTACGTTCGTCCATTATCAGTGCTTGTCGGTGCTAACTCCGGCCTGATGTCCATGTCAGCCAAGTCAAGCCGTGCGTTGACACCATCCTTTGTTTTATCACGGATGTTCAGTAAGAGACCAATCAAGTTGTCGCACACATTCTTTTCTACGTGCATGACGTCGATGCAGTGCCGAACATCTAGGTACTCCCAATAAGGTAAGTCCCAAAATATTGATCTCTTCTTTCAGGTGTTCTTCTAAAGAGCCCTCAATTTACGTCCATTTCCGAGGACAACATCTAAATCCTTAACCATATCATAAATCCTTAACCGTCTTCCTTCTCTCCGTCAAATTGTTTCTTCATCTTGCGGTATGGGTGAGCCCTCCGAAGGAACCGGCGGTGACGCATGTAGACGGTTTTGCGTGAGTGTCTCAGCCACACACTCTCGGTACCATCTAAACAGTGAGTATGGCCCGATAGGTTACCAAGGGCAGGATAATCATTTATGGTGCAGAACAATAAGTAGCGCAGAGTGAAGTTCTCTCGTTTGTATGCATCCCATACTTGTACCCCTTCGTTCCACAGTACTTTTAGATCTTCCACCAACGGTGCTAGGAACACATCGATATCATTCCCAGGTAGTTTTGGCCCTTGGATAAGTATCGACAGCAAAATGTACTTTCGCTTCATACACAACCAAGGAGGAAGGTTATAGATGCAGAGAGTCATGGGCCATGTGCTATGTCGGCTGCTCATGCTACTGAAAGGATTCATTCCATCTGTACTCAGTCCAAACCTTATATTCCTTGGTTCTGCACCGAACTCTGCAAACCTCCTATCGATGTTTCTCCACTGCGCGGAATCAGCAAGGTGTCTTATCATTCCATCCTTCTTGCGCTCCTCCGAGTGCCAACGCAGCAGTTTTGCCTCCTTTGGATTTGCAAAAACCTTTTCAAACGGGGAATTATAGGAAAATACCATGCCACCTTAGCAGGAGGTCCTTTCTTCGCCTCTGTTCCCTCGCCATCATCTGATTGATTGTTACGTTTGTATCGGGATGCGCTGCACACCGGACATACATGCATGTTTGCATACTCTTTACGGTAGAGGATACAGTTGTTCAGGCATGCATGTATTCTTTCTACTTCCATTCCCAACGGACAAAGAACCTTCTTGGCTTTATACATGGTTTTAGGCAACTCATTTCCCTCCGGAAGCATGTCCGCTAAAAGACCTAGCAGCACCGTGAAACTCTTGTCGGACCAACCGTTGCTTGCCTTCAATTTCAACAGTTCAAGCACGGCCGACAACCTCGTGTACTTGCAGCCCGTGTACAAAGGTTTCTCTGAGTCCTCCATCAAGCCACGGAATTTAACATACTCTCTCTCATCATAGTTCTCTTCTACATCGCGAAGCATCTGATCCAGATTATCATCGTGCAGCCTATCCGAATCCGAGCCACAATCGACATCAGCCGGCGGCATGTCATTCACTTCACCAGCGATGTCATCCGGGGGCATATCATTCACTTCACCGGCGATGTCATCCGGCGGCATCTGAGGAATCTTTTCATGCTATCCTCTACGACCTTATGGATGCTGCTGATCATTTGCCCAGGCTGGAGGAGGAAGTGCTGAGGACAAGGGCAATCTTAACGGCGTTCGAGAATTTAGCGGCTGATCCTCCAAGTCCCCAAGTCGAAGAAGAAGCGTACGAAGCCCAAAAGATTACAATCTGGGAAACTCTTTACCTGTGCGACTTTTGTAATAAATTTGCCTCTAATTGAAATTAATAAATTTGCCTTAAATTTGTGATCTCTTGTCTCAGTAGTTCTGTAGTTAAGTTATTAGAAGCAATGTGTACTTATATATTAACCTCTGATCTAGAATATGACAGACAAAGGGACATCACAGACCGTTCTTGTTAAAAACCGTCTGTGAACATTCACAGACGGTTCTTAACAACAACCGTCTGTGATAGTCGACACAACACAGACGGTTTTTAATAAAAAACCATCTGTGATAATCCCAGATTATCACAGACGGTTTTTAATAAAAACCGTCTGTGATAATCCAGTATCATAGACGGTTCCGCGGTAAGAACCGTCTGTGATACTCCTTTTTCCCGCCACAAATACCACAGACGGCCTTCAAATTAAAACCGTCTGTAATAGTGTACATTACAGACGGTTTCACAAAACCGTCTGTGATTTGGCGTCTACTATTAGCCTTTCTGTAGTAGTGATCTTTCCTAAGTAACTGGGTAAGGGGTCTTGTTATTTTTGAAAATCCCTCAATAAATTGACGATAATATCCAGCCAAACCAAGGAAACTTCGGACTTCTGTTATAGTGGTTGGCTGTTTCCACTCCATTACCGCTTTCACTTTCTCAGGATCTACTTTCACTCCTTCTGTGATAATATGTCCGAGAAAGGATACTTCCTTTAACCAAAACTCACATTTAGAGAACTTGGCATATAACCGATGTTCTCTTAGCTTACTTAAATCAATATGCAGATGTTGACGATGCTCTTCTTCTGTTTTGGAATATATTAATATGTCATCGATGAATACTATCACAAAATGGTCTAACTGCTTCTTAATTTTAGCTTTTTTGATTTCTTTTCACTTTTTGGGGCTTTTTTCTTTTTCTTTTTTCTTTATTCCTTCGTATTATCCGTGATGATATAACATTTGTTTTCATTATTTTTATTTTAAAATGTAATTATTTAGAAAAAACTAATAACTGTTATAGTGCATTTTCAGTCAAAAGTTAGAAGTTATATAAAGGTGAGGCTGCCGGTGGCTTTTTCGAGCGAGAAGCCGTTAGAGCGGCAAGTGAGGTTCATGTTGATGATATAGCCCATAGAGTACAACACCCTTTAAAATTTTAACCTCAACCTCAAAAGTGTGGTAGAACAAAAAAACTGTGAATAGTAGCTTTTTTTCATTTCCTTTTGATTTATCATTTCTCAGAATTTTATCAATTATGTTACTCCTAACACAAAATGAATTTAGATTTGAATTTTTTTAACATATGCAGAGTAAACTGGAAGGTACATCGTTACTTTATTCGGATTTTGTTATGTTGACTTGGTGCCTCAACCGACCAGATTGAAGCGATTGCACTCTGAGAGGGGAACGGCTCAGGTGCAGGGGCCCCTGCACTTAGCGCCGTGCAGGGGTGCCCAGCTCCTGACACGTGTCCCCCAAAAAATCAAAAAAATTCCGAAAAATTCAAAAAAATACTTAAAAAATCCGAAAAATTCTAAAAAGTAATTTTTGTAAAATACTTTTTATTATAAAGTATTTTTAAGTACTTAAAAAAATATTTTTTAATAAAAGTAAAAAATCAAAAATAAACTTAAGTACTCACAAAAATACTTTTCATACACAAAAATACTTTTTTAGAATTTTTCAGAATTTTTTAAGTATTTTTTTGAATTTTTCGGATTTTTTTGATTTTTTGGGGGACACGTGTCAGGAGCTGAGCACCCCTGCACGGCGCTAAGTGCAGGGGCCCCTGCACCTGAGCCGTTCCCCTCTGAGAGTGTGTTGCACCTGATAAGTATAACTAACTCTGTAAGGGAATTATATCGTGTATAATTTTGTGGGAGTATTCCACCACGGTGCAGCTTACATGTCAAGATAGTCCATAGTTCCATACTGGTCACGTACTCATGTGACGGCAAGTTGGCAACGCGTAGCATCAAGTCTGGGTCAGAAAGCGACCTCAGTTAAACCAAACAACGGAAACGAGGACTAGCAGGATACTGGTAAGGAGCATCAATTAGTCATTCGTCTTAATGACACGAAGACTTAAGCTACTCCAGACTACAGCTAAGGAGACACGACCGGTGACTCAACGAGACGACGACATCCATGAGCTCCTGTTTACAGGCCTGTATGAATCCCAGAACCTGTGGCAGAAAATATTTCCTCCGACTAAATTTATAAGGTTTATTTTTTCTTAGTATATAGATCAAAGAATAATGAAAATAGCTAGATTATTCTAATTATTATTTGTAAGCACTATATTTAATGTATGTATGTAGAGAATAGCAAATAAAGATGTATATTTATTGGAGATATAAAAAAAGCATCATACTAATTTTGTATTAAAACATAAAATACACTCTATATCTATAAACAAAACTATTAAAAAATATATCATATAAACTTGCACGGAGGATAGGTTTGATATTCCTAGAGGGGGAGGGTACCATCACTTTTGAAGTTTCTTGGTCCTAATGTATGAGTATGAACTAGCAACATGCGTGGAAAAAGTGGCCACACATAATATGCAAATGTGAATGTGAATATGAATTTGACATCATGTATGGAAAACTTTTTGCCCTGCCATGTTCTTGGCTCTTGGAATGCATGCATGATCATTGCTCTGTCGTTGCCCTTTGTCCCTTTGCCAGGGGATCGAGTACTAGCTAGTGCTAGTATACAGGTAGAAAACTGCACCGTTAGTTTCACGCCGCGACATGTCTTATCTGTAACTCTATATTGGTCAAATTCATATTCACATTTGTATATTATATGTGGCCACTTTTTCACACACGATGCCAAATTCATATTCATACATTAGGTGCGGCCTTGTGTTCATAATGCACGCAACATGAAGTGAAAGTAGTATTTTTCTTCTTTTCACCGTGTGATGTCAAACTCATGAAAATTAATTCCACGATCCCGATGGGACTGCATGGGAAGACTACCTATTTTCCCGGTCTACGAAAGGAAATGTTCCACTTTCTTACGGATTCCATCCGGATTACACGGAGGGGATTTTTTAAAAAAAAAATCTTGGGATTCAGTTCAAATTTAAATTAAATATAAAAATACTAAAGAAAATCTCCAAAACCAAACATCCCCTTATTTGAAGTTAGAAACCACTTGGAACATGTCGCTTTCTAATTTTAATTTTTTTTAGCTTTTCGACCTTTTATTTTCCGCCCTTTTCCTTCGTATTGTCCATGAACATGTAACGAGATTTTTCATTTTCTACTTTTTTTCAATTTAATGACTAAAAAATATCAGCCGCTATAATACAATTTTAGCCCTTAAATCCATAAATCAATAAGCCGTCAGCCGCCTTGAGCGGCACCGAATCTTATTCCTGGGCCCATAGAAAAACGTAAACCTTTTCAAGATACCATAGGTAGTAAGACCTACCGAAACCAAATATGGTGCTAATAAATGGCTCCAGAGAAATTTGATAGAATGTCACTTACAAGAGTGGATCTTAAAAAAATGGCACTCGTTTCGTTGTGATGGGTAAATTGCCACACATTCCATTGTGTGATCTATGAAGCGTCACTCTAGTCCTTTTTCACCTTTTTTTTTGGTTATTTAGTCATTTTTTCTCTACATAAATTGTCTCTTTTACCTCTGCAGGTCAGACTAGCTCCTACATGGTTGAATCGCACCAACACAGGGGAGATTAGCGAGGCGTATGAGAGACACGGTGCCATTGGTCTGCATCATGAGCATCGGGGAGCTCAATATCATGTACGTCGCACTGGTGTCGCCATTCTGAAGGGTGAGGTTGCCGGTGGCTTTTTCGAGCAAGAAGATGTTAGAGCCGCAGGTGAGGCTCATGTTAATGATTAGAGCCTGTTTGTTGGGCAGAGATTTATAGTTTATGGCTAAAGTCGATTAAAATTTATGAATTTTAGCTGTTTGTGAAAGAGAATATAAAGAGAGATAGTTATGTGCGGTTTTAGCAGATATAAATAAAGTTAGTACAATGTGTACTACATTAAATTATTAGATACAGTCTTGAAAAAAATACTTCGTTTAAAAGATAATTATTATAGTAAAGTTAGAAGCCGCTTAAGCTGAAGCCGCAAAAGCCGGTGCCGAACAGGCCCGTAGTCCATAGAGTATAGCACCCTTTAAAATTTTAACCTCAACCTCAAAAGTGTGGTAGAACAAAAAAAAATGTGAATAGTAGCATTTTTCCATTTCCTTTTCATTTATCATTTCTCATAATTTTCTCAATTTTATTACTCTTATAAAATGAATTTAGACTTAAAATTTTATAGAAATGCAGAATAAATTGGGAAGCACATCATCAATTTATTCGGATTTTTAATGTTGATTTGGTGCCTCAATCGACTGGGTTGAACCGGTTGCACTATGAGAGTGTTGCACCTGATAAGCGTAGCAAACTCTGTAAAGGAATTAGATCGTGTATAATTTTGTGGGTCTTCCAATTCCTTGAATCCACCATGGTGCAGCTTACATGTCAAGATAGCTCATAGCTCCATTATGGTCATGTGACGGCAAGTTGCCAACACGTTGAGAAAACATCAAGTAAAGTCTGGGTCAAAAAGTGGCCTCAGCCAAACCAAACAATGGAAACGAGGACTGGCAGGATACTTAGCTAAAGTCTGGGTCATTCCTCTCGTGGCTGTTCATATTGGCTTTTTAGCATTTTTAAATAATAAAAGTTTATAAAAAATTATATGAAGAGAGAAAGATTTGTATATGATTTTAGCCGATATAAATAAAATCACTATATTATCTACTATAATCAAATAGTAGACCTTACTCTAAAAAGACACTCTGTTTGAAAGTTATCTGTTTGAAAGTTAAGTATTGTAGAAAAACTATTTATTATAGAACAACAAAAAACTGAAGCCAATATAAATAGAGCCTCATGACAGAAGACTTATAGCTCATTTGGGTTGAAAAAAGTGGCTTATGGCTGAAATTTCACTGTAATCGGTTGAAATTACAATGTAGCTGATAGTGGCTTATTTGGAGTAATTAAATTTAAAAAAAATAAAATAGAAAAAATAGGTTGGCCCATTACGGACAATGCAAATGAATACTGAAAAAAAGAACCAGCAAAAAAGCGCAAAAAAGCACAAAAAGAGCTGAAAAGGTAGAAAAAGACGATATTTAGGAATAGTGAAAAATAAGCTAGAAACTCAAATCAAAATAAGCAGGGCCTTAAAGTACTCAGTCCAGACTTCAGCTAAGGAGACACGGCATCTTCCAACAGCTCCTCTTTACATGCATGTATGAACCCAAAAACCTGTGGTAGAAAACATGGGCTCTTCTTTTCAGCTTTAATTTTTGGATTTTTTATGGTCAATAATGTTTACTATAGTACCTAGCTTTTTAAATAAACTATCATTTTAAGACAGGGTCTACTAGTCAATTATAGTAGATACTGTAGCGAATTCATTTATATCGGTTAAAATCACATACGAATGTCTCTCTCCGTACGGCTTCTCTACAAGCTGTTATTATTTATCAGCCACAGCCAAACATAATGAGCATATAGGTTTGATATTTCGAGGGAGGAACGGGAATCTATCACATAAATATCACTTTAGTCACCTTATTTTTCAAATTTGGCATTTGAATTTCCGTTTTTGTAAATCTGGCATGGGCCTGTTCTTTTCCTCCGAAGCTGGCGGCTTTTGGCTTTTGCTACAGTACCTAACTTTCAAACGGAGTATTTTCTCAAGACGGGGTCTACAAGTTAAACGATGTACACGTTAAAAGCCCAACATCTGTACCAGCCAAAATCGCAAGTGAGTATCTCTCTCTCCGTAATCTGTACCGTAAACAGCCAAAATTCAAAAATTTCAGCCAAAAGCCATAAGCCGCAGCTGTTGCCAAACAGGCCTATATTTCGGCAGAGCTACCACGTATGGCAGCAGACTTGCTGAGCTACAGTAACTCAGTAGGGGCTACTGTCGCACGCGGTAGATCAGCTATAATGCTGCGGTGTGAGGTAGATCCGTGGGAGGGGGCCACATTTGTGAAAATGGATGTTTGGAAGTTAAATTTTAAAAAAACTGGTTAGAGTGATATTTTGAAACTCAATTCGTGGGAGGGAACCATCACTTTCAAAGTTTCTTGGTCTCCTCGCACGCTCATCCTAAGGATGCCCCCATTTAAGATGGTAGACCATAAGAACCGAACACATAGCCCGAAGCTTTCTCGTCCTTACACAGAAGCAAGATGTCTGATGCACCAACCTACAAGCCTTCCATGCCACTACTATTTGTTCTGATCTTCTTCCACGTACCTCTGGGCTCTGTCGATGAGTCAAATAAATGCGTAGCCAGTCAAATTAAATCGGACAGGAAGAAAAAGCAGTCAAAATACTCCGTATATTAAAAATAGGGACAGAAGTAAAAACTAATATGAATAGGACCATAGATGATGACTCAGCTTTCCACGAGACGGATCCATCCTTGTTAGAGCAAGTATTATAAGAGGCTATAAGCTGGCTGTATGCTGAGGTAGAGGAGAGAGAGGAGGAGAGAGAAGAGAGGTAGGCTGTAAGCTTACAGCCAGCTGAAGCACAAGAACCAAGAAACTTTGTGAGACGAAGGGGTAGGTCATACAGCCTTCAGTTAGCTGTAACTACTATATGAGTAGGCTGATAAGTGGGCTGTAAGTATCCATACAGCCAGCTGAAGGCTGTATTATAAGACTTGCTCTTATGCACGTAACATAAAACGAAATTAGTATTTTTCTTCTTTTCACCGTGTGATGTCAAACTCATGAAAATTAATTCCACGATCCAAATGGGACTGCATGGGTAGACTATCTAATTTCCCGGTCTACTTTCTTTCTAGAGATGGTAATTGTGCCCGTTTACTCATATACCCGTGGGTAAATACCCTAATGAAGCCAGGTATGGAGATATTTTCTTTACCCACGGGTATGAAAATGGGAGGAACACTCTACCCGTTGGGTAAACGGGCATGGGTATGGGTAAGCTCCACCTGTACCCGCTCCGCCCGTTTACCCGTGATATAGATTGACAGGTGGCGCAGTCATAGCAATATCCTTAATTACTATTGATTGTTATAAACTTTTGCATATCTCTAATTGCTATTGATTGTTATAAACATTTTTGATAGCTATTGTATTTCCTAGCAACAACTGTTGCTTATATGTACCTGTCATTAGTTCAACTCTCAGATGGTGACTCTCAGTTCACGGGTAAACGGGTATGCCTATGAGCGACGGGTATGGGCGAGGTTTTTCACCTGTCGTCCTTCACGGGTATACCCATAGGCGTAAATCGGGGTCACGGGTACAGGTATAGGCCAGCACTACCGGTACCCGCCCCGCCCGATTGCCATCTCTATTTCTTCCGGATTCCATTCGGATTACACAGGATATTTGATAGAATGTAACTTACAAGAGTAGATCTTAAGAAAATGCCAATCGTTTCGTTGTGATTGGTAAATTGCCACCCATTCCGGCGAGTGTGCCCTAAGTGGTTTCGGTTTATGGCTTTTAGCTTTCAAAAGCCATTTGAAACGTGTCGACTTTTTAATTTTGCGTTTTTGTTGTTTTTTGTTTTTCTCTTATACCTTTGTATTGTTCGTAGAGATATAACGGTGTTTTTTTTCTTATTTAATTAAATAGCTAAAAAACTAACAACCGCTATAGTATAATTTTAACTAAAAATCACTAAAAAACAGAAGCCAACATCAGCAGGGCTATTTGACCTAACGAACGCCAAACGTGCACAGAGCACTGTAGTCGTTCTTCCAGGCCAATATGAAGTCTACCTCTGTGGCTCTGTCGATGAGTCAAATAAATGCGTAGCCAGTGAAAATTAAATCGGAAAATGAAGAAAAACAGTCAAATCATCCCCTATTACGAGCCGCGGGTTCCCCCACAGGAGAGCGCGCCCACGTCAGCCCCCAGCGCTCCCTCGGCCGGCGCGTGGCGTCGCAATTTACGTACGGCCGGGGAGCCAATTTCCTTATATTTTTTGAAAATTACGTAAAGGTCCTTTTTCCTCGTAAAAAAGTCCCTGACAGTTTTGTTTTTTAAAAAACACCTCTTCACTTCACCGAAATTTCGTATCCTTCGCAGGATAGCGCCCCGCGGTTTTCTAAATTACGTACGGGTCCTCGTTTAGTTACGTACAGGCCCTCAATTTTTTACGAAAAAGACCTTTGCCTTTTCCGAAAACACGCATGTCTCCTCGATTTTTTTTAAAAAACTCCTCACGAATTTTCGCCTCTTCTATTTCGGTCAACACGGTGGCTGGTGTGGTGTCGCGCCACACCTACGTGGCTAGTTTACTTTTATTTTGGGTGCACTAAGTGTGCGTTGCACCGAATAAGCGCACTAACTATGTACAGGAATTAGATCGTACATAATTTTCAAATTTTCTGGGGGGTCTTCCAAGTCCTTGAATCCACCATGGTGCAACTTATATGTCAACAAGACAGCGCATAGCTCCATATTGGCAACTAAGTTGAGAAAGCATCAAGTCTGGGTCAGAAAGCGGCATCAGCTAAACCTCATAATGGAAACGAAGACTAGCAGGATACTGCTAAGAAGTTTCTTGGTCTCCTGGCACGCTCATCCCTGGAAGGATGCCCCTATTTAGATGCCATACCACAAGAACCGAACACACAGCCCAAAGCTTTCTCGTCCTTACACAGAAGCAGGATGTCTGATGCACCAACCTACAAGCCTTCCATGCCACTACTATTTATGCTGATCTTCTTACACTCCTTGAGCCTATGCCCCCATGTACATTCCTTGGCGGCATCAACTCCAGTCCACAACGAATCCGATATTGATCGGCAGGCCCTCCTCTGCCTCAAGTCTCAACTCCATGACCCCTCCAGAGCCCTAACCTCATGGAGAAATGATTCTTCCACATTCTGCAATTGGCATGGGGTGACATGCAGCACATGGCATGCATCTCGTGTTATTGCATTAGACCTTCAATCACTAAACATCACTGGGCAAATCTTTCCTTGTATTGCTGATCTCAGTTTCCTCACCAGAATTCACATGCCCAATAACCAACTCAATGGCCAAATTTATCCTGAGATTGGTCGCTTAACCCGGCTTAGATACCTCAACCTCAGCATGAATTCCCTTAGCGGTGAATTACCAAAGGAGATATCATTATGTTCCCACCTGGAGATCATCGACCTACATATCAACTCCCTCGAAGGTGAGATCCCTCCAAGTCTTGCCTTGTGTTCATCTCTTCAGCAAATTGTTCTTAGCAATAACAGTCTTCAAGGAAGAATCCCTTCACAATTTGGTTTGCTCCACAACCTTTCTGCACTAGACCTCCCTAGCAACAAGCTCACTGGCACCATTCCTAAATTTTTGGGGAGAAGCAAGTCTCTCACAATGGTGAGTCTCCGAAATAATAACCTTTCTGGGTCTATCCCTCCTTTCTTACAAACATCCTCACCACTGCGATACCTTAGCTTAACTAATAATAACCTCTTTGGGGGGATTCCTACCTCAATTGGTAACCTCTCTTCCCTAGCTTTTCTGCTGATTGCTCAAAACAATTTACAAGGAAGCATTCCAGAGAGCTTGAGTAAAATTGCAAGCTTGCAAGTGCTAGACCTGACCTATAACAACTTGTCAGGCATCGTTCCACCAGCTCTTTACAGAATCTCGTCTCTTGCTTATCTTGGCCTTGGTGCCAACCAACTTGTTGGGAGAATTCCCACCAACATTGGCTACACACTTCCAAGCATCACAGACTTGATACTGGAAGGGAACCAATTCGAAGGACCAATTCCTGCTTCTCTGGGCAATGCATCAAACCTCCAAAATTTACTTCTTCGGGGCAACGCATTCACAGGTGTTGTTCCTTCGTTTGGGTCCTTGCCCATGTTAATACAACTAGATGTGGGTGTAAATAGACTTGAAGCCGGAGACTGGTCATTTTTGTCCTCTCTAACAAACTGTACTCAATTACAGATATTATGCTTAGACACAAATAGCCTCCAGGGAACAATACCTAGTTCTATTACCAACCTTTCGAAAAGCCTTCAGGTACTTCTCCTACCGGAAAACCAGTTGACTGGTGCTATACCTTCAGAGATAGGAAAGCTCACTGGCCTCACTGTCCTTCTAATGGATAACAATTTACTTTCAGGCCATATTCCTGACACAGTTGGAAACCTTAAAAACTTGACCTACCTAGGCTTATCCAGCAACAAAATTTCTGGAGAAATACCACAATCGATTGGGAAACTAGAACAACTCACTCACCTTTATTTCGAGGAAAATGATCTGGGTGGGCACATACCAGCAAGTTTAGCAGGTTGTAAAAATTTGCAAAGACTGAACCTTTCTTACAATAGATTCTATGGAAACATTCCACGGTAGCTCTTTTCCATTTCCTCTCTTTCTGAAGGCTTAGACTTGTCCTATAATCAACTCACCGGACACATACCATTGGAGATTGGTAAATTGATTAATCTGAATTCAGTTAGCATTTCCAACAACCAATTATCAGGTGAGATTCTCTCCGTGCTTTGGTTAGTGCCTTCTTTTGGAATCTCTCCACTTGGAGGCAAATTTTCTACAAGGAAGCATCCCAAGATCTTTCATCAGCTTAAGAGGCATCACGGAGATGGATATTTCCGAAAACAATTCTCTGGTCAAATTCCAGAATTCTTGGAGTCGGAGTATTGGGCCTGGGCTCGACCCACGCAGAGGCTGGCCCATTCCATTCGTCTTCCAGGTCTAGCATGAGCTTTAGCATTCAGTGCGCAAAGATCCCCGCCCCCCCACATGCCAGTCAGGCAGTCAGTAATTGTTTTTTCTCAAATTCCTAACACTTATTTTCTGAAGCAATTGGTTGTGCCAAAGTGTACGGTATGATCGATCCTATAGCATGGTTCGACACTTGTGAAGTTTCAAGTAGATTCATATTCGGCCCCATTCGTAAGGAATTTCATATTCAAGTGTATTAATTTGGCTTGAATGCATGGCCAATTTGCACCGGATCACGGGTTGTATCCTAAGGGTATATAGTGTGATTTGTGTTATTTCATATTTGCAAATGGCGAGTTGACTGAAATGATCGAGACCTAAAGTAATTAAGACGATCATATCACTCCAGATGGACCAGATTCCATATGATTGCGTCTAACATGCATCTCTGTATTTGCTCAATCGATAAAGATTACACCTGATTATGTACAAAACAGCTGATCCTCCTAGAAACTTAGACAAAAGCATGGGCTCTACAGGACATGCACCGTGGAAACGATCGATTCCACACGTAGCTCTGCGTACATGCATGCCATCGCAATCTCTATTCTACCCCATTTTCTTCCCTTTTCAACTCTCCATCTGATTGCATATATACAAACCGAGATGACTGCGCGCGGCAGTCTTTATTAATTAGCTCATCTATGTTGGTGCTCTAGTAAACATATTGATTACCTCCATCACGAAAGGTGGGACCGGGCTGTCAACGAGAGGAGGCGAGGGAGACAGGCCGACGGGGTTGGGCCGTCGGTGGACGAGGCAGCTCGGTGGACGGCGACGATCTTGGCAGCTTGGTGTTGCGGCCACGCGGCTCGTAGGAGTGCGTCCCTTCCGGCATCAGGTACTCGCTAGCGGTGGAAGTCCGGCGTGGTTGAGCCCAGCTGCCATCTTCTTCTTGCTAGGTGCATGTATGCATGTAACATGCATACGTATATTTGATACGTGCTGGCATGGCCCGTGCAAACATGCAGAGAGTAATTTTGCATCCACTCAATTAGAGAGTTTGTGGTGATGGTCACGACATCCTCGGCCTAGCGTCTCCAGCGGCGGGACGGCGACCTCGACGACACGGCGGTTGTTGATGAAGACAGCTGCGGCTGCGGTGGCATCACGGCGTTGGCCATAGAACAGCGGCCTCGACGACACGGCTGGCTGCGCGGCGGCGAGCTCCAGATCTAGAGCGTCGAGTTAGTGATGTCTATTGATGGTGAAGGTGAGCGTTGGCGGAGACTCCGACGGCGGGTGGGCAGCGTGGCGATCTTGGCAGCAGGCGCGGTCGTGGGCAGTACCACGGTGCCGCGGACGCCGGCGTCGAAGGAATGGCCAAGGCACGGGTGATTACGGCAGGGGCAATCTTAACGGCGTGGTGGACTGCGTGACTATGACGCTTCTATTTCTGAAGATGCTAGTAATCCCTGTAACTGATTAGAACTGTTTACTTGTGAAGTACTGTATATGAATGAGCATTACAATAACACATGCTTACAATAAAAGAACTAAACTTTATTACAGAAGTATAGCTTAACAGCCAAATTTAGACATAGCAGGCATGTAAACCTAAAGTTATCTTTCAATACAAAAGAAACATCCCACAGGCATACTTGAGCAAGGTTAAGACCTAAAAACCACTGGTCGATGAAGTAAGACTCTTCCGGATCTTCATCAACAGCTTGTTCTTCGTTGTCCCTTTTGCTCTTCTATTTGTTATTTACTAAGTAATGAGTACAATTATACCCAGTAAGTCATAAGGGTAAATCCTAATTTATCTACTTGCACGGATTGCCAATGGATGGGATTATACTGGTTTTATTAATGAGAATGTGGATGCAATTTTATTTGCAAACATTTGTAAACAAAAACAGTAACTTCTTAACAGAAAGAGGGTTTTTCAATAGTTGATTACTCAGCTTACTCATATTAAAACATACAGAAATCTACTTATGCCTAGTTGTTCGAATCAATCAATAAACACAGCTTCACTCATTGGAAACATGATGTATTTGAATGCTATTTATTTTACTCTACAGAGTTGCCCAGCTTTACCCACAAGATTTCTAAAACTCCCAATGTCATGCAATAGACATGCTTCAGCTTACGTGTGACTGAGTTGAGAAAACAAGGTTTTTCACTGCTTAATTTTTTATATAGCCTCTATCCAGTAGATCCCCACTCACTACTATAGACAGTGTTATCACAGATAGTTCAAAACCATCACCACAAACGGTTTCTGAACCGCCTGTGTTTATGTGTTAGTAATAATAGCTGGTTATCATAGACGGCTCCCACACCACCTGTGATAACTTACAACACAGACGGTTTTTTTCTGAAAAACCGTCTGTGATATATATATATATATATATATATATATATATATATATATATATATATATATATATATATATATATATATATATATATATATATATATATATATATCACAAACGGTTTGGAACACCGAATCGTCTGTGATAGCTATTTCAATATCGATGTTGATTGCTCTTTTTCGGCTAGCCTTAGGATATACTAGCCATGCCATCCGAAAACAAGCAAGATCACCTATATATAGCATAGGACAATCATTACATAAATCTCACAGATGAATGAAACAACACAAGCAGATCACATAAATAGCATGACAATCGTTACACAGATCTCACAAATGAATTAAATTTAATGAATTGTTTGATTAAGTACAATTAAGTGATTACAATTGAATCTAATGTTTCAATATCTAATCACCATTGCTAGGGTGGAACTCTCCAGTCTTTTTTATGACCTCTGCTAGCAAGAATTGGGAGAGGTTTCCTCGAATTTCGACGAGTTTGTCAAGATCAATTGCACTTTCGTTGAAGTCCACACGCTGTCGCTAGGAGTAATGTTAAGTCATTAATTAGCATGTGTGTGTGTATATACACATATATATAATTAGAAAATAATAATTATTGGAAGGTTGAAAAACCTCTGGATCATTCGTCTTAGCGTTCGTGATTTCCTTCATATGGTGACAAACGTAGAATCCACATACGTTGCCCTGTAGCTACTGGTGGCACTACAAAAGTATAATTACATACATTGGTATTATCAATTCTAGAGGCATTATAACGAAGTGTGATATATGATTGTTGTGTTGTAGCGGGTACCGGAAATCACGTCCTGTGTCGCAGTGTCTCACTGGATTACTTGTGTCTCCCTCTCTGGGCAACATAAGCGCTAAATAACCTATGTGATTCCAAAAAAGTTAGACTCAGCCATTTCAAACAAAGAATAGAATACAATAGAGTTATGTATGGAGGAAATGAGTTTACCTGTCAATTGCTTGTTGCACACGAGTGAAGTCGTGGTTGCTACTAAGTAGGGAATCAAGGTATATTACCTTGCTCCACTTGGTATAATCACAATCAGAATCCGGTGAGACCTAGTCATGTGTGTCGCCATAGTGATTAATCCTAAGTTCATGTTGCATATAAAGTATAAATGAAACTTGTGTGGCAACTAGTGAAGCACTTACCCTTGGTTGAAGGGTACTATGATATACTCCTTGTCATTGTGAGCAATCAATTCGGTCGTTATGTAATCTTGGATGAAGGATGCATTATTGTTGATGGATTGCTCAAAGACTAAGTGTGAGTCGAGGAAACCCATCGGTTGTTGCTGTCATTGGACTTGTTGGATCATGTATCTATACATAAGCAAAGAGTAATGACATTTATTAATATAATGTGAATGTACAACTTCATTGTACAGTACACTTACAGTGTCCAACATCGTAGAAGTGAGACGTCGAGTTTGTCGAGGTTGAATAGTAAGAATAAGTCTTAGAAGATCACAACGAAGTAGCCCGAGTCATGGAGAAAATGCGCATCCATGTATCTCACAGTGAATCCACTGTGCCAGTTTGGCTTTATATTGGACCTCTGCATGTACCAGGTATGTAATGTATTGCAAACCAGTCCAAGCCTAGGTAATTGTGACTCGGGGACCAATGACACTCTGAGAATGAACTTCCATTGCTCGGGAGGCACCTTAATCTTCTTCGGTTGGATCATTTTTGGCGTCGTCTCCATGGGAGTCGATGCAACACGCTTCAAAAACGGAGCTGGAAGTGGAGCCACGGGAGCCGATGTGTAGGTCTAGGGCGATGTCCCTCTTGGACCACTGGATATGGAGATCGCGGCATAGAAGTGGTCAAGGGCTCTGTCCCTCTTAGGCCACTGGATGAATATGTGGATGGCATCTCCTAATATCGTAATCTCTTCGTTTGGGGGTTTCTCAAGAGGAACGATCCTAAAAGCATCATTAATCATGTCTACCTAAACCTTCATGGCACCGTGCACCAGCGTCCCTGGTAGCCATGGATACGCCATCCCCCACCCAGCGTCAATGCGAATGGAGCCAACAAGCCTGACTCTGAGGATGCAAGGCGTGGGCTTCTATATAACGATACATGATGAGCTAAGGCATCCACTAGGTAGATCTATCTATGTAGCATTCTAAAGAGGTATATTACCTGGATGTCATTGATAGGTAAGTGGGCATCGCTATGTTGAGTAATTGGCATGGACGCGTAGATACTCCGACGTTGATGGGGACTGGGTACCGCATTAACGAGGGTGAGTTATGATTGGTTGCGGACTTGTCTCAGTTCTTCGCTCAATGAATCTATCTCTCCGTGAAGTGAGGCATGTCACAGCGTTGATTGTCATGCATGGGGGTATGTGGTTGAGCCTAAGTCAATTAAGGACCGGTCTATATGTAACGCCCTAGGGTCCAAACTGGCTCAGACCTAACCACATTCTGATAGGCCATGCACACATAGCAACCCGCTTACACTTTCGTCCTCGCTTCGCGCAAAACGGTTAATCGGGGGTGCTACCATTGGAACTCCTAGGCTTATATGTAAGTGATACTCAAGTTAAGTAGCAAGGTGGGACTAACCCAGAAATTCATGTGCACACACACACATGAACCAACATGGGCCGAGGTGTAACATACACCCCCCTCAAAGGACCCGACGTCCTCGTCGAACCAACATTCCCACACCGGGGCAAATGATAAGGATCTCCCCTCTTGGCACATGTCCGTGCGTTCAGTGCCAGCATATATGCCATGCCGTGTGTCCACTCCGGGCCCACACGCGCCATGCGCCATATGCCCGCGCCCCTGACCCGCATGCGCCCATGTAACCGCGAGAGTCGGCTCTGATACCCCACATATCAATGTGAGATACTACTATGAAACGTCATCGCCAAAGTAAAAAAATCATAAGAAAAGTAATAATAAAAATTACAAGGAAATTAAAACTTTAAAAGTACTTAGAGAACCAACAGAAGCTGAAATAACTATTTGAAATATGGGACCGGTCCACTTCTAACCAAATAAAGAACAAGTAAAATAACCATAGTGGCAAGCCACGGTGCTGAAAACTCGAGTGCTCCCACCAAGCATGATGCTATCACTCCACTGGCCTTTTACTTGAGACTGAAAAGAGCAAGCGTGAGATTTGGAAATCTCAGCAAGTACCCAACAACGGTCGCAACACAAGGGTAGAGACAAGTAATGCAACCACGTGAAATAAAGGGTAAGCATGACAAGTAAGCAATGGACATAAGGCAAACAATGAACAACTGATATCGGAAATACTATCATGAATGGAAGACGGATATTATGAGAACTGTGTATTAAAGATATTTGTTATGTGACAAGTTATAGCAAGTTATAGCAAGGGTGCCGGCGACCTCATCCCACATACCCGGTTATACGAGAATAGCCAGGCACAACCTTGTCCTCGACTGTATAACCGCAGACGGGGTGTAATATCCTGTGTAACGAGAATGTACGGCCCCCCGTACGTTACCAGGTTGGGTGGAAATGACCCCTATATGTGGGTAGCCCCGGCGTGATAACCCTTAGTTCGTTATTTAGCGAATTATCCATGTTATAATTAGAGGGTTGTGATTGAATTAAGGTAAAGTTTTGAGAGTAATGATTTAATCCAATGAGACCGAAGAGATATGATTGGTGATACTAGGTGATAAAGTAACTAATACATCATAGCAGATTATAAAGTATGAATTTAAGGAAAAGAAGAGATGGCGAAGATAAATATATGATAAGTTATGAGAAGTGAAAAGATGTGCTAGGATTGAGAATGGAGAGACATAGTTCCTGACATGAAAGCGATGTGGAATAATGATAAGGTGATAGTGATATAGGGATTAACTTAAAGAAGTATTATAATATAGCTCACATAAGGTTATCAACCATTCAAGTTTTATTATGTGATAAGTGATTATTAGTCAGATTAACAGATTTAATACATACATCATTCATGGCTAAAATACAACATCAAACAATTATTGGAACATAATATTCGAAACGAAAACATAGCAGCCCTACTATCAAAGAGCGTCAATAATTTAATCCAAAGTTAAAAGCATGTTCATATGCTACCCCCCTATTAATGATTTAAGCATGTATTCTAAAACACTCATTTAAGGTATGAACTCTAGAACATTATTAATCGAGCATTCTAATAAACCTAAACGCTTGTGAACAAGTTAGCCTATACATCGCTGCAAGAATACAAGATTAAGAGTCTAAAACTAGGCAAGTATGAACGATATGATAATAACCAGACAAGTATTAGTGATATGTTAATGACCAGGTAACTTTAGTGATATGATAATGGTAATCAATGGCAAGGTGACAAGTATTCTGGAAATACGTGATATGCGAAATGTAAAGGTTACGACCGCGAGGTACTTGCCTTGAATACGTTCGACGGATTCACTGCACAAAGGATCCTAGGTGCGCAACCGTCCGAACGTTCCCTCAAAGACCAAGTGTGACTCGACTGCTCTGGCCCATGTCCTTTTCTCTTCCTCGTGCTCAGAAACTATCTTGGCATCATTCATTCCCACCGACCGCGCTCCTGGAAAAGTCCCCATCTTTGGACCTCACCACATGGCAACGGCCAAGGCCACCAGCCCACCATGGAGCAATGGCTACGGTACCACTAGTACCACTGCAGCTCGCGACACGCACAGCCAATTGTAGGCCCAAAGCAACCAAGGCCACCGAAGATGCCCTGCCGCTCAGGCATTCCATCGAAAACCTCGCGTGCACTGCCGAGAGACCCGCCGACTCGCTCCAGCATTTCGTCAAACACCACGTGATGCCGCTGCCCACACGCTGCCGTCGTCGCCATGGCTACGCTCGCGCACGCGACCGCTCCACGCCGCCTTGGGCCACGCGCTCCGCCTCGACCGTGTCGCGCCCGCACCGCTCTGCCTCAGCCACGTCGCGCCTACGGCGCTCTGCCTGCGCCGCCGTGCACCTACACCGGCAAGCGCTTGCGTCATCACGCCCTTCACGCCGCGCCACCACACTGCCTTGGGCCGCGCTGCTCTGCCTCAGCTGCGTCGCGCCCGCGCCGCTCTGCATGTGCTGGCGCGCGCCGCGCCGCCACGCCGCCTCGGGCCGCGCGCCACCACATGCCTCGCGCCGCACTGCCGCCTCCGTCGCTGCACACGCACGTGAGAACAGACGAGGAGAGGGAGAGAGATAGAGAGACGTGAGACGTGAGAGAAACATTCAACCGGGAGGGATTCGCTAGGATAGATAAATGAGAGAGAGGATAGGTTGGTTAGAGAGAGAGGTTTAAACGGGAGAAGGAGCTGGGTCACGGAAGATTGGAGAGGAGGAAAGAGAGAAATACACGGGACAAAGAGAGGGATATCCGGGAGAGAGAAGATGGGATTGCATGTATTAGAGTTAGGAGAGAGTATTTGGTTATGTATTTTTTTAAGGGTGCTACACTATGGGCTACTGTTGCAAAGCCTTATCGTACTACCACAAGGCTGGTATAGGACAATCCTGGCTGAATAATTTGCGAGTCCCAACCTGAGTCATGTTGTAGGTTGAAAGTGAGCGTGGCGTGTACCATGTGAAGTCTCACTCAGCTCAAGAGGGGGTCCCGGCCTGGTGGATTCCTTACTGGGGGTGAAACCTTAGAGTTGGCTTAGCTAGGTTAAAGGCTTTGCATTGTAAAAGCCTTGTCATCATCTCCTTGCCGCACACCTAAGAAAGTGTGTAATTCGCGTGGCAATCCGTGATGATCATGTCTTGTGGGTAAAGTTGTACAACCTCTGCAGAGTGTATAATCTATCTTGGATAGTCGTGCCCACAGTCATGGGCATGCTGAGTAAAGGTTTTTCATGGATTAGACTTTGTTTTTCAAAATGATTTACGAAAACCTTATGGATAGATGGAATCCATGGGAGATTGAAAATGTGTGGATGGATGGAATCCATACGGGTTTTGAAAAGCTTGTGGATGGATAGAATCCATGAGTGGATAAAAACGTGTGGATGGATAGAATCCATACGAGATGTTTTTGGAAAAGTGGTCCGGGTGGGATGCCCGTGGATAGGTTGGTGTTTGGTTGGAGCCTACACGGACGGTATGATTTTCTAGTACGAGTATTGTTTTTTACTTTATTAAATTCAGCAATTACAATTTATGTACTGTATTTCTTTAAAATGCTTCTTTATGCAAACTAACCCTATAAGCCTTCCATTGATGCATTTATCATTATGATGCATTTCTCCGTGTGATTTGTGGAGTACAAGTTTGTACTCACCTTGCTATCTCCATACAGAGGAAGATGCCTACGACTACGGTGAGGACCTGGACGAGTAGGACATGTCTTACTGTCGTTTGCCTGTGGGCAGGCTTGGGTTTCACTTCTTAACAGTTTGCTTCCACAGTTATTCGCTTTATTGTTGTTGCCAATGAGCATTGATGTAAGATTTGGCCATAAGGCCATACTCTTATTTAATATAGTTGGTCATTTGTGCTTGATATGTATCTTTGTTCTACTGTGTGCACTAGCCGTTCCTAGACTAGTGCGATTTACACAAGGTAGTCTTCTCTTGAAGTGAGGCAGATAGCTATTCCTTAAATTGTGCATGAAGCTCATGTTTTATTTGTTCGTTGCGATAGGCCTTGAATCTCTTTCTACTGCTATATGTCTCGGTGTCATTTGGGAATTCGTGTCTCCAAGATACGTAAGCCCCTAGGCCTCACGTGCGACTGGGTGCTCCTTGTTTTCCAGGGTCTGTGATAGTATTCTCTCTCCTTGTATTCTTTAAAGGAGCCTTAGGAAGATTTGGTAGTGAATGATTGCTGCAAGAGGCAATCATCTTATTTTTGAGCCCAGGAAGTTCAAGAGGTATTAACAAATATGTAGTTTAACATATCTTACCAAGCTTTGGGACACTTCCTTGTCTGTGGAGTTTTTAAAAGAGAAGACACCTGAAGACGTGGTTGATGACCTCGCTCTCAACCAGTTTTGGGTAGGCTCATTTGTGATCCCGGCAGATGGCGAGGAGGCCTCCGATCAGATTGCGACCTCATCTTGCATCCACCATTGCGGGATTTTACCCACGTACCTAGTGGTGCCGAGTCTGTGAGAGTGATTATTTTGTGACTGGAGAGCCTTGTGCGCTGCACTTTGTTGTTCAAATTTGGTTGTTATCTTCATCTACACAAAGGCCTCCCATGTTTTTAGCGACACAAAAGGATACCTCGTGAAGGGCATGAGATCCTTGGCCACGTACTACGTGACAAGAGTGCTTTTGAAGTTTTTCCATGCTTTTCCCATCACAAGGAGCATATGCCGTTACACGAGTCCCTGTACTTTTGCTGGGATCTCGAATGAATTTGTTATTTTTGCCCACAGCTGATTTTTCTAATCCATTGCCAAATCTTTCCAGCTTGCTATGGTGATGGGGACCCATTGCCTTCGAATTATCCTGTAGGTAGTCTGAAATACTACTGTTGCTTTCTTTGTTTGCAGAGGGACCCCATCCGGAGAGATCACCGTATTGGTCATTTAGCCCTCTGGCCTTTTCGATACTCCTCGGCCACACTTAGTTATCCCGATCTTCAGAGCGTGCGACCCAAATGACGACGACGATGACTGTGGGACGTCATATTTCTTATAAGAAAAAACTTACTGTAGTGAGATATGAGCGTAAACAAATTAAGTTCTATAAATCGAATTACATACACCAATGTCTCAAGGTCCTTTTGGAATAGTAACATGCCATTCCAAATAGATATTGTAGCTAACAAGTGAAGCATATATTATGAAGTACTAAAAATCATAAAAAAAAGTTTTATGAATCAAATTACACAAACCGGTGTCTCAAGTTCATTGAACCTGACACACTGGAGTATGTAACTTGCTTTGTGCCCTTTGAAGGTCTATGTGGCATATATTATTGCTACAAGGTCCCTTTGGAACAGTAACATGACATTCCAAATAGATCTTGTAGCTAACAAGTGAAGTATATATCATGAAGTACTAAAGATTATAAAATAAAGTACTATGAATCAAATTACACACACCAGTGTCTCAAGTTCATTGAACATGACACACTAGAGTATGTAAGTTGCTTCATACCCTTTAAAGGTCTATGTGGCATATATTATTGCTACAAGGTCCCTTTGAAACAATAACATGCCATTCCAAATAGATCTTGAAGCTAACAAGTGACGCATATATCATGAAGTATTAAATATCATAAAACAAAGTTCTATGAATTAAATTACACACATACCAGTGTCTCAAGTTCATTAAACCTAACACATTGGAGTGTGTAACTTGCTTCATGCCCTTTGAAGGTCTATGTGGCATATATTATTACTACAAGGTCTCTTTGAAACAATAACATGCAATTCTAAATAGATCTTGTAGCTAGCAAGTGAAGCATATATCATGAAGTACTAAAGCTCATGAAACAAAGTTCTATAAATCAAATTACATACACTAGTGTCTCAAGTTCATTGAACCTGACACACTAGAGTGTGTAACTTGCTTCATGCCCTTTGAAGGTATATGTGACATATATTATTGCTACAAGGTTCCTTTGGAACAGTACCATGCTATTCCAAATAGATCTTGTAGCTAACAAGTGAAGCATATATCATGAAGTACTAAAGGTCATAAAACAAATTAGCCAACTACTGAAGATCACAAAACAAATTAGTCAACTATTGAGATTAAATCTTGTAGCTAATAAGTGAAGCATATATATCATGAAGTACTATATATCATGAAGTATTAGACAATTATCATCATCGAGCTAATATCTAAACCCACTGTGGGATTTGGGTTTCGTACCATAGGGAGGAGAGGCGGCCGGTGTCAGGAGGGAGAGGCAGCCGGCATCGGAAAGGAGAGGCGGCCGACGTCATGAGGGAGAGGTGGCGACGGGAGGGAGAGGCGGTGTTGGGAGGGAGAGGAGGTGTCGTGCGTGAGTGACCAGTCAGATCTAGTAAAACCTAGCAGGGGCGGCGAAGACGAAGTGCGTGAGTGAGAACTCTACGAGCTGACAGTTTGTGATAGTATTATCACAGACGGTTTGCTCCGATAAACTGCCTGTGATAGTTTCCTATTCTTCATCTAGCAACAAGAAATGCATGCTGGCCATGCAATATGAAAAAACGCAAGCATAATCATAAATGTAACTATTTCTTAGTTACTTAATCAATTATAATTACAATGGAATATAGTTTCATAATTACATGCAGAGTTTGCTAATTATGATTACACTACAACAATTTCCAAATAGGTGCTCGCTGTATGGGATCATTGATTACACTTGGCTATTTCCTTTTAAATAAAACCCTTCATGATGATCGACACACATATAGCTTGCTTCATTGCCTTGTTCTTCCTCGAGCCTGATGCCGTCTCCGAATGAAGGTAACTCATCAAATTGATTGTACTCTTCCTTATCCACAACATTCTCAACTCCGATAATTCTTCTTTTTCCATGAAGAACTACAAGGCACTTCTTATTTGCCGGGTCAGTTACATAAAATACTTGAACAACTTGCATCGTGAGTACAAATGGTTCATCTTCGTATCCTACACATTCGAGGTCCACGGTAGTGATGCCGTACTTGTTGACCTTTACACCCCGTGGGAGTTGGACCCAATGGCAACAAAATAGAGGGATCTTGAAAATTACGTAGTCAATCTCCCAAATCTTCTCTACAAGCCCGTATTATGAGCTTGGGCCAACGGTACTGATGTGCGCATCAAAGGTATCTATGCGGACACCTGAGTTCTACACTGTGCTCTTTCTATCCTGATCTATTGTATAAAATATGTAGCCATTAATGTCGTATCCTTGCCATGTTACAATTGTGAATTTTGGCCCTTTTGCCAACCATTGTTGTGTTTCACTTGATGACCTCCAAGTCAATCGCACCTTCAACCATTCGTTGAACTGACGGTTGTGTTGTCTCGTAATCTAAACCTTTGACTGTCCTGCATTCTCTTAGCGTAGCATATCCTTATGCTCTTCAATATATGGGGGTCACTTCAGTCATGTGTTGTAAAACTATGAAATGGACTTGGGCATACGTATCTCGATCTGGAGTTCTTAGACGGTTATTAACACGAACCATTAGTGATGTCTCAATTATCACAAACAGTTTGTGTTAATAACTGTCTATGAAAATATCACAGACGGTTGTTAGTATAAACCACCATCTGTGATAGTTTAAGCATAGACGGTTCCCTATGAACCGTCTGTAATGTAGCCATCCAGTATAGCCTCTTTTGTAGTAGTGACTCCTACCACTTGTAGAGATTCAATTGAGTTGAACAGTTACTAGACCAGAGTTGGCAAGTCAACACTTGTGGTTGAGCCATTATTATGTCCTTTACTCAGTATAAGGTTCCAGCCCTTTCTTTTCACCATGAGGCAGCCATTCACAATCCAGATCCTCGGTGCTCCATGGCACTGCCATCACTCTACTCGAGCCTCCTCCCTATGGTAAGGTCCTGGACTCCAACCATCTAGTGGCTTTCCACAATACATCCTTACCCTAGAACCTTTTAAATACATCTACCTGCCAAATGCCAAGTCACTTAGTAGTACAAACATTTTTGGATGAATTATTCTACAATTATTAATACAACAATTTAATTATTATTAAGGTTGTTAAGGTGAATATAGTCTCAAATTAAACAGGGCATTTTTTAGTGGTAGGACATAACTAATTTGTAAGTCATTCTAAACATTTATTTTAATCAGATAACATTGCATAAATAACAATAATGCAAATACTGTAATTAAATAACTTAAATTCCATGGGATTCAACATGATCAAAAGCTTTTTACTTGCCTTATTGCTCTATGAACTCTACGGTCTTGTACACTTTGACGCTCGAATTCGGTCCTTGTACTGTTACCTCATAATACTTGGGAGCTAACACAAATACATAAAATAACATGAGGTCCGTGCTTGAAATAAATCAAGCTAGGAAAATAAAATAAATAGGAATAAAAATGCAATAAGAAAAATTGGTTGGGTTGGAATTTATCGGGACTTGATTTGGTGAAACGGAAGTTAGAAATGGATTCACGGGGTCGAAATGGTTAAAATGGAAGTATTTTTGAAATTTAGGGTTTTGGTGAACAGTGCTGCTACAGTAGCTATAGTGCTTAGGCCGGCCCGAGAGGAACAGTACAGGCGTGCAAGGTTTTTAATTCAAACGGCTGGGTGGGCTAGCTGACTCGGCCGCCTAGAACACGCGCAACCGCTTTAGCCCTACTGAAACGTGCATGAGAGCATTGCCGTTGATTCACGGCATATGACATCGTTGCGAGTCTTCTTGAACCTCTGACCGTTTCCCTCACCAACGCAATACAGAGGCGCATGCACCTCCACGATTCAGCATCGGTGAAGGACTCTGGTGGCTAAGGATGGTTTGGATGGGTTCCTCTCAACGAGGCAACTCCATTTCGGGATTTTGGGAGGCGTGGAAGTGAGTGGTGGTGGTCGACGGCCAGAGAGAAGGTTACAGGCTTCACTGTGGCACTAGGGTTTCTAGTAGCTCTCTAGTGAGGTTGGGAGCAATTTGACCATCTACAGGACACAAGATTCATGGTAGTGACGATAGTTGGGGGGTGTTCCCAAAAGGGCTGTCCTTGGGAGAGGCAAATATGGTTAATGGAGGCTCACGGTGTGAGGGCCCTGGGGAGATACTCTTGGAAAATTGACTTCACCAGAGTGATCATGGCGCAACAAAGGTGCTATGGGCGAATGCAATCGAAATTTACTCAAAGATGGAGAAAGATTGCAATTAGGGTTCACTGGGCTTAGGGGAGACTATCAGCGGAGCTGAGGTGAGAAGATGCTCGATTGGATGGTTCTTGTGAGTGGTGAGGAGTGGCGCAGAGCTTTATGTGAAGGCGATTGAACTATAAAGGTGAGGAGAGGTGGTGGAAGCAGTAGGACGGTTCGGCGACGCCAATGCGCGGAGGGGAGAGAGAGGCGGGAGCTCTGTTGGGAGGATGGGCGCATAGGCGAGGTGGCAGGGAAAAGTACCATGATCTCTACAGGAGTTAGCAACAGATGACAACAGCTAGTACGGAGAGGCGTGCGCATCGGGCGGGAAAGGCTGAGAGCTGCGGCGGGAGTGGCATGAGTCAAACAGTGCACTACACGAGGGAGAGGGTGAGGTCAGCAGGGAGGGGCGTGTGGCTCGGAGGTGGGGTCACAGAGACAGTTTGAACAGGGAAGGTGTGAACACATGAGGTGAGCTGCGGCTGGGAGCAGCTAGCTCAGCCGGTGGCACAAGGAGAAGGCGGGGAGAAGGGAGGCGCCAACTAGGGGTAGGAAACGGGGGCCAAAAGGAGAAAGCACAAAGGAGAGGAAGACTTCCCAATTTGGCAAAAACTCAAATTCAACTTCGGCTTGAAATTTTCAGAGTTGTTTCACTGACGGCGAGCTCCAAAATGTCCGTCGGTGGCAATCCCGGGCAGCGAGCGCGTTCGTGGGCGATGACTCCAGCACGGCCATCCAGTGGCATCACTATCACCATGCTAGATCATGCTAGAAGGAAGAGAGAGAGAGAGAGAGATTAACTTCAGTTAATCTTTACCATCGTGAGAAGAGTACGCCCGGTTGTCTCACGTTCGGGAGCCTCTTGTGCTTCAGCGCCTTTGGGCCTCCGAGGCTTCGGCTCCTTTGCGTGCATCCGTCTCCCGTCCACATCCGCGCTTGCCTCTGCTCCGTCCGTGTCTCGATCCGCCTGCCTCTGTTTACAGGACGGGGGCGCCTTGTATACGCAGCCGCTAGGGCACCCAGGAGGGAGCGACACGCCGCACGGCGCCGTCACAAGTTGCGCAGGTTGTTACGCGTCTTTTGCGAGATAATCTCTCGTAGATAGAGATTAGGAGAGTTTGAACTGCAGGGCTGCCTTATCTTGAACGGAGCTTATCAATTGCATTTCTCATCTAATATCGGACATAAAACAAAAGGAACATGGATGCAAAGCATGATACTTCGATTGACAGAGCTCGTGACCATATTTTCCAATAAACAAAGAGACAGAAGAAATTCTGCATGATTACTGATCGTTGCTACTGCATCAAATCGATAATACAATACTACGTACGCGTTGCTTCATCGAGGTCTTCAGTCTCAAAACTTCAGGGAACTGCTTTGATACACGAAGACAGCCATGTCCTGCAGGATCGAAGATGGCAATAGAGAAAATAAATAGTGTCTCAAAATTTTCTCCTAAATATTTATAAATATTTCACTTCAATAGCGACAGAGTTATGAAGATTAGAATGAAAGGCCACCACAAAAAACAGTGATTAGAAACACTAGAAACCCAAGAAAAAATAGCGAAAACGGAACTACCGTAGTTAAATTTACGGTACTACCACTCGCTACAGTAACTGCGGTACTACCGCTATAGTAACTGCAATACTTCCATTTCTACAGTAAAATCAGGATGAACAACGTTTTTAGCACGGTTTCAAAATCTAAAATTGAGAGATCTTTTGACCCGTAGATCTAAATAATATGAAAATTTGTAGGGATCTATTCTAGAATGTCAAGAACATATTCTAATAAATGATTATAAAAATCATAATCAAAGTTGGGACCATTTTAGTTTGCTGGAAGGTTGCACCAAAACCGAGCTAAAACCTCAAACGGTGAATACAACTTGCTCGTGGATAGATGATGATCAAAATGGCTCGAGATGTATTCCCATATATTATAGCAAGCTAGAACACTGAAAAATCCCAACCAAAACTCTCGGATCAAGAAACCACTTGGAAGGTCAAGAACATGCAAAAATCGAGTTTCTTGATGAACTTGCTACCAACATGCCTAGATACGTGGAGAATGATTTTCAGAGGATCTCTCCATCTCGTATACGTCCTTGGCACAACAAAATCAAGAAAAGCGAAGAGATGAGACCAAAACCAACTGAAAGAGCAAATCAATCAAAACAAGAAATAAACAAAGAGATGATCAAATAATTATGTATTGCTTCTTTAGAAGGTAAGTTTTTATGGCCAATTCCTCAGAAATATCCCACGGGTACCATTTAAAGCCTAAAAAAGTAGAAGCGGAAGCTGTCTAGACGGGCCGAAATCAACTGCACTCGAAGAAATCTTACGCATTCAATGCGCTCGCACTCGTGCATGTTGTTTGGTGCTCGCTAAGAGCCTAAGATGTTAGAAACGTGAGTTATGCTTCTGGGGTGAGCAAGTCAATGCAGAGGGTGTGCATATAAAGAGGACTCTCACGACACATCACACTAGCGTACGCTTCTGGTTCAAGTCAATGAAACGTGCTGGACGGCTAGAGCACAGAGCCACAGAGGACTAGAGGCCGGCATGAGGAGGCAACGGTGTTCCGGGAGGCGGCGGCAGACCATGTTTCACACGGGAGTTCTCGCTTACCTACTCAAAGTTGAGTGAAGTGATATACTGCACTTTGCACCACGCAAAAATTCCCTTCGAAGAGAAAAATGTTTGCCATTTCCATTTCGCCAAATAGGATACACATGGGCTTGCGAGGCATCGGGAGTGTTGCCCACGCGGTGTTCTTGCCTAAGTCTTGATTAGATATTATAGTGCAGGAGCTACCCGATGCCCCGATGAAGCATGTCATGTGACTCCCGTGTTCCAGGACTGCCGTCGTGCGCCCACCGATGGTGCTCCCTAACCGTGATGCTCTTTGGGTAGCTACTGGTCGTCCAGTGACAGAGAAGGTGCCATTCTTCTCATTTTTACCCAGAGAGTCTCAGAGCTGTAGTAAAGTGTCAGTTTTGTAGGTGCCTAATCGATACTCCTGCGCTTGTTCTCTGTTTCTTTGGCTCAAAACATGTGCGCGCTAGCCTATAACTGGGGCAATTTACTTGCAAAATTACTTGTTTTTCTTTGAAGTGTAGGCAGAAAGAGTGGGGTGATTTATTCCCATGCTTGTTCTCTCTAGTTTTGGCTGAAAAGGAAAGTTTATGGAAGTAGCTGTTGTTGGTTCGTTCCAGTTTGTAACTGGGTGATCCCAGATGTGACCTCTACCTGCACTAAACTTCTGAACAACTCTCATTTACAGGTGAAAACGGACTAAATACGGATAGATCACAACTACAGAAAAGGTCATCACAGACGGTTCGAAAAAATCATCACAGACGGTTTTGTGAGCCGTCTGTATTTATGGGTCAGTGATAATCGAAGGTCATCACAGACGGTTTTCGAACCGTATGTGATTATGGGCTATCACAGACGGTTTTTGAGTAAAAACCGTCTGTGATAGCTGGTAATCACAGACGGTTTTTAGTTAAAAACCGTCTGTGATACTGATTATCACAGACAGTTTTTGAGTAAAAACCGTCTGTGATTATCAGCTATCACAGACGGTTTTTACTCAAAAACCGTCTGTGATATTCCCTCCGACCCACACATATATTTCTCTTATTGGCTAGCCTCAGGAATGCTAGTTCTCTGTAATTTTGGCTGAAAAGGAAAGTTTATCGAAGTAGCTGTTGTTGGTTCGTTCCTGTTTGTAACTGGGTGACACCAGATGTGACCTCTACCTGCAGTAAACTTCTGAACAACTCTCAAGTAGGGATAAAAACAGATCAAATATGAACAGATAATGGCTCTGTCATTTTTATTTTCATATTTTCCCAAGATGTAGATACGAATATAGATATTTCGGATACGAATATAAATATGAATCACCTAAAGTTGCAGGTGTATTTTTTTAGGATGGCTGCAACTTCAGTTGATTGAGAGTGCAATTTCAGCTGACTGAAAGATAAAAAAATTTCAGTCACATGTGCAATAGCAAAATTGATAATATTGTTGAGTACACGGGCGGAGCTATGTGGTTGGGCCCGGTGTCACAGGACACCGGGTCCAAAATTTTTTTCTACAGGTATTAATATCTCTATTTCATACGTGAACCCTCTAATCTAAACTTAGTGCACCCGGTATTTTTTTGAAGCCAAACAAAAGGAATACTAGCAACCTAAATTTTTAGTAGCTAGCAGTAGTCCATGAGGAGTCTTCACTGTCCCGCAACACACGAGGTCACTGCAACACCCAGCCCAAGAGAGAGGATCGCAATAGGTCATGGTGTCTATTTGATCAATCCTGAAGCATGTCACTTCGCACAACCCTCTACACATGTTCATCTCATAAAGTCATGCAGAAGATGTGCATCACGCCCGCTACAGCCACACCCAATCAGGCAGCAAATATTCACAAGAAAACGTGAGAAATCGATGCCACCGGTGGCCCTCGTTTGCCATCTGGCTACAGTGCCGCTTGGCCCTTGTTGCCATCTTGAATTGTTGAACATACAAATATCTAATTGACCTTTTCAATTATTTGATGATTATTCCATAAATGATAGACTTATTTGTTATGTGGAAAAAATAAGAATTATAGAAAATTACCAATGATATTGTGGTTCATCGCTTTATGAATTTGAAAGAACACAAATACTAAAAAGTAATGTTTTTACTTATATTTGATCATTCTTTTTTTTACTTAAAAACTTTTTCTTTTTTATAGGCCAATGAGATCGGATGATGTATTTTACTAATACTGAACAACTTTTTGTATGTGATTTCGTATTTAGTTAATTCAGTTTGCTGCAACTAACCAATATTATTATCAGGTTTATTTATTTTGGTAAGTATTTCGATCGTTACTTCTTTGTTATATATATGATGAAGTGGTGAACCCTGGTTATTTTTGTTCTAGTTCCGCCCCTGGTTGAGTACATACATCGCCGGTTTGTAACACTATACATGCGTAATCAAATTGCTGCACCAAACCGAGGTTTGATGTGAATTTTTAAATAACCTGCCCGTTCGATGGCATGTGATAGAATCAACTGCGCTGGAAGAAATCTTACGCATTGAAGGCACTCGCACTCCTGCTTGTTGTTGGTACTCGCTAAGATGTTAGAAACGTGCAGTACGCTGGGGAATGCCAAGTCAATGAAAAGGGTGTGCATATATATAAGAGAACTCTCGCGACACATCACACTAGCGTTCTCTCGCTAACCTACTCAAAAGTTGCGTCAGGTGATCTACCGCACTTCCGCCAAGCAAATTTTAATTCCCTTCAAAATGGGAAGTGTTTCTCGTTCCATCTCTGTATTAATGGAGAAACATGGGCCTACGAGGCATCGGGAGTGCTTGGCAAAGTGAAAGCATTCGTGGTAGTCTTTATGAGACATTTTTGTGCTGTACTTGCCTTCTATGCGGTTCAAGTGTGTGGTGTGGATTCGCCGCGTTTGATCGCCGGTGCAACCTCACACCGTCGACGATGCGAAGTGAAGTTGATTCTTGCTCGACGTGAGATGCGCCGGTACCAAACGCGAAGCAGGGTTCCACCAAGGAAAGGCAGCTCGGGTCGGAGTACTGGACATTGGCTCGGGCCACGCAGAGGCTGGTCCATTCCAACTTGCGTTCGTGCCTTCTTTCTAGGTTTGAGATTCGACCACTCGTGCTGCAAAACATTGGGGTTTAGCTCACTTTTAAGCCCCTTAACTTCGGCAAAAGCAATTTGACTGCATATATATTTTTGATCATGCCCATGATCGAAAAAAGTATTTCTCCTGTAACCACATGTGAGTTCAGTTTGGCCCGCCCCTGGAACCAGATGTGAGTTCAGTTTGGCTCGGCCCCTGAACCAGATGTGAGTTCTGTTTGGCCTGCGAGTACAACCCGAAGATCCACAAGGGTAATACAATTTTGTTGAATACATACATCGCCGGTTTGTAACACTGTACATGCGTAATCAAATTGCTGCAGCAAACCGAGGTTTGATATGAATTTTTAAATAACAAGACTGAACACCAAAGAACTGAGGCATGAGATTGCGGTTTAACTGTTCGCATCTTTTCTGTGTTTTTTTTCTATTATTCTCTGGCTCTGTAATTGCTCAATAGATAACAAAGCTTAAATAGACACAACCGATCCGCACATGCAGGCCACTCACCCACTACATCCACACGACTCAGACTCTGACAACTACCTGTGATCCAATTTTACTGGCCTCACCTTCCCACGACTCCTGCCCACGTCGCGCACTGACGTTCGACCACAGCGCCACGACCACGCACTTCGACTCCATGCACAGGCGCCACGACCACGACGCCACGACCACACACACAGGTTTCAAGCCCTCCGAGCACGGCCCTTCGACCACACAGGTATTCCGAGCATCGACCGTGGCATTTTGACCACACAGCACCGACTGCTTCAGTAGTCCTCCGACTGTTGCAGTACTCTTATGAGTACGACACTATAGTACTCTTACAAGTATTACATTACAATACTCCTAGTATGATGCTACAGTACATTTCTAATTATGATGTCTACAGTACTTCTCCAAGTATAACACTACAGTTTTCCTCCGAGTATGACATCTACAGTATTCTTACGAGTATGACCTACGACCATAACTCTACAACTTCTATAGGTACTCGACACATAATTATACAGTATGAGTCAAGATTAGTTTTAACATCTCTCTCCCCTTTTCAGTCCTCCATCTCATTGCACAGAGATCAAAACTCCTCGATAGATTGGTGCATGCATTATGGATGTATTGATGGTTAGTAGCAGTAGTAGTCAAGCAGACAGACATACAGCTGTGCAAATCGTACTGTGCAATACTTACAAACCGATCAATGAATGAGACCGTGGATCTCAGTTGATGGAAAGAGATAGAAGGCATGCCTGATTGCGAAAGAAGCGACCTTGTGCATACCGGTTAATTTGCATCCTAGTGGGAGCTTCTTTATGGTGAGCTCGATCGCGCAAGAGTCACAAGCACCGCATGCCATGCACTTCGTCTTGGATAAAACTGTCCAGACTAGGCATCTAGTCTTTCTACCTCTGCTGCCCTGATCATAGGCCCTAGCTGGTCGTCTCATGTGAGCATGCCAAACACTCCCGGTGCCTCTCAAACCTAACACTTGACATAGCTAGCCAGACCTGTTTTCTCAAAGGGGAAATTTGCTTGGCCTGACTGCATGCAGTAGACGTACTTCATGCAAATTTCTGGTAGTACAACCACATGCAGTGGAGAACGTGTGACCTGTGTACTAGAGCATGCAACAGCTTTCCTGTAATATAATGTGTGTGCTCCTTGAGAGATGTGAGCTCTGCAGCACTTATATATAAGCGCACACACGTTCTCCACCCCCAGCTGATTGGCTTAATTGGCTCTTCCGCTCTAGCTACCCAATGGTGTACTATACGATTCCACAACCACATGAGCTTTAGCATTCAGTGCGCAAAGATTCCCCCCAGGCCAGTCAATTAATTTGCTGAAGCAATTGGTTGTGCCAAAGTGTACAGTATGATCCTATAGCATGGTTGGACACATGTCGGTCCCATTCGTTAGGAGTTTCATATTCAAGTGTATTGATTTGGCTTGAATGCATGGCCAATTTGCACCGGATCACAGGTTGTATCCTTAAGGTATATAGTGTGATTTGTGTTATTTCATGTTTGCAAATGGCGAGTTGACTGAAATGATCGGGCCTATCATATCACTCCAGAGTCCAAACGATTGCATCTACATGCATCTCTGCATTTGCTCAATCGAACAAGATTACACCTGATTATGTACCGAACAGCTGATCCTCCTAGAAACTAGAAGCCTCTGCTCCGTTTGAACTGCAGGGCCTTATCTTGGAGGACGGGGGCGCCTTGTCTAGGCCTTGGAGATTAGGATTTTGAACTGCAGGCCTTATCTTGAACGGAGCTTATCGGTTGCATTTCTCATCTAATATCGGTCACGTCCGCGTTGCAAAACACGCCACGTGAGAGCCGTACATTTGCTAACCTGAGCTGCATGGCTAGTACGTATTTATGCATGTACGTATCCATGCACATGTACTTGACTCGGGAGGGGTAGCTGATAGGTATACACATGCATGCATGCACATATCATGAAACATGTTGTACTACATGCAATTTTCCTTGCTTCTTGAATAGCATGCACAAGCATTTTCAACTTGCACTTGCATGTGTTATCTCATGTAATTATATTTGGGATGTACAAAATCTCGTCGAACACTAGCTAAGTGCATTTAGCATTCAAATGCGCATGATTTCCCCCATGCAGTTAATCAATTTGTTCTTTTCCCAGTTTCCGAACAAGCTAGCTAGTATCTAATTTGCATATCAACAACTTATTTGCCCAAGCAATTGATAGTACCGAACTGTATAATATGATCCCACATGTAAAGTCTCAAGTGTATTGGTTGCGCAGCAGAGCTTTCTGTTGCTATTTGCCACAAGATAGCACACGGTGTCACATGCATATTGGCATTCATTGAACAAATCGTGATTGCCTCCATATACTGTCGGAGTCTTAGTCTCTAGCTATCCATTTTCCACATGTCTCGATGCATTAGCCTCAGTGTGGTTCACTTCTGTCTATGCAACAAAAATAATGAAAGTTAATACACGCGCTTTTCGCCTGCGCCGTTTGTCTTCGCCGATCATACAGGCGAGCATTTGTTTTCCGAATAAGTTGAAAATTCCACACAAGACTTTCACTTGCACCGGATCGTGTCATCGAAATTCGTGCTGGAATTCATTCCTTACCATGTAACAAAAATCGTGTACCGTATGTCTCTGCCAACCATACAAGTAAGTATTTGTTATTCAAATGAGCTGAAAATTTTAGACAACATTTCACTTGCACCACTAATATGCCATAAAAATTCCCCGCTAAAATTTATTCCGCACTTACGTGAAATATCAGTAATGAACAGTTTGAGGATGCATGAAATATTAGTAATGAACTGTTCGAGTATTCATTGTGTATATATGTACTTACATTCTCCTTACTACAATCAATTCCCAAGGGTGAAGCACCGTCGGTCAAAAATTCTAGTGTCTTGCAAAGAATGGACATCAAATACCCAAAGCATTTACCTGTGCATTTCGCACTTTCTTCATTCCAACTATTATTGAGAAGAAAACAAAAATGACAAATTTCCACTACTTATTTTTAAAAGTTGAAGCTTAGACGATTTGTCATGCATGGTTTGCTAATTTACTTGACATACTTTTGTATATATAAAATCTAAACCAAAAGTTGCACAATAATGAAATAAAATTCCTTATGCTGCCGTTGCCGTCTTCACGAGCAATAAAAATAAAATGCTATTAATTTAGAACTTTAATTAACAATTAATAATTATTATTAGTACTAATTAATTATATTTAGCGCTAATTAATGAGTAAACAGTACAACTACGGTAGACCTCCCGCGAAAATGGTGACTCGGCGAGACGTTCCGCACGTGGCCAGCTCGGTAGGGACATCCCGCGCGTGGCTGCCTCGGCAGGAGCCGGCTACTGCGTCCGCACACGGCGTGCCCGCGTCATATACTGAAAGATCAGTACTATACTGCTTAGCGTTAAATGATCGAGTCCGGGAAAAAAACTGAAAAATGGTTATTATTGTAACTTGGCGCGGCCATCCATTTCCACAAAATTAAACTTTTTTCAACCAGCAGCTTCTCTACATGGACACACGTCCAAATTAAATATCCGTGCCCATGCACGTACGACAACTACAGGTCCAATTAAATTCTCATAGTCTTCTGTCTCATTCCTGTTGAAATAGTCTTACATGATTATAAAAGGACAAAAGATTTAATTTAAAAGTGAAGAAGTCCTCACTTCATAAGCTAACTTTTGGGAACAAGAAAGCACTTACAATCTAATAAATTGTATCAGAACCTGTTTCTAACATATCTGTCCTAATAAATACTAGTGTGTAAACATCCGATGAACCATGACCCTAAAGGATATCATTGATATATGGTACTAAGAGTTTGTCCCAATAGACACTACTATGTGAACGGCCTATTGGCCGTAATCCTAAGAGATCGTTGGTATACGGTAAAAGAGCGGTTAATGGCTGAGAGACACCAATATATGAATGCAAAATTGTTAGAATAATCACATATTGGTTGTGAAAGGGTAAATGATTTAACTTAAATGTGGAGAAATCCATCACTTCAGAAACTAACTTTTAGAGACGAGAATGTCTTTACTGTTTAACAATTGCATAGTTAGGTTTGACCACCAGCAAAACACACATCTTGGTGTGTGACAGAAAGAAATTATATATTCAAATACAAATTGCCCTAAACATAAGTATTACATATTAGACGACGCACCTAGAAACAATGACACTTTCGGCGCTGACTGTGGGAACAAGAACTTCACCTTGTCCGCGCGCCGTCCCTGCGCGCTGGCAGTAGCAGCCTTCTCGATCGCACGGACCTGCCGGCGCTGACTTAACTCACGTCGCGAGCTTCAACGTGTACAACGGTTCATCCTGCACCAAGAAATCTATACAGCACTTGGAGCATCTGCGCGCCCAGCATGTCGAGCACTCCCGATGGCTCACAAGCCTACGTATATCTGACACGGACAAATGGAACGGCAGATGTTCGTCTTCTCAAAGGGAAATTTTGCTTGTTGCAACTGCAGTGGATCACTCCATACAACTTTTTTTTTGAGGAAAACTCCATACAAATGTTGAGTAGGTAAGTAGGAGCTCTAGTGCGATGTGTCGAGAGTTGTCTTGGATGGCAGGAGCTAATTAACTTGGCTCTCTCCGCAGTTGTACCATCCGATTGTAAGGACCAGCAACCTGCACCAACAGTGCAAGTGCATTCATTAAGTCCGTAAGATTTTTTTTCCAGTACAACCGGTCCTATCACATTTTCATGCATGTTCGATGAAACAGGTTATTTAGAATTCATATCGAAACTTGATTTGCTGAAGCAATTTGATTGTACCAAAATTGTGTGATTATGACCCTACACGATTGTTCAGCATATGTCAGCTTTTGAGTGCATTTGTTGCACAGCACAGTTTTTTGTTGCCATTATATGCTTACCACAAAGATAGCACACGGTGACATGCATTAGCAAATTAAGCATCCACTCTGGAACTGTAAAAAAGATAGCCTAAACATTAAACTGATAAAAATGATGGTACGTACGTTGCCTAGTGGCTAGAGGTGGGAATTGGACCGGACCGTACCGTACCGGCATGGTATGGGTCTACTATGCTTCGGGCCGCATCGTGCCATGTCGGTCCACCTCGCCTCCGGTCAGGCCCAGGCACAGTCCAAAGCCGAACAGGCTAGTGTCGTGTCATGCCGGCCCTAATCCAGCCCTAAGTAACTATATATGGTGTAGGCGGCGGCAACGATGATGGTGACGGCCGCCATCTTCATTTGTTTCGTGCCTATCTCATTAAAAACCTAGTTAAAATCCCATGCCATTGTCACATGCCATTCCACCTCTGAACTTTGTGTGAATTACTTGGAAAAAAACCTTTTGTTGTTATGACGGAGGTTTGATCAGGAATTCAGGACAAACCGAAAACAACTGCATGAGCACTCGTATGGGTTGTGACAGGTTGCTAGGAGCCATAGTTTGTTGTATACCGGACATGAGGGCGTGAGCAATTGTTGAGGCAAAGTGCGGTTGGCGACGCTAATTGTTGGATATAGTCTATATTAGATCGAACCTCTTCAACTTTTATTTTGTCAGAAAAATTAAAACGAGTTTTCGTTGATACAGTGTTTGCTTGACATATTTGATAAAAAGTAGTTTTTAACATGCGTCGGTTCCGTTTTAACATGATAGCTTCTAACTATTGGATCAACTCCCCTATCATCTATCAACCATTCGATCTACGAACTTTCAAATACATCATCCCTTCTCTGTCCACTCCACTATCAGTCGTCCACATGAACCACCCTTCTTTAGCCGCTGGATCCCATATGGACGGTGGAAGATCGGCCGAGCCTACAAGTGTTTTACCCGCATGGTTTTTGCTTCTAATGGCAAGTGGTCCCTTACATCCTCAGACCCACATGACTGTGAGAGCTATGCGTGTGTTTGCGGTGCAGTTGCGATCGCGCCTCGAAATGTTACTATAAAACTAAGGGATAGACTATTGCACAGGCGACTGAAATTTTTTTATCTTTCAGTCACCTAAAGTTGCACTTTAAATCACCTGAAGTTGCACATGTTTTTTTGGAGGGGGGCTGCAATTTTAGTTGATTGAGAGTGCAATTTCAGGTCACCTGAAGTTGCACTCTGAATCACCTAAAGTTGCAGCTGTTTTTTTTAGAGGGGGGCTGCAATTTTAGTTCATTGAGAGTGCAATTTCAGATGACTGAAATGTAAAAAAATTTCAGTCGCCTGTGCAATAGCAAAACTGTAAAACTAATGGACAAGGAAAGAAATTATAAATTAGATAATGATCTTTGAATGCTCGTAACAAAAAAAAGACTGTGTATTGTTCGGTTCACTGAAATTTTAGAAAGTCTCAGTCACTTTTTTTTCAGCCATTGAATAAAAATCCAACTATCCTCATCTTTCTTCTCATCTCACATATATATCATACCTCCAAAACCCTAACTCATTCCCACCCCCATCCACCAGCAGCTGCCACCCCAACTCCTTCCCCTCGATGCAGCAACTTGAGGCAACCGTGCCGCACAGGAGGTGAGGCGCCGAGGTGGACGGCTACGCGGGAGGTGAGGCGGCGAGGCCGAGACGAACGGCCACATAGGAGTTGAGGCGAACGGCCGCATAGGAGCCGCATAGAAGGCAAGGCGGCGAGGACGAGGCGGACGGCCACATGGGAGGTGAGGCGGCGAGATCAAGGCAAATAGCCACATGGGAGGCGTGGTAGCCGTCGCCATGCCGGTCGTGCCCTCTGTGTCGGGCCGTCCTGAGCACAATACGCCACACGTGGGCCGGGCCGAGCCGCTCGTCGAGCCGACTTTTCAGGCCCAGCCTGGCCCTCATCTGTGACGTGCCAACCCAACTAACCAAGTGGTATGCCCGGACTGTGTTTGGACCATGCCCTGCTGGTCGGGTCTTGGGCTGGCACGAAATGGCCCGGTCTGACTCCCACCTCTACTAATGCCTAGGACAATCGGCTCATGTACACCTGCCCCATTGCTTGGCCTGCATCCATTTCCATTTTCCACGAAGCAAATCTTTCTCCTCTAAAAAAAGTAAGCAAAGCTTTCAAGTTTTCAACATGCATGTCAAAGTGTCCGGTCCAATCTTATCGCGAGATCCATAGAGAAGCGCATGATAACCAGTAAACACAAATGCACAACTAGCCTTTGTCATATAGCTCATCATCTTGGAGAGTAACAGGAAGCAAGCACATGTGCAAAAACAAATACTTCTGTGTAACCTAATTACTCCAATTTTAAGTAGTCTGCATAGCTACGCACGATGAAGCAGAACATTTGCACCTGGAAGTATTCTCGTTTTCAATTTATTTGCATGATCTGTGAGCAGTAGCAATCTTTTCAACCTGTCAGTCAATTCTGCACTGAATTCACATCACATGATTAGAAAATTTTGTCGCTGAGTGCTGCACCAAAGTATCTAAACAAGACATCATGGGATCGACTTAGCGTGTCAAGCACTCCCGATGCCTCAGTCGTATGTGCATTCAACATGGGTCAATTGAACAAGAAATATTTCTCTTTTCAAGGGGAATTTTGCATGGTTTACGTTAGATCAATCTGAAGAGAACTTCATACAACTCGTAGCAGGTAAGGGGGACTCTTGTGTTATGCGTGGCTTTAGAGTTGTGAGGTTTCAAATTCTCTTATAGGCGCAATCTTTCCACGGTTAGTTATTAACTTTGCTCTTCACAGGGGTATATGGGTACCATGCTATATATGCAAAAACCAACCAACCACAAGGCTGCAAGTGCATTCAGTAAGGTTTTCTTCTAGAAGGGTAAGGGACAACTATAGTGTTATGTGTCGGGAGAGCTCTCTTGTAGGCACGCCCTTTCCATTAACTTGACTCTCCCCACGGGCGTATCATACGCGTTTCTTATTTCTTAGTGAACTAGCACGAACAACCTCATGCGAGAGTACAATTGAAATTAATTCGTAAGATTTCTTCAAGTACAATTGATTATGTCATATATGATCAAACAAACAAGCTATTTAGGACATATACAATAATATAGATAATTATTATATCTATAATACTCTTCATGTTATCTATAAACGGCATTATAGATATATATCTCCTACAATAGATTATGTTTTTATATATTTCTATAGATAACTTCTTTATGGCACAATGCATCTAATTGTTTCTTGTATTAGAGTCGACTGTTGCATGAGAGACGGTACAATTCTTTATGCTTCTCTTTCTCCTCATATTATTTTGTATTCTATGTGATAAGAATTATAGACAGCTGGTACAACATCATTGACAATTAATTGGACGATCACAAAATTGTATTACGCTTGTGGATTAATTTCGACCTTGCACTGACCGTCTCTTGGCAACAATACTGCTGATGCACTTAACTCGTAGATTAAATTGTTAGGCGTCGCCCTCGCCCTCGGCGCCGCCTCCTGACCCGTGCCCACGCTCGCCTCCTCGATCGTGTGCCATGTCCTCGTGCTCGCCTACGACGGCGCACCGGCTGACGCGGCTACCGTTGGGCTCGACGGCTCCGACCAGCTTCACACGATCGTTAACACGACTGTACACTTACAAATCACGAATTCACGTTCAGTTGCTTTAGAGCCAAGTATATTCTCATATGAACACTCCCGAGTAATAGCTAGCCCCCACATGTATGCACGTATTCGCAAGTTTGTTTCTGAAGGGTGTATTCGCACGCTGGATGAGTCCAACTGTCCAAGCATGAAGCCGTACGTACTTCCCTGTTGGTATCCATTTCCACTAAAAAAAACTTTTCGAGTCCTCTACATGCATGTCCACACACACTGTGCCATGCATGACAACTAGAGCATATTGATTCTCCTACTTTTCTCTATCTTGTCGCACCAGGGACATTATCACCGGCAAACACTCATTAGACCTTTTTTTTTTGTATATATGGCTCATCTTCTTTCCAACTAATTAAATTACGCCGATCGTAAGAGCACCAATGACAAGAGATTGGGGAGGAGGTGTTAAGTCTGGATTACATGACACCGAAGTAAATCTTAGCAGCTAGTGCTATATCAGAAAAAGTTAAACCTTTAGCACCTATAGCTATAGGTGGTGTTAAGAATTGAAGTAAAAGTAGCCAACAATAGTATTATAGAGAGATCTGATGTTTTCTTCTTAGCACCTATTTTACATGCTAAAAGATGTACATGCTTAAACAGGATTAGGCACACTTGAAGATTGACACTGTGAAAATTGACAGATAGCTAGGTAACCCGGTCCTGCGGTGCAGCAGAGTTATAGAGAACCTGCGCACCGTGCATGAACCTAATTCACAGCACAAGTTTTAGCGATTGAGTCACTCTTTGATGAACCAAAATATCTAAACAAGACATAGGTGCATTTGTGCGGCATGTCAAAAACTCCCGATGCCTCCCAGGCTTAAGTACATCCGAAATAGGAAAAAAAAAGGAACAACAAACATTTGAATTTTCAAAGAAGAGAATCTCTCTTGGTGTATGTGCAACAGATCACACAACTCATGAGTCAGTAAGAGCAAGTTTAATAAGGCTGACTGTGCTAGCTACAAGAGAATCCATGTCAGCATAGTCCTATGTGGAGGGGAGAGAAAAGGAGAGAGAGAGCCAAGCCGACTCCCATGCAAGAGTCAGGCTATAGCACAGGAAAAGAGCCGTTATCCATGCATGTACCAATAGAACTAACTGCTATACCCATGCATGTATTAAATTATCAATACCCATGTATGTATTAAATGATTGAGAGCTCTTGTGGAGACAACTTATAGCCAGCTTATTGTATGAGTTAGCTGTATCATTATCTTTTGATGACATGGAAATGTATTGGAGGTAGCAGCTATCTATACTATTAAACTTGCTCTAAGGGGAAAGTACGTACGATCGTGATGTTTGGCTTGAGAGTTCTGGGCTTTGCTGCCCTCTTATAGGCAGAACACATGTCATTTGTGGCCCTTGTGCCACTGAAATTTCGAATTTGACCCCTCCACACTCGGAATTCTAGTTTTGGCCCTCTGACGTGGCTGGGGAGCGCACGTGGGGGAGGCGATGTAGACATGTAGTCAGGCTACCCCTGGCCACACGAGGAGACCTGTGCTCTCCCTGAGGTGCACTGTAGCACTTATATAATTTTTTTAATAAAATTTATTTATGTATAAATTTTTATAGGAATTTATAAATATAGCAAATAAGCTTGAAAAATTATAATTTTTTTGTGGAGTCTTCCAACACGGCGTACTTACTTAAGAATTTTGTTTTGTAAATTTAACCTTTGTGAATTTTTCTGGAAGTTTTTTAAGTGTACTATTTGTAGGGATTTTTTAATATAGTAAATGAGGTCTAAACATTACAAATCTTATTTTGAAGGATCCTTACACAGTGTACTTGATTGTGTAATTTTTCCAAAAATTTGTATGTTATGAAATTATCTCACAATTTAGGATTCAGATCTAAAATATTTAGACCTAAACCCTCAATGTTCTGAAAAAATATTATATAGATGCTGCAGTGCACCTCGTGTGGCCGGAGAGTGCACCAGGTCTCCTCGTGCGGCTGGGGAATGCACCACGTCTCCTCATGCGCTTCCCGGCCGAGTCAGGGTACCAAATTGAAATTCCATGCATAGCACATAATACAAGATAAACACTACCAAAACATGAAAGCAATTTAACCAATCATAACATACTCCGTAGGCATTGTCATGTTTGTATCATCATTCTCCTGTTTCCCCATTAACCATAACATACTCCACATGTATATTCATGTTCCAACATTACCATATCATCAATGCAATGTAACACTGCCCTACATGCACATTTGCTCATCACATTGCATATACCGGTATTGCCGAGTGAACACCCGTCGATGTTCACCAAAAATCTTGGGCCCGTCCATATCGGCACGAGGGTCTCTCCACTCCCGTGGAGGCCTACCGAAATAGATCTTACTCAAGAACACTCCAGATTAGTCAGCTAGCTTTACTCATAGCTAGAGACTTTCTCACCGCCCTAACTCTTGAGTGCACATGATGCAAATGCATATGCTCATTGTCATTATCATTGTCATCCATAAATAAGCGCCATCATGTCATGTAATCATCGCATTTCCACATAAACATTATCACATTATGTAAACATCGTGTATTCATAAACTCTACGGTCTACCGCTCTATCATACACTTGCCTGTTAACCAAGCGGAGCGAAGTGACGTGCAGACAGCGTTGACTCAGGACCTCCACCTAAACAAACAATTAATCCGGCTTAATACATTAAAATGAAACCAGTGCTTAAGTGAGCGGCGATAATCTACACGCATATTCCGACTCTGGCATAAAATGATTGGGGTTAAAGACCCATCGCGCAAGTACCAACCCCTTTTTTCCTTTCTTTTCTTTTCTTTCTTATCTCTGTTTTTTCCTCTCTTCCTCTTTTCTCTCTCTTCCTTTCACCTGATTCGGTCGACCGACCTTAACTCCTTCTCATATCTCCCTCTCCCCCTCTCCACTCTATTCGGCCGAACGGCATCACATCTCCCATGGCCGAATGGCTCGGCGCTTTCCAGGTGGCACGGTGGCGCACGGCCGAGCTCGAGCTCGCCGGCCCCGAGCTCACGCCGGCCGACCTCTACCCGCCCCCCACCTTTTTCCCTTCCCCTTTCACTTCCCCTCTCTCCTCCCAGATCCAGCCGGCCATGGCCAGATCCGGCACCGTATTCCCCAGATCCAGCCGTCCAGGGCCAGATCCGGCCTTCCCCCCGGTCCTTGCCTTGGATCTGACCAACCAGGATCGGACCCGCCATCATCTCAGGCACGTGTAGCTGGGGACTCGGTGACGCCTCCCCGAGCTCACCGCTCCCTGCGACGCCTCCCCTACGCCTCCAACAGTCGGTGGCCGAAACTCACCGTCTCGGGTTCATGGGCTCACAAGCCCGTCCCACCGTCGGTTGGCTCGGCCTTCGGCCGCACCCTACGGGTTGAGCTCGCCAGCCACGGCTTGCAGTCGGCCAGCCGCCCCTACCACTACCAGGACGGTTTGCCCCCCATCTCCTTTCTCTGTGTGCCCTTCATCTACTATTGCATGCTATTGCACTGTGCCATGAACGAGCTAAAGGTATGGTGAGGAGACCTACCTGGGTGTCGGACTAGCAAGTGGTCGTTGATGAAGGTCGTGGCGATGGCGAGGTTCAGGGTTCCCGGCAGTCGTTGATGAACTAAGCCTTCAAGACCGTTGTCCTTGCTCCGTTGTCGTTCCCCTACTTCTCGAGCTTCCTGCCTCTGGCCACTCTCTTCCTCACTACGAAGGTGCGGTGTGGCTGCCTTTTGCTAGACTTGGTTATCGCCTTTTGCTTTGGCAGAGAAGGGAGAGGAGTAGGAAGTAGGATGGGTTGGCTTTCTCTGATGCTTGTCTTAAGAAGGGAGGCTTGCGTAGTTTCTGCAGGCTGCAAGGGAGAGGTGGCAGTCATGCAGGCCATGGCAAGCATGCAACTTGCCACATCTCCTTGCCACAACACTTCAGAAACTAGCTTTTAGAGATAAGAAAGCCTTTATTGTTCAACAATTGCATAGTTAGGCTTGATCACTAGCAAAACACATGCACATACAACCTTTGTTGTACAACTTCATATTGGTGTGTGACAGAAAAATCATATATGCAAATACAAATTGCCCTAAACATAAGTAGTACATATTAGACGATGCACCTAAAAACAATGAGGCTTTCAACGCTGTGAGAATAAGACTTCACCTTGTCCGCGCACCGTCCCTGCGCGCTGGCAATGGCAGCCTTCTTGATCGCACGGACCTGCCGGCGCTGATTTGGCCCTGCTCATTTCAGCTTGAGATTCTGGTTTCTGACTTATTTTTTACTATTCAACAATTTTATCTTTTTCTGGTTTTTCAGCTTTTTTTGTCGGTTCTTTTTTCCCATATTCGTTTGTACTGTCCGTGACGGACTAACCTATTTTTTTTATTTTTAATTTTTTTCAAATTTAATTACGCCAAATAAGCCACTGTCGGTTACAATATTTTTTCAGTCAGCTATAGTGCTTTTCAGCCATAAACCACTCAAAATAAACCCTTTTGAGCATTAACTCACGTCGCAAGCTTCAACATGTACAGCGGTTCATCCTGCACCAAGAAATCTATACAGCACTTGGAGCATCTACGCGCCCAGCATGTCGAGCACTCCCGATGCCTCACAAGCCTACGTATGTCTGACATGGACAAATGGAACAGCAGATGTTCGTCTTCTCAAAGGCAAATTTTGCTTGCTGCAACTTCAGTGAATCACTCGGATCACTCCATACAACTTTTTTTTTTAGGAAAACACCATACAACTTTTGAGTAGGTAAGTAGGAGCTCTAGTGCGATGTGTCTCGGGAGTTGTCTTGGATGGCAGGAGCTATTTAACTTGGCTCTCTGCACAGTTGTACCATCCGATTGTAAGGAACAGCAACCTGCACCAACAGTGCAAGTGCATTCATAAGATGTGTTTGGTTTGAGAGATGAAGTGAGATGGAGTGGGATGGTTCCTTTGACCAAACCTATCTATGTGTTTGGTTTGAGGGATGGGGTGGGATGGAATGGTCTAAAGTGGGATGAACCTGTGCAAATTTAGAGAATATTCTTCTTAGATGCTGGACCATGTGGTTCCACCTCATCCCATCCCATTCCACTTTCATCACTCCAACCAAACACATAATAAGTCCGTAAGATTTTTTCCAGTACAACCGGTCCTATCACGTTTTCATGCATGATCGATGAAACAGGTTATTTAGAATTCATATCGAAACTTGATTTGCTGAAGCAATTTGATTGTACCAAAATTGTGCGATTATGGCCCTACACGATTGTTCAGCATATGTCAGGTTTTGAGTGCATTTGTTGCACATCACAGTTTTTTGTTGCCATTATATGCTTACCACAAAGATAGCATACGGTGACATGCATTAGCAAATTAAGCATCCACTCTGGAACTGTAAAAAAGATAGCCTAAACATTAAACTGATAAAAATGATGGTACGTACGTTGCCTAGTGCCTAGAGGTGGGAATTGGACTGGACCGTAGTACCGTACCAGCATGGCAGGGGTCCACCGTGCTTCAGGCCGCATCATGCCATAACGGTCCGCCTCGTCTCCAGTCAGGCCTAGGCATAATCCAAAGCCCAATAGGCTGGTGCCGTGTCATACCGGCCCTAGTCCAGCCCTAAGTAACTATAGATGGCGTAGGCGGCGGCAACGATAGTGGTGACGGCCGCCATCTTCATTCGTTTTGTGTCCATCTCATTAAAAACCTAGTTAAAATTCCATGCCATTGTCACATGTCATTCCACCTCCGAACTTTGTGTGAATTACTTGGAAAAAACTTTTTGTTGTTACGGCAGAGGCTTGGTCAGGAATTCAGGACAAACCGAAAACAATTGCATGAGCACTCATATGGATTGTGACATGTTGCTAGGAGCCATAGTTTGTTGTATACCGGACATGACCAATTATTGAGGGCAAAGTGCGGTTGGCGAGTCTAATTGTTGGATATAGTCTAGATTAGATTGAACCTCTTCAACTTTTATTTTGCCAGAAAAATTAAAACGAGTTTTCGTCAATAAAGTGTTTGGTTGACATATTTGATAAATAGTAGTTTTTAACATGCCTCGGTTCCGTTTTAACATGATAGCTTCTAACCATTGGATCAACTCCCTTATCATCTATCAACCATTCGATCTACGAACTTTCAAATACATCATCCCCTTTCTGTACACTCCACTATCAGTTGTCCACATGAGCCACCCTTCTTTAGCCGCTGGATCCCATATGGACGGTGGAAGATCGGCTCAGCCTACAAGTGTTTTACCCGCATGGTTTTTGCTTCTAATGATAAGTGGTCCCTTACATCCTCAGACCCACATGACTGTGAGAGCTATGCGTGCATTTGCGATGTCGCGCCTCGAAATGTTACTATAAAACTAATGGACAAGGAAAGAAATTATAAATTAGATAATGATCTTTGAATGCTCGTAACAGAAAAAGGCTGGGTATTGTTCGGTTCACTGAAATTTTAGAAAGTCTCAGTCTATTTTTTTAGCCATTGAATAAAGATCCAACTATCCTCATCTTTCTTCTCATCTCATATATACATCATACCTCCAAAACCCTAACTCATTCCTACCCCCATCCACCAGCGACTGCCACCCCAACTCCTTCCTCTCGATACGGCAACTTAAGGCAACCGTGCCGCATAGGAGGTGAGGCGCCGAGGTGGACGGCTATGCGGGAGGTGAGGCGGTGAGGCCAAGGTGAACGGCCACATAGGAGTCAAGGTGAACGGCCGCATAGGAGGCAAGGCAGCGAGGACGAGACGGACGGCCACATGAGAGGCGAGGCGGCGAGATCAAGGCAGACGACCACATGGGAGGCGTGGTAGCCATCATCGTGCCGGTCGTGCCCTCTGTGCCGGGCCATCCTGAGCACAGTACGCCACATGTGAGCCGGGCCGAGCCGCTCGTTGAGCCGACTTTTCAGGCCCAACCCGGCCCTCATCTATGACATGCCAACCCAGCTAGCCAAATGGTATGCCCGGACCATGCTTGGACTATGCCCTGCTGGCCGGGCTTGGGCTGGCATGAAATGGCTCGGTCTGACTCCCACCTCTACTAGTGCCTAGTGCAATCGGCTCATGTACATCTGATCCATTTCCATTTTCCACTAAGCAAATCTTTCTCCTCTAAAAAAACTAAGCAAAGCTTTCAAGTTTTCAACATGCATGTCAAAGTGTCCGGTGTCCACACTGTGCCATGCATGACAACTACCATATTCCAATCTTATCGCGAGATCCATAGAGAAGCGCATGATAACCAGTAAACACAAATGCACAACTAACCTTTGTCATATAGCTCATCATCTTGGAGAGTAATAGGAAGCAAGCACATGTGCAAAAACAAATACTTCTGTGTAACCTAATTGCTCCAATTTTAAGTAGTCTGTGCATAGCTACGCACGATGAAGCAGAACATTTGCACCTGGAAGTATTCTCGTTTTCAATGTTTTTGCATGATCTATGAGTAGTAGCAATCTTTTCAACCTGTCAGTCAATTCTGCACTGAATTCACATCACTTGATTAGAAAATTTTGTCGCTGAGTGCTGCACCAAAGTATCTAAACAAAACATCATGGGATCGACTTAGCATGTCAAACACTCCCGATGCCTCACAGTCCTACGTGCATTCAACATGGGTAAATTGAACAAGAAATATCTCTTTTCAAGGGGGGCTTTTGCTTGGTTTACGTTAGATCAATCTGAAGAGAACTTCATACAACTCGTAGTAGGTAAGGGGGACTCTTGCGTTATGCGTGGCTTTAGAGTTGTGAGGTTTCAAATTCTCTTATAGGCGCAATCTTTCCACGGTTAGTTATTAACTTGCTCTTCACAGGGGTATATTGGTACCATGCTATGCAAAAACCAACCAACCACACAAGGCTGCAAGTGCATTCAGTAAGGTTTTCTTCTAGAAGGGTAAGGGACAACTGTAGTGTTATGTGTCGGGAGAGCTCTCTTGTAGGCACGCCCTTTCCATTAACTTGATTCTCCCCACGGGCGTATCATACGTTTCTTATTTCTTAGTGAGCTAGCACGAAAAACCTGCGAGAGTACAATTGAAATTAATTCGTAAGATTTCTTCAAGTGCAATTATATTATGTCACATATGATCAAACAAACATGCTATTAGGGCATATACAATAGTATAGATAATTGCTATATCTATAATACTCTTCATATCATCTATAAATGTTACTATAAAACTAATGGACAAGGAAAGAAATTATAAATTAGATAATGATCTTTGAATGCTCGTAACAAAAAAGGCTATGTATTGTTCGGTTCACTGAAATTTTAGAAAGTCCCAGTCACTTTTTTGAGCCATTGAATGAAGATCCAACCATTCGTATCTTTCTCCTCATCTCATACTAGTTAGAGACCTGTGCGTTGCAACGGAGTCATAAAAATGATGAGACAGAACTTACTGCCTGGCCAACTTCACACATCAAACATTGGAGAGCAAGGAACAGAGAGAGAAGGGTGGCCAGAATGCGCGAGGAGATAGGGAAAGTGGAGGGGGTGGGCGGTTGTATCCTGAGAGAGTAGGGGTGCAACTGGAGCAGATATTTCCCGACCGTCCATTCGTTGTTTTAATTCGGATACAATTCGGAGCAAATTTTCGGATATCCGAAGGTTTTGTCGAATACGGAAACAGATTCGGATATTTTTTGTCGGATACGGAAACGGATTCGGAACAAGTAGTATTCGACGGATACGAAACTATCCGGATATTTTTCCGGATAGTTACCGGATAGTTATCTGGATAGTTACCGGATAGTTACCCGGATAGTTATCCGATACCGAAATGAAGTTGGATACCTGGCCTCTTCGCCGGCCAGGTGGGATCTCTGACTCTTCTTGAAATGTAGCATCATTTATTTATATAAGATTGCTTGTTTCGGTGGCTGTTGCAACGTCGATACACTCGTATTAGATCTCAGTTTGCTTAATTTGTCTCTGTCACCATATGAAATTTGCTTTCACGCATTATCCGATTAAATATTCATGACCGAAACTAACCGTATTCGGAGCGGCATGTATTCGTTCCGTATTCGCGACCGAGAATATCTGCATTCATATTCGTATCCGGCACTATCCGTGTCCTACTCCGACTCTGACAAAAATATGGAAAAGGATACGGGATGAGCAATATCCGTCCGTATCCGCTCCGTTTGCACCCCTATAAGAGAGAGGAGGAGAGAGACGAATGATCCAGATCAAATCAGATGGCTAGAACAATCGGCTAATGTGCACCTGCCCCATTGCTTGGCCTGCATCCATTTCCATTTTCCACTAAGCAAATCTTCCTCCTCAAAATAAAACTAAGCAAAGCTTTCAAGTTTTCAACATGCATGTCAAAGTGTCCGGTGTCCACACACTGTGCCATGCATGACAACTACCATATTCCAATCTTATCGCGAGATCCATAGAGAAGCGCATGATAACCAGTAAACACAAATGCACAACTAACCTTTGTCATATGGCTCATCATCTTGGAGAGTAACAGGAAGCAAGCACATGTGCAAAAACAAATACTTCTGTGTAACCTAATTACTCCAATTTTAAGTAGTCTGTGCATAGCTACGTACGATGAAGCAGGACATTTGCACCTGGAAGTATTCTCGTTTTCAATTTATTTGCATGATCTGTGAGCAGTAACAATCTTTTCAACCTGTCAGTCAATTCTGCACTGAATTCACATCACATGATTAGAAAATTTTGTCGGTGAGTGCTGCACCAAAGTATCTAAACAAGACATCAAGGGATCGACGCACTCCCGACGCCTCACAGTCCTATGTGCATTCAACATGGGTAAATTGAACAACAAATATTTCTCTTTTCGGGGATTTTGCTTGGTTTGCGTTAGATCGAGCTGAAGAGAACTTCATACAACTCGTAGTAGGTAAGGGGGACTCTTGTATGCGTGGCTTTAGAGTTGTGAGGTTTCAAATTCTCTTATAGGCGCAATTTTTCCACGGTAGCTATTAACTTGCTCTTCACAGGGGTATATTGGTACCATGCTATGCAAAAACCAACCAATCTATATGTACTTGACAATTAATTGGACGATCATAAAATTGTATTATATATGCTTGTGGATTAATTACGACCGTGCACCGACCGTCTCTTCGCAACAATACTGCTGATGCACTTAACTCGTGGATTAAATTGTGAGGCGTCGCCCTCGCCCTCGGCGCCGCCTCCTCGATCGTGTGCCGACCCGTCATGTCCTGGCCATCCCCTCGTGCTCGCCTCCGACGGCGCACCGGCTGACGCGGCTACCGATCAGCTTCACACGATCGTCGCACTAGAGCATATGCATGTCCGCACACACTGCCATGCATGACAACTAGAGCATATTGATTCTCCTACTTTTCTCTATCTCGTCGCACCAGGAACATTATCACCGGCGAACACTCATGAGATCTTAATTTTCTTGTATATATAGCTCATCTTCTTGCCAACTAATTAAATTACTCCGATCGTTAGAGCACCAATGACAAGAGATTAGGGAGTAGGAGTTAAGTCTGGATTGCATGGCACCGAAGTAAACATTAGCAGCTAGTGCTATGTCAAAAAAAGTTAAACCTTTAGCACCTATAGCTATAGGTGGTGTTAAGAATTGAACTAAAAGCAGCCAACAATAGAATTACATAGAGAGATCTGATGTTTCCATCTGAGCACCTATTTTACATGCTTAAACAGGATTAGGCACACCTGAAGATTGACACTATGAAAATTGACCGACAGCTAGGTAGCCCGGTCCTGCGGTAAAGCAGAGTTATAGAGAACCTGCCTACCGAGCATGAACCGAATTCACAACACAAGTTTTAGCGATTGAGTCACTCTTTGCTGAACCAAAATATCTAAACAAGACATTGGTGCATTTGTGCGGCACGTCAAAAACTCCCGATGCCTCCGAGGCCTAAGTACATCCGAAATAGGAAAAAAAAGGAACAACAAACATTTGTATTTTCAAAGAAGGGAATCTCTCTTGGTGTATGTGCAGCAGATCACACAACTTATGAGTCAGTAAGGGGAAAGTATGTACGATCGTGATGTTTGGCTTGAGAGTTGAGAGCTTTACTGCTCTCTTATAGGCAGAACACATGTCATTTGTGGCCCCTTGTGCGACCGAAATTCCGGATTTAGCCCCTTTACATGTGGAATTTCAGTTTTGGTCCTCTGACGTGGCCGGGAGCATACGAGGGGGAGGAGGAGGTGTAGTCAGGCTGCCCCCTGGCCGCACAAGGAGACCCGTGCTCTCCCTGGGGCACGAGGTGCACTGTAGCAACTGAATAATTTTTTAAGAAAATTTATTTATGTATATTTTTTGTAGGAATTTACAAATATAACAAATGAGTTCAAAAAATTATAATTTTTTTGTAAAGTATTCTAACACAGCGTACTTGCTTAAGTAATTTTTTTTGTAAATTTAACCTTTGTGAATTTTTCTGCAAATTTTTTAAGTGTACTATTTGTAGGGATTTTTTAATATAGTAAATGAGGTCCAAACATTACAAAATTTATTTGGAAGGATCCTTACATAGTGTACTTAGTTGTGTAATTTTTTCAAAAATTTGTATGTTATGAAATTATCTCAAAATTTAGGGCTCAGATCTAAAAAAATTTGACCTAAACCCTCAATTTTCTGAAAAAAAAATTATACAGGTGCTACAAGGTCCACAAAAGCCAAAACTTCTTATAGGCACACCTTATCCTGCGAATCGATTCACTTGGCTCTTCGTAGAGGTGTAGGGTGTAAATGATGCTATATATTCAATAACCAACCACAAGGCTGACGTGCATTCAGTGCATAAGATCTCTTCCAGTACAATTGACTATATCAGAGTTGCACGTAGGATCGTTTTAGTTTTCGCATCAACCCTTGATATGCTGAAGCGATTTGATCGTACCAAACTGTACAACATTACAAATCGACACGATTGTTCGGCTACGTGCACATGCATGCATTTAGAGTTCTATCTCCCAAGTGCATTAGTATGGTGTTGCAAAACACCACAACAATGCTTTTTATATTTCTGTTATATTTACCACATAGTAGCACACATTACGGTTGACAGACTAGCATTCAGCAATTTGGAGATCCATTCAGAGTTGAGAGTGTTTAGAGATTGTCTACATAATATGATAAAAAAACACCAAATAAACAAACAAGATGACTTTTTCGTCGCTTTTTTGAAGCAGTTTATTGGAACAACCTTTTTGAAATGGTTTATCGGCATTTGATACGTTTGCATAAGCGCTCACGCTAAAACCAGAAACCATCGACCACAGCTATAAGCCATCGTCCACAACCAAAAAAACCACCCAATATGAGTGCTTTCATCTTTGTTTAGACTGTTCAGCTTGGTTTGCATGACCAAACTGATCTTTTCTTTTCTTCGCTGATACGCTCATGGCTCTTAGTACTTAACTAACAGTAAGGCGCGCTAGCTAGTAGCTTGTTCTGTACACCACCAACTAGTTAGAAATTTAAGAATCACTTATTAAAGTCCTGCTGCTTGATTAGACCAGAGAACATTACTTACACAAGATGAATTACGTACTAGTATTTCAACAGCACAAAGCATCGCTCCTGTGATTATCTTACTCACCTTAGTGTATGGAATTTATTCTTTCCCCTTCTTCTGCCAATAATAGATAGTGCCAGAAACCATTCATGATCATATATCATCTTAGTCAAGAATTTTCTGAGAAAAGATGAGAATGCTTCCAGCCTTTCTTTTCAATAATCCGGTCAACAATATATAAACATTTCTCCAAACTGCAAGGAGCCCCAATACCTGCTAGCTAGCTCGCTAGCTTCTCACTGTGTACTCGGCAGGAACCGAATTCGCAGCACAAGCTTCAGCAGTTGAGCTACTGGTTGCTGAACCAAAATATCTAAACAAGACATTGGTGCATTGGTGCCGCATGCAGAAAACTCCCGATGCCTTCCAAGCCTAAGTATATCCGAAATGGGGAAAAAAGAAACAGCAAACATTTCTATTTTCAAAGAAGGGAATCTCTCTTGGTGTCAGTGCAGTAGATCACTCCTCGCAACTTAAGGGGGGAAGTACGCACGATCGTGATGTTTGGCTTGAGAGTTGTGCCTTGTGACTCTCTTATAGGCACACCTTTCCCTGCGAACCGATTAATTTGCTCTTCGTTGGGGTGTAGGGTGTAAATGATGCTATATATACTATAATCTCCATAGTATAGCCGGGGGATTCCCCGCCGGGGAGAGCAGCCACGTCAGCACTTTTTCCCGCGCGAGCGCTCCGTCGGCCGCGTGGCCAAGGGAATCTTCGTACGGTCGGGGGAGGCGATTTTGCGGAAAAATCCCTGCGTTTTTTTGAAATTACGTAAAGGTCCTCCGTTATCGCAAAAAAGTCCCTACCAGCTTTTTTAAGACCCCTCCACTTTGCAGGATAGCGCCCCGCGTTTTCTAAATTACGTACGGATCCTCGTTTATTACGTACAGGCCCTCGGTTTTTTACAAAAAAGACCTTCAACTTTTTGAAAATACGCATGTGCCCTCGATTTTTTTAAAAATTTTTTTTAAAAAAACTCCTCACGAATTATATTATCGCATCTTTTACTTCGGTACACACAGTGGCTGGCGCGGCGTGGCGTCGCGCCTATGAGGCTAGTATATATTACAGATGGGGGACTCCCCGGACGGGGAGGGTAGCCACGTGTTGGCCTCCGCAAAATAGACCGTAAAGATTTGGTAATTACGTTTAGGTCCTCGGTTTTCAAAAAAGGTCTCTAGATTCTTGCGAAAAAGCCCTTGCACACTTTTTTGCTAGGTAGCGACCCGGGGTTCCCCCGTAATTACAAACAGGCCCTTATTTCTTCCGAAAAGGCCCTCAATTTTTTGCGAAAAAGCCCCTCCACTCTCCTTTTATTGCGAAAAGGCCCTCGATTTTTTACGAAAAATCCCTACGCTTTTTTCCTACGAATTTTCGTCTCTTTTACTTCGGTCCACATGAAGGCTGGCGTGGCGTAGCGCCACGCCTACGTGGCTAGTATATTCAATAACCAACCACAAGGCTGATGTGCATTCAGTGCATAAAGATTCTTCCAGCACAATTGACTGTACCAGAGTTGCCCGCTGGATCATTTTAGTTTTCGTATCAACCCTTGATATGCTGAAGCGATTTGATCGTACCAAACTGTACAACATTGCGAGTCGACACATTGTTCAGCTAGGTGCACATGCATGCATTTAGAGTTCGATCTTCCAAATGCATTAGTATGTTGGTGCACAACACTACAAAAAGCTTTTCTTTTGCTATTATATTTACCACATGGTAGCACACATGCGATTGTGACAGACTAGCATTCAGCAATTTGGAGATCCAATCAGAGTTGAGAGTGTTTACGGGATTGTCGGCATAACATGACCACAAACACCGATCTATTATGAGTGCTTTCAGCTTTGTTTAGACAGTTCAGCTTGGTTTGCATGACCAAACTGATCTTTTCCTTTCTTCGCTGAGACGCTGATGGCTCGCAGCACTCAACTAACACAGCAAGGCGCACTAGCTAGTAGCTTGTTCTGTACACCGTGGGGCGCTGCAAATGGCTAAAAATATATTGTAGCGATTGTTAGTTTTTTCTGAAAAAAAAGAAAAAAGAAAAAATTGTTATATCATCACAATACAAAGGATAAGGGGAAAAGAATAAAAAAACAAAAAAGTTAAAATTTAAAGTCAACGTGTTCTGGCTTCTAACTTAAATAAGATATAAACCGAAAAAGCCACAAGCTAAAGCCGTTTGGATCTAAGAACATTAAGTACACAAGATGAAGTACGTAGTAGTATTTCAACTCTTGTGGACCTATTTAATAAGCATATGCAGCACGAAGCATCGCTCCTGTGTTTATCTTCCTGGAATTTGTTCTTTCCCCTTCTTCTGCCAATATACAGTGCTAGAAACTATTCATGATGATATATCATCTTAGGCTCCACTCATTTTAGTTTCAGCTTCTGACTTCTAGCTTATTTTTTATTTCTAAATTTCATCTTTTTCTGACTTTTTTGAGCTTTTTGCTACTTCTTTTTTTCGTATTCATTTGTATTATCCGTGATGGGCTAACATGTTTTTTCTATTTTTAAATTTTTTAAAATTCAATTACGCCAAATAAACCACCATCAACTACAATGTAATTTCAGACAGCTACAGTAAAATTTCAATCATAAACTACTTTTTTAAGCCCAAATAATCGGCACCTTAGTCAGAGAATTTTCTAAGAAAAGACGAGAATGCTCCCAGTCTTTCTTTTCAATAATCGGGTCAACAAGATATAAACATTCCTCCAAATTGCAAGGAGACCATAGTAAAAGAATCCAAAATGTTGCTAGATTTCGCCAGAATCAGTGACATAAGACGAACCCATCCTCTCCCAGGGTTAAAAGTTTCGCAATGAGAAAATATTCGGACATCAGCGGAAGGAACAAAGAACGAAATTTCATTCATTTTGTTCAAAAATTCGGATGAAAAATTCAAATTTTTGATAAAATTTGATCAAAATTTGGATGAAATTTAGACAAAATTCAAATGAGGATAAATTCGGCCAAAATTTAACCGAATTGATCTTGTTTTGGAGGAGAATAAAAGGGATGAAATTTCCGAAATTTCATCCCATTTCGTCCGAAATAGTGATCCCTGTCCTCTCCAGTGGCCGCTATAGACTGCAATTTTGTCCTAGAACAAGTGGTCAGAGTTCACCTGTTACGGCAGCGCCTCCAAATCCCTTAACATCTTCAGAAATGCTTGTCTCAGATCTGACTCCTTGCCATTAGACTTAATGTAGAAAAACTATGCATTGAAGAGGTTGCTGAATGCAGATGCCTAGCTCAACTCAGAGCAGTATGTATCCTCCAAAAAAAAAATGTGCAGTGCATACCTCAGCATTCAGATTCCTACAACAATTTACTGAGCAACAATTAGAAAAAAAAAAGGTATCTAGTATCCAGCAAGTACTATACACCACAAGATTTTTTTTAGCTAAATTCCCTGTTCTACCAAGAAATGTACGACCAATGACTTGATTTTTCTGAACCCAGTCATGTACTACATTCCATCGACCATTCCGGTCCCTACAACAATCTGAGTAGTCATTGATCAAACTGAACTAGATTAAATAATCACTTGAGGAAAAGGTGTATACGCAAGCAGGAGTTCTACATGGCTAGATTTCTATGGCAGCTTCTCTCTCTGTCTAGTACAGTAGTACTCTAGTGTATGACGACCAATTTCCTGCTTTTTCTGGACCCGGTCATATACTACTAGATGTTGCAAAAATGACGCTCTTATCAAACTCTCACTCATAGTTAGGAAAATCTAGCATAAATTTCATAAAGTAACTTCTCTAGTGGCCAATCTTCACTCACAGATCACGAAAACAAAACCCACAACCCACAACTCCGATCGATCACAGCTAATCTTGCTCCTAGAATACAAAGGGTCGCATCTTTTCTCTACAAACTTACAAGTGACTGGTTGGAGTCCTGTAGAAGCCGGCCGGTGTTCTTTCTTTGGCCACCACCAGGGCGGCGCTCGTTCCGCCTCTCCCGGTAATTCCGGCTGCAACTACCCTCACCCTTGGCGAACCCACCGCCGCCGTCGCGGGATTCGCTGCGTGATGGTGCTCGGTAAGCTTCTGTTTAGTATAGCTTCACATTTTTATTTTTCAGTTTTTGCTCTGAATTCTCTAAAAATTTACTTCTTTGAGAATTTGAAGCTGTCCTTACAAAACATTTGGCTAATGGGTTAACTCTAGAAACGTAAGGAGGATTAGAGGCAAATAGACCATGATATCCTTGGTTGTAATACTTCATATGTATCTGTATTTTACTCTTTTGTATTTGTATATGATTTATGAATTTTTTATCCAAAATTCTGTAAGGCCATATATACATAAATTATGAATTTTTTTTTGCAAACTTTATATATACATCAGCCTTCTCATACTTGCCACATCCTTTATACTCATATCAACAACAATATTACATGTTAAACTTTAATGGACTATACAGGCTATAATACATGAATACAAAAATAAGATACAATAATTTGGCTAACATTTACAATAAGAATAGACTATACACTCCCTAATACATGAATACAAGGCTGCTCAGGCAGATCATAAGTTCACTGATAAACAGGAGACCATGACTAAAACAACTCATTGTTCAACAAAATAGTAACAACGTGAACTCTGAATGGGGGCCTTTCAGCATAGCATTCTTGTAACACACAACCAAGTGCCCCGAAATCAGAAGCATATGAGTGGACTCCTCCCTCCCGAAATAACTCAGGAGCCATCAAAAACGAGCACACATGATGAAGTAGGAACTACTGACAAGCTCCCCATACAAAAGCCACATTACACCTCCATTAGTAACTAAAAGCTACTGTAAATCATAGTTGTCAAATGAACTTAGCATTCTGCACCCAAAATTGTCTAAACAGAAGTCATTTTTGTCATCTTTGAAACCTGCATCAGAAAGGTGACTAATGAGCCATGGCTAGTAGCACAGATTATAGTGCGTAAATTAGGAAAGCAGCTTACATGGAACATTAGGAAGGTTGAAGTATTCACCCAAAAAGATCATTGGCTGGCATCTCGGTCGCAGAACCTATGAAAACAATAAAACTACAGTTATTACAAGAATGTAATGGAATAATAATGAGAAAATCAAGGGCATAGATGATTCCATCTGATCTGAGCCAATCCTGAGTACAGACAAGCTTTTCAATCCAGTGTCTACCACCAAACTCACAGATTGCGAGTCTCGCAGTCCTTGTTGCTACCTTGCAGTCAGTACTACGTGGTATTGCCAATATATCTCGTGCCATTTGAGAAATTGTAGGATAGTTCAGGTTATGCTCCTCCACCTTTTCAGAACACTAGGCTGAACTGTTGAGAGACGTGGTTCTTGCAAGTACTGTTCAAGTTCAGTCATCGGTCGCTCACTATATGGATATTCAGAATAATGATAATATTCCACCAGCATATCATATCTATCCATGACAGTTTCATTGCTAGTTTTAGATCCGGAAGTGCAATTAGGGTCTTCCACCTGACCAGCATATTCATTGAAGAGGTTGAGCAATATATATCATGCGCTTCGTGAATATACCTTCTATGTCATTGTCCAAATTAAACAAAATACAAGACTTATGTGTTCTAGATGGTATGAAAGATCCATGACCATACGCATACAGATACGATGAAGCTAGAGAGATAATGAGATGCACCAGATGGTACCTCGACGGTGAAGGCGCGCATGGATGTCTCCAAGGAGCTGCGTGGGGATGAGGGAGAGGAGAGGGAGGGGCACGCGGGGAGAGGAGGAGGCAGCGGCGCCAAGCGGGAGGAGGAGTAGGCGCGGCGCGGGGATGAGGGAGAGGAGAGGGAGGGGAGAAGGCGGCGAGGAGGGGGCGGTGTGGTGTGGGGATGAGAGAGAGGGACGCGGCGGCATGCGGGGAGAAGTGGCGGTGGCGGGTGGGAGGAGGCGAGTGCTAGGGGGTGACCGAGCGAGTGTGTGTGGAGGGGTAGTTGAGTGGTATTTATGGGTAATTTCGATAAACTTTGATAGGTAGATTCACTTTAGGTCAGATGGTTTCTCACAAGAATTTATAAGGTTGCTTCTTATTACTTGTTTTTTTATTCTGCTTGTTGTGAGAATCAGAATATAATCTTTTTGAGAAGCTGAGCATTTGGCGTAGCTTCACAAGATCTGAAGAAGTTGCGAGTAAAAGCTGTATTAAAAAGACCCTAAATACTAACTTTTTAGGGAGCTGTGGGCTTTGCGGTTCACTCATAGGTATGCCTTTTTCATGTGAACCAACAAATTTGTTTGGCTCTTCATGCATGTAGGGTATAAATGACGCTATGTATGTGTTGGGGGGAAAGGTCTGTTACAAACCAGAAAGTAACCAATGTGCAGTTACACAATATACAAATGTCTGTTCCAAACAGACATCTTTCTTGCCACCCCATCATCATCTATAAAGCAATGTACATAATCAGAATGAAGAATGATAATCAACAGTTTTATTCTCAAATACTTGTGTCATCCTCTTGCAATACGTTATCAGCACATACGAATACACAAGTGCAAACAGGGCACGAAAAAGGTAAATCTCTGTTCGGTCACTGTGAATCGCTGCACGATCTCCCCGATGGACTTACCGTCGCGCGGCATGCTCGCCATTGTGTCAGCGTTCTTGACGTCGGCGTCGGCGAGGGACAGGATGCTCACCCCATGCCAGGCCTTGAGGCGAGCGCGCTCCGGGAGCGGCAGGCGGTCCCACTGGTCACGCCACTCGCACACCGGCGCACGAGCCCGGCGCATGAAGCGGCCGGCGGAGTGGCGCAGCCCGGCACGAGGTGCGGCACGGCGGCGCGTCCTCACGTCGCGGTTATGCCCAAAGCGGCGCAGACCGAGGTGGCGCCTGCGGCCGGCGGCGCCTGTGGCTGACGGTGCCCACGGCCGGCACCACCCATGGCGACGGCGCAGCACTCGCGACGCCCGGCCCCACAGCCCGTGGCGGCGAGCCGAAGTGGCCTGCGGAAGGCCGGCGCGGTGGCGCTCGAGCTGAAGTGGCCCGCGGAAGGCCGGCACGGTGGCGCCCGAACCAGAGACGCTCGCGGAAGGACGGTGGCAGCGGCTCCTGCAGGAGGCGGTGCCCAAGGCCGGGGCCGGCGTGGCATGGCGGCGCGGCGCAGCACGGCCAGTGCGGCAAGCCCGGCGGCGGAGTTCCCGACGGCGGCGGTGGATGCGGCCCGAAGGCCGGGCGGTGGAGGCGGCCGGCGGCGGCGGCGGCGCCCCTGGGCCGGTCGGCGGCTAGGGTTTGGGTTAGGGAAACCCTAACCTCCCCCATCCCCTCATATATATGGCTGCCCATTTAAATGGCTTTGGCCCAAATAACTCCCACCTCCCCACTTGGGCCTAAAGACCGGATGGGCTGCAGCCCAAGTTGCCGAAATTTTGCATTTTTCCCCTTATATTTCATGGAAAATACAGAATTTTTTTAAATAAATTCCCATTGTAATATTTGCAGTATAGTCCTTTTGCTTGTTTATAATTGTACTTATTAATTTGTACTGTTATAAATTAGCATTTCAGTCCCTACAGGACCTGAAAATTATGTAATTATTTAAATAAATGTGCAACCACATTTATATAATTTTTACATGGGAAGGATTATTACTTTATTACAATTTATTTACAATATAAATAGCGACCATATTTAAATTTGCTATCTTTAGCAAATTTAAATTTTAAATTCCCGTTTAGTGAGTACCATTGTACTTCATAAATTGGAATTTTTGCAAAATATTATACCTAAATTAAATACCATAATTACAATTTATGGCACTTTGCTACATTTATTTGTACACTACGCCATACAATAAATTGGTGTTCACCACCAATATTGTGATTATACGGTATTATAAATATAACCACATGTTATATTTAATTTGGGTATATATATTCATTCGGATTACAATACTCATATTATTTTCCGCATATTTTGCATTTTATTACAACATTACCATACACATTAATTTAGCCCATGTAAATTAATTATTTATGGATACTTTTCATGTAGGTTTTTAAATGGCTACCAAAGAATTTGAGCCCCTCGCTCTCGATGGTACCAACTACCCTACATGGGCTATGGATCTCAAAATCAACCTAACCACACGTGGGTTGCAAAGAGTGATATTTGATCCTCCAAATGATCGAATTCCTCTGGATATTGTGAAATATTCCGTTTTGAGCATAATACGGAATCACATACATCCAGATTTGAAGGCTGAATACCTGTATGAGGAGGATAAACTTACATTATGGTTAGCCCTCAAAAATAGATATGAACAGCAGAAAGCTGTTATCTTACCTGAGGCTAATTATGAATGAGCACATCTTAGACTCCAAGATTTCAAATCTGTTGGAGACTATAACCATGCCCTTCATACAATTTGCTCCAAATTGCGATTTTGTGAAAAGGAACCAACAGATGCGGACAAAATAGAGAAGACTCTCTCGACTATGCTCCCATCTGACAGGGTCATACAGCAGCAATGGCGTGTTGCAAATTACCAAATTTATTTTGATCTTATGCATACTATGCTTCAGGCAGAAAAGCATGCTGAACTTCTTTTAAAGCACAATCAGCAACGTCCCATTGGGGCTGCTCCACTTCCTGAAGTTCATGCTAATCAAAATAACAACAAGTTCAGTGGTTCAAAAGACCACTCAAAGAACTTTAAAGATAAACACAAACACAACAAGAAGCAAAAACCAAGTGGATTCAAGAAAGGTAAAGGCAATTCTAGTAAGAGAGTTGACAAAACTGAAATTTGTCAAAAATGTGGTTGCTACAACCATCCTACCAAGAAATGCCGCACCCCGAAGCATCTTGTGAACCTCTACCTCCAGTCTTTGGCTCACGGCAAGAATGCTCAAGAGAAGAGATTTGAAGCACACTTCAATCTCACATCCAACAATGATGAAGCCGGATGTTCTCAAAAGTTCCTTCAAGAACTCAAAGACACATGTACTTCTACACAGAAGGATGATCTCATGTGCACCGAGGACACACTTGAAGAATTTCATTCTCAAGACATGTTTGGAGATCTCAATTAGACTCCTCGTTCTATAGCTAATAAGTACTATAGTGTTGTAATATAAATAATATTGTCATCTATATTGTAAGTTTGTATGCTACAATCATATATCGAACATATTCGGTATTGTAAAATAAAGTTTGTATATATTCTATATATGCTACTATAAGAATTTCATTAAATTCTTCTTTGTGTATATAGATTTTTGGAGTCGATCCAATGAAGAAGGAATTATGCCTTGTGGATAGTGGTACCACAAACTCTATACTTAGGGACACAAAATATTTCCTAACTCTTACTACGAGGAAAGGAAATGTTTTAACCATCGCTGGACGCGATGCAACGATACTAGGCTCTGGTCGCGCCTCTATCACTCTCCCTATGGGTACACAATTGGAAATTGAGGATGCACTATTATATCTCAATTCAACACGTACCCTACTTAGTTATAGAGATATCCGTCAGAATGGTTTCCATGTTGAAACCCAAAATGACAACAAAGAGGAATATCTCCTCTTAACCAAACACAACGGATATGGCAAACAAGTACTAGAAAAAATTCCATCTTTAAACTCCGGATTGTACTATACATACATCAAACCCATTCAACATATTGCGTACAAAGTAATTTTTCAAAACACTAACACATTCCAAACATGGCATGATTGCCTTGGCCACCCAGGCATTGGAATGATGAGGAAAATTATTAGCAATTCAATTGGTCATACATACCACAAAATAAAATTTCCGGAATCCTCAGATTTTGTGTGCACTTCATGTGCCACCGGAAAATTGATTTTAAGACCCTCTTATCTTAAAATCAGAGCTGAACCACTTAGATTCCTTGAACGCATTCAAGGAGATATATGTGGTCCTATACAACCATTGTGTGGACCGTTCAGATACTTCATGGTTCTCATTGACGCATCTACTAGATGGTCACATGTGTGTCTTTTATCCAAACGAAACCATGCATTTGCTAAGTTAATTGGTCAAATTATCCAATTACGAGCACATTATCTTGAATATCGAATTCAATCAATTCGAATGGACAATGCTGCTGAATTTTCATCCCATACCTTCAATGATTATTGTATGGCTCTTGGGATACAAGTTCAACACTCTGTTCCATATGTCCATACACAAAATGGTTTAGCAGAATCTCTTATCAAGAGAATCAAGCTCATTGCAAGACCATTACTACAGAATTGCAACTTACCAACATCATGTTGGGGTCATGCAGTTTTACATGCTGCTGACTTAATCCAATTGCGTCCAACTGCATATCATAGCACTTCCCCGCTACAATTAGTATGTGGAAATCCACCAGATATTTTCCATCCGGGAAAGTTCGGTTGCGCTACATACGTATCGATCTCACCACCGCAGCGTACCTCTATGGGACCGCACAGGAAACTTGAGATCTATGTTGGGTATAAATCTCCGTCAATTATAAAATACCTCGAGCCCCTCACAGGGGACCTGTTTACGGCCCGGTACGCTGATTGCATATTCAATGAGGAACATTTCCCGGCATTAGGGGAGACAACAAGTACCAAACTAAATGCCAGGAAATTAATTAGAATGTACAAGGCATTCCTGCCTCAGACCCACGTACCAGAGAGACTGAACTTCAAGTTCAGAAAATCATTCATTTGCAAAACATTGCAAATAATCTGCCAGATGCATTTACTGATTATAAGGGGGTCACAAAATCCTATAATCCTGCCAAAAATGTGCCTGAAAGAGTGGAGGTACCGCAAAATACCACTCAACTCCCAGTTCAAAATAAGAGGGGGAGAAGTACGGCACAAATGGCGGATACAGCTTCTAACAAGCGACAAAGGAAACAAAAGAATGTAAATGCAGATCAACCTCAAGTTGATAGACACCAAAGGATCCTTGAACCCAGATCAACAGTGCACTCAAATACTGATCTTGGGGCATCGGAATACCCCGACTCAAATGATTTGGGAAATAACATTGAGTCACCAGGGGTCCAAGAAATTTCCACTAATTATACTGATTCTGAAGAATCATATGATCGTAAGACTACACTTGTCGACATTTATTTCTCCACAACAATTGCAAATAACCTTCAAAATGATCCAGATCCTAAGACCATGGCAGAGTGCAAACAGCGCTCAGACTGGATTCAATGGAAGGATGCAATTCAAGCGGAGTTAGCCTCGCTCAAGAAAAGAAATGTATTCACCAATGTGATACATACACCTCCCAAAGTATTCCCAGTCAGTTTCAAATGGGTTTTCGTCCGCAAACGGAATGAAAACAATGAGGTGGTGAGATACAAAGCAAGGCTTGTAGCACAAGGGTTCACGCAGAGACCCGGCATTGATTTCAATGAAACTTATTCTCCAGTAATGAGTGGAATAACGTTCTGATACTTAATCTCATTAGCAGTTAAAAATCATCTATCTTTTTCAGTTGATGGATGTAGTGACTGCATATCTTTATGGGTCACTTGATTCGGAAATATACATGAAAGTTCCCGATGGAATTTCAATTCCGAATCCGAACACAAATTGCAATATGTATTGTGTAAAATTGAACAAGTCTTTATACGGCTTGAAACAGTCGGGTAGAATGTGGTACAACCGACTAAGTGAGTTCCTAACCAAAAAAGGATACTCAAACAATGATGATTGTCCATGTGTATTCATCAAAAGATCCTCAACAGGATTTTGCATTATATCTGTGTATGTTGATGATCTTAATATCATTGGTAACACACAAGATATAGATGAAGCACGTAATCATCTTATGACGGAATTTGAAATGAAGGATTTGGGTAAAACCAAATTTTGCTTAGGTATACAACTTGAGCACCTTCATACAGGCATCCTAGTGCATCAATCAGCCTATGTCCAGAAAAATATTGGAGAAATTCAATATGGACAAAGCATATCCATCGAAAACCCCCATGGTTGTTCGATCTCTAGACAGGGACAAAGATCCATTTAGACCCCGAGATGACAATGAAGAGCTGTTGTGACCCGGGGTTCCATATCTCAGTGCCATCGGAGCGCTTATGTACCTTACAAATTGCACCCGGCCGTATATTGCATTTGCAGTAAATCTACTTGCTAGATATAGCGCTGCTCCAACCAAAAGACATTGGATAGGAGTGAAGAATATCCTTAGATATCTTCAAGGCACTAAAGATCTCGGTCTATTCTTCCAGAAGAATAAAAATGTGGATTTAATTGGATATACCGATGCTGGCTATTTATCAGATCCCCATAATGCCAGATCTCAAACAGGCTTTGTATTTTTACATGGTGGAACAGCCATCTCTTGGAAGTCTTCGAAACAGACTCTAGTGGCTACATCCACTAATCATTCTGAAATAATTGCATTATATGAAGCATCACGTGAATGTGTATGGTTTCGCAGAATGATTAACCACATACAACAATCATGTGGTATAGGTGCTATTACATCACCTACTATTATCTACGAAGATAATGCTGCTTGCGTTGTTCAAATGCAAACGGGTTACATAAAGAGCAATATCACAAAACATATTGCACCTAAACTATTTTACCCACATGAATTGCAAGAGAGTGGGGAAATAAATATTCTGCAAACTAAGTCTTGTGATAATCTAGCAGACTTATTCACCAAGTCGTTACCAACTTCCACATTCCAAAAATATGTTCATGGAATTGGTATGCGAAGACTACGTGATTTGCAGATGTCAGGGGGAGAAATCTCATAAGACTTAACCCGTTCAATACAAATATGTACTCTTTTTCCTTTATGAGTTTTCCCTCTAAGGTTTCTCATCAATGTTTTTAATGAGGCAATATGACAACGTAATCATAAATATATCTCTATTTTCCCACAAGGGTTTTTAAGAGATATAATCAAATATATGCCATATCATTTTCTCCTTAAATTTTCCCACTGGGCTTTAAAGGAGTTTTTCATGGCATATCTACTCTATCGGTTCTCCTCATATTTTCCTACAGGGTTTTGGAGGAGTTTTTCCAAGATGATGAATCAAGGTGATCATATGAAGACACATTGGTCAAAGGGGAGTGTTACAAACCAGAAAGTAACCAATGTGCAGTTACACAATGTACAGATGTCTGTTCCAAACAGATACCTTTCTTGCCACCCTATCATCATCTATAAAGCAATGTACATAATCAGAATGAAGAATGATAATCAACAGTTTTATTCTCAAATACTTGTGTCATCCTCTTGCAATAAGGTCTTCACGCTACTTGAGCCAAGGCAACTTTGGTGAGGCAGGAACTGCCGAGGTTGCCACCTCTTCAGCGAGCCACGACACATCGAAGTAGTCACCCGGACCTAGAATCGGGGAAAAACACGTCGAGGCTCCAACATCAACTTGACCCCGGCTCTAGAACCAGGTGAGTCGGTGAGTCGGTGCCCACGTGGACAAAAGGTCAGTGACGTCAAGAACCTTGGTAGTGATGGGACCCACTTGGTTTGAGATAGACGAAAATACCCCTCGACACAAGCTATGTCCCGAGAACAAATACATAACTTCAGGCACCTCCCCTCGTAAAAGTTTTGCTTTTTAGCCCAAATTTTGAAAGTTTTTTACATATAGACCCCTGGAGAAAAGATTTGCAAAAATAGACCCTTAGAAATGCGCCAAAGTATATGGCGCCCATGGTACATGTCACGGCGCCATATGCTTTGGCGCCGTGCATGGCCACATAGGATCCACGGTGGCACAGCTCGGCGCCAAAGGCCATGGCGCCGTTTTGTGCACCAACGGCGCTAACGGTCGTGGCGCCGTGCTATGGGACTTAAGCCCAAGCGCGGCCCCCCGGCCCCCCACCCCTCACTCTGTTTAGCCCGAGCGGAGAGCAACCGCCGCCGCCGCCACTCTCTCCCCCCTCAAAATCTACTCAAATCCATCTGTTTTTCTCGCGATTTTGCCTCCAAATCGAGTAAGCAAGATGAACCCCTCCTTTCCCTTGATTTTTTGCAATAAATATGGATTATTTGAGGTACATTTCATGGGGCAAGATTTGAAACCCTAGATGAAATTAGTTCAATTTGGCTCGGTTTTAGGTTGGATTTTCAATAGATATGCGTATGGATTCGTTTTTAGGGTTTGATTTGAGTGAGATTGATGAATGTTTAGAAATACATATGTTTTTAGGGTTTGATTTGAGCGAGATTGATAAACGTTTAGATGTAGGGTTTGATTTAGAAATACATATGTTTTTAGGGTTTTATTTGAGCGAGATTGATGAATGTTTAGAAATACATATGTTTTTAGGGTCCATTTTAGAAATACATATGTTTTTAGGGTATGATTTTGAAATACATATGTTTTTAGGGTTTGATTTTGAAATACATATGTTTTTAGGGTTTGATTTTGAAATACATATGCACAGGATGGCGAGGTACTGGCTGCTAGACGAGTTCTACGAGAGGGAGCACCGCGGCAGGCTCACAGAGGATGGCCAGGTACGTGTGTTGTCGAAATATACATGTGTTTTCATCACGCAGCTAACTTTCATAGCAATTTTCAGGAGCTTCACATACTTCGTTCTCGAACCCATGATGGGTTCCACGTGATGCGATACGACGACCGCTATACCCCACTGCTTCGCCGTGCTGGGCTTAAAAGTCTGAGCTTCTAGTTTATTTGGTACTTAAGCACAGAAGAGGCATACTTAGGGTATTTTTGGGACTACGGTTTAATTTTCGGTTGTTCGTGAGAGAGTACAGAGTAAGAAAAATTTGCGCGTAGCTTTAGCTGATATAAATAAAGTTACTATAATATAGTATCAACTTATAGGTTTTGTCTTAAAAATACTTCATTTGAAAGTTAGTTATTATAAAAAAATCAAAAGGTAATTTTTAGAAACCGAAAAGAAGTGACCTTACAGCACATAGGATTGTCGTAAGAAATCGTCAATGCTGAAGGACCGAAGCTACTGCCGATGAGAAGAACCGCCATCAGTTGGATCATCACCAGAAACAGGATTGAGAAAAGGCAAGGTCTCGTCGACATTTTCCATATCAGGGCTTCATCGTGCTTTATTTTTTTTTCTGAAACGAAGAGCTTCGAGTGTGCTCTGAGAACGAACGCCAAACAATTGAACGGGCACTGTAGTCGTTCTACCTCTGTGGTCCTGTCGATGAGTCAAACAAATGCGTAGCCAGTCAAATTTGAACGAACGAACGAGAAAAAAAAGGCGAAACGGTACAGTACGTCTCACTAACTACGAAGTACGGACTTTTACTTATCTATCGAGCGCGTGAGGATCAATGTGAATTTGAACGAACGCCAAACATGTGCTCTCCGTCGATGACTTTTCTGTCGAGCGCGTGAGGATCAATGTGATGCCGATGGGACTGCATGGGTAGACTGCAACTTACATGTCAACGAGACAGCGCATATATAGCTCCATACTGGTCATGTGATGGCAAAAGTTGGCAACAAGTTGAGAAAGCATCAAGTCTGGAAATTTGGACACTGTTGGACTCCTGTGCACCCAAAATTTCCGTTTTGACCCCCTAACGAAAAAAATTCCAGATTTGGACCCCTCCTCACCGCGCGATTACGCCGGCGCGATACGTGCCCCGGTCGTGCGGTCTGGTACCGCACGACCGCACTGTTCATCCGGTCGTGCGGTACCAGACCGCACGACCCGCGTGGCGTAGCTCCGAGCGCACGATCGTTTCGCCGAGCGCGCCACCTCCCGCGCGAGCGCGCGTTGTCCAGCCCGAGCGCGCGTTGCATTCGCCGACCGCACGACCGGAGCGTTCGCGAGCGCGCGTCCCTTTTTGACCGCATGACAGGCGATTCGCGCGCCTGTGCAGCCTGTTCCTTTTTTTTTCTGTGGCATCTCACGTCAAAGCAGTACCTTTCTAGAATCTCCTCACCAACTCCAAATGCTGACCTGCTGAGGGAGCCAGTAGGCTAATGACCAATGACATGCAGTTAGCCTTCTACGCTGGGTCGGTAGTGATCTTGGTAGGTGAGGACTTGTTTCAGAAGTTCCTCTTTGTACACAATAATTTGTCAATGCACGTCGTGTTCTGGTAAAAGTGCAGCAGTACATGACCTGTTTGCGTATTATAATCTGTCTTTAGACTTGGCTAACTCCTTGCCTTATGCCAAATTTCCTTCTGGTTTCACGTCCAAATCTTTTTACTAGTATATGCCCAAGAATACCAAGCTAGTAATTAACGTCAATGAATCACTGATTCTGTCAAGAACGGCGTGTTGACATTTCTGAGAGATGAACGACACGGCGTTATCAATTTACTAGTTGTGAATTCTCTGAACTATTCTTTTTACCCTTGACCATATTTTGGGTCTTCCTGATGAAGAATGGCAATATTTCAGTTGTTGCACAGTATACCACCAATGATATTGCCAATGACCAAAAAAAAAATCTTTGCCTGAAATCGAATGGCTATGCAGTCCCAGTCCCAGTCCCTTCCTCTAAATGAAATGGAATCCCTTCATTTCTGCAATAACAATTTCAACAAACAGTGCCCGTCAACGTCTCAATTTATGTGGCATTATCAGGACATGAGTAAGATATGTCGATGGCTTCGGTGTTCCTCCGAGAACGGTAGCCTACCGAATCCCAATTAATTGTTCAGAGGAAGAATGGACACGTACCATATCCAAAAATCCAGGATTGTACACACAGAAGTGAGTAAAAGAATCAGAAAAGTACAGTATCACTATCTGTTAAACACGAACATGCGCGCGAATCGCCTGTCATGCGGTCAAAAAAGGGACGCGCGCTCGCGACGCTCCGGTCGTGCGGTCGGCGAATGCAACGTGCGCTCGAGCGGGAGGTGGCGCGCTCGGGCTGGACAACGCGCGCTCGCGCGGGCGGTGGCGCGCTCGGCGAAACGATCGCGCGATCGGAGCTACGCCACGCGGGTCGTGCGGTCTGGTACCGCACGACCGGGGCACGTGTCGCGCTGGCGTTAACGCGCGGTGAGGAGGGGTCCAAATCTGGAATTTTTTTCGTTCGGGGGTCAAAACGGAAATTTTGGATGCACAGGGGTCCAACAGTGTCCAAAATTCTCAAGTCTGGGTCAGAAAGCGGCATCAGCTAAACCTCATAATGGAAACGAAGACTAGCAGGATGCTGCTAAGAAGTTTCTTGTCATCCTCGCACGCTCATCCCTGGAAGGATGCCCCTATTTAGATGCCAGGCCACAAGAACCGAACACACAGCCCATGAAATGTTTTTCTTCTTTTCACCCGACGAGCGTCAAACATGTACACGGAGCACTGTAGTCGTTCTGCTAGGCCAATATGAAGTAAATAGTAAAAATAGCATTTAAAGATGTACACGGAGCACTGCATGCATCTTTATTAGATTTTACTAATGGTTTTTTGCTATAATTGATGGTTTATGCTACAAATAAATAGTAGCGGTTGAAAAAATAGCTTTTAGAAGAAGAAGCGAGTGATACAAAAAGTAATAGAGCGATACGTGTGCAAAACGGGAGTGAGAGAAATAGGATACTTGATGCGCCGTCACCCTCTTAATTTATTTTCATAACAAGATAAAAACGAGAGAAATATAAAAGCTGCTTCAAAAAAATCACATATTTAAATAGGCTTCTGACTTCTATAAATAAAAGCGAGAAGCAAAAGTTTGGTAACGGTTGCGGCTTATGATTTTTGGCTGAAATTTTTGAATTTTGGCTGTTTACGGTACAGATTACTGAGAGATAGATACTCACTTACGATTTTGGCTGGTACAGCTGTTGGGCTTTTAACATGTAAATCGTTTAACTTGTAGACCCCGTCTTGAGAAAATACTTTGTTTGAAAGTTAAGTACTGTAGCAAAAGTCAAAAGTCGTCAGCTTCGGAGGAAAAGAACAGGCCCGTAATATCAATAGGGCCGTAGGCAATGACACGTAACATGAAATGAAAGTGGTATTTTTCTTCTTTTCACCGTGTTATGTTAAACTCATGAATATTAACTCCACGATCCCGATGGGACTGCATGGGTAGACTATCTATTTTTTTGGTCTACGAAAGGAAAAGTTTTACTTTCTTCCGTATTCCATTCGGATTGCATAGGAAAAGTCCGATTTCTGCTTTATATGGCTTTGGATGGACTCTTTTTTGCTGTAATTTATAGCTTATTGTTACGATTTATGATTTTCGATCATAGATCAAGCGTTTGTGTGAACGAACTGAATTCTTATAAACCGTTTCAAAAATAATGTCCCGATAAACCACTTCAAAACAGCGATGGAGAAACCGTCTTGTTTGTTTATTTAATAGAAACTATAAGCCGAAAAGAAGACACCTCTATTAGGACAGAAATGATTTTTTAAAAAATTGGGATTCAATTCAAATTTATATTAAATATAAAAAATTCCTACAGTAAATCCCCAAATCCAAACATCTCCTGAATCTTATTCCTGGGTCCATAGAAAAACGTAAACCTTTTCGAGATACCATAGGTAGTAAGACTTACCAAAACCAGATATGGTACTAATAAATGGCTCCAGAGAAATTTGATAGAATGTCACTTACAAGAGTGGATCTCAAGAAAATGCCACTCATTTCTGTTAAGAAACCTGGACCTGGATCAGGAGTCTAGGCCTATGATGGGCACCTCATCGTAGACTATAAATAGGGAGCCGTACCGGCAGATTTTGTACTCATGCAATCAAAAGCAATAAAGAAAGACCAGAAGTTCTCTCTACTTCTCTCTGTGTTTTCAATCTATTATTCTATCTTCTGTGATTGATTCGTTTCTATTAAGCAGAGGAATCGATCGGACTAGTCGCCAGCAACGGTTCCTCAACATGTTATCATCACGAGTTTGCTCCGGTGAATCGAAGGTAATCATCGAAGCCCTAATAGATTGAATTATCTAGTTCGCTCTAAATTCGTAATTTTTTTGCGTTCTAGATTGATTTTTTATGGTGCAAATCCGCTCTAATCTACCACGAGCAGACTTGAAGTCGCCGACATAATGTCGATCGGTAGATTGCATACAGAGTAGATGTTGATTGCACTATAGATTGAAAAAAAAGAGAATAAAAATTTACACGGGTGCCCAGTACGAAAACCGCACTAGCGACTGAGTGGTCGAACCTTCCCACGTAGTCGTAACTCTGGACTACGTGGTTGAAGGCTATCCGAGTGCAGGCTGTCTGACAACTCAAGTGAATGCGCAACGTGGATGAAATTGAAAAGCCAAAGATCAACCAGAAGAAAAGGGTAGCGGACTTCAGACCATGGTCGAAAAAGAATACTCGTGGTCTTAAGCCCGGCTTAGTGGTCGATACTTGACACTGTAATCATAAGTCGCCCTAGTCGGCAGCCACTGAGACCAGACCAGGTCGTAATCGTAAATCAACAGGTGGTTGTACAGCTCTCTGGTCGACTACCACAGAGATTAGTCAGAAGTCAACACGTGGTCGAACGACTGATTGTGGTTGTAAACTTCTCAGCGAAACAGGGGATGAGCAGGAAGGCACATGATCATATGATCCAGATTCCGAATAACTTTTGATTCACGGATCAACTGGTCATGAGACTTCAAACACAGTTTGAACAAAACCTCAAGAGATTGCTCTAAACTTTAATTGAAAAATAATCAAGAGGCCATAAATCTTTCTGAGAAGATAACAGAAGCGCTCCAAAACAGAGTCTAAGACAAAGCGGAGGCAATCAGGCTATGCTAGAGGGAATAGAGAGAGACCATGAAGGCTTCAAGTATGATTTCCCAACACAAGCACGTCAGATCAACAACAAAGCAGACAACAAACAAAGTCTCAGATCAAGAAGCGAAAGAACAGAACCAAAAACCCGAGAGCAAACATACAAATGACCTTGGCGTCCACAGGGTGTGGATTACCTCGGGCCCATTGTGGCGTACCTGTGGGATTGCGTCTCAGCCCCGTTCGTGACCACAGAGCGGGCGTACGTGGATTTCAGCAACGAGCTGGACACCTTGTCTCCCACGATGGTAAGAAATTGGTAATGCATTTATTTTTCCTACAGTTCTTGGTTTTTTTTACATGGCTAATCGTGTGTTTGCTCGTATGTTTGCTAGTTAGGCCTCGTGGGAGCCTTACTCCGAGCCACAGGTTGCAGCTCTACCGCTCAGCACCATATGCCGCAGGGACTACCATCTTTGGAGGATGAGGTGTCTGCTGATTTGCTTCTACGCCGTAGAGATTCACCTCCCCTACAGAGTTGCGCGGTAGTTTGGCCTCGTGCAGTTCTATCCCCTTGAGGCGGTGTCGACCTCTGTTGATTTGCACAAGTAAGTTACAATTTTTGCTTCATTTAGAATTCTATTGGTTCGTACTCTAACACCTATTGTTAACATCTGCTATATGCACAGGTTCGACAGGGTCCGCCAACGAAAGGTGACGGACTTCGCTCACCACCACCGAGACTATGTCCAGTGGTGGAGGAGGATGGAGGAGAACTGCGAGCGGGACAATACCCCCCACAGCAACGCCAGCTTCCGAGAGTACTTGGCCTGGTACCACACTGCCACCCGCTATATGTTGAGGCAGCAGTGGACTGATGTCGACTACGCGGACCTCACTTCGTCCGAGGACGAGGACACTGCGTACGACAGGCGTGCGAGGGAGGGCACAGTGGTCGAGGCTGCTCCGGTTCTCAATCGAGTGGTACGAAAAGCATTATATTTGCCATACTTTGGTTCAATACGTCTATCTCGCACTTACTTATGTTTCCTTATTTCTTTAGGGGACTTCTCTCCAAACCTCGGTGCGTGAGATTGACGAGGTTCTCAGCTACCCAGTTGGCGACCTGGACAGCGAGAGCCACTGCCTGAGGGACTTCCCGTAGGTACGAAGATAATTCATTAAGTTAGATCCATTCAGAATGTATGCAATTGTGACATATCATTACTTGCAGAGACTTCGACGTCGGCTCAGTCGGGCGGCAGCTCGTTGTGGTTGCCGCGCACGCACGGACGTCGCATCACCACCGGCGGCCTCCCAGCGCTCGGGTGCCTCAGCTGCTGCAGCCTCGTCGTCACACACCGGTAGGCGTCAGTCCACGAGGAGCTCGTCACGCACTCCGACTTTCAGTCAGGGCGACGACGATACGACGAGGCAGAGCAGGATGACGAGGAGGAGCACGAGGACGAGGAGGCATCTACCCACGACGAGATTGGGATGTCGCAGATGCCCGACGCACCATCTACTCAGGCTTTGCAGCGGCCTCGTCGTTCGACCCGTCCCCCGAGCATGTACACTCCAGGGTCTGATGCCCTGGCCAAGGGCAAGGGAAAGGCCAAGAGGCAGTGACTTATTTATGTTTTGAGACTTTTGATAATTATGTGATGTTTTGAGACTTTTGATAGTTTTGTGATGTTATGTAATATTTTTAGACTATTGATGATTATGCGATGTTGTCATTTACGTTTTCAAATGTTTTATGTGTGAATGTATATGTATATGTGTATGTGCATAAATGTTTTGCAAAAAAAAACAGCAAAGCTTGCTGTTTTTTCTGCAGGTGTAGCCAGAACGGCGCCAAAGCTTCTGGCGCCGAGGTATTTGATTACGACGCCAGATCCTTGGGCGCCCAGGTAGACGCCAGATCCTTGGGCGCCCTGACGCCGTATATAAACACCTCGGCGCCAACGGGTCTGGCGCCGCATAAGGCGCCAGAAAGTTTGGCGCCGTGATTCGTGGACTTGCACCTGAACTAAGTTCTAGCTTAAGTTCCATAGCACGGCGCCACGACCGTTAGCGCCGTTGGTGCACAGAGCGGCGCCATAGGCTTTGGCGCCGAGATGTGCCACCGTGGATCCTACGTGGCCGCGCACGGCGCCAAAGCATATGGCGCCGTGACGTGCACCTTAGGCGCCATATACTTTGGCGCTGTGCTAAGGGTCCATTTTTGCAAATCTTTTCTTCAAGGGTCCATATGTAAAAAACTTTCAAAATTTGGGCTAAAAAGCAAAAATTTTACCCTCCCCTCCCACTCTAAAAGTAGGACCGTTTCTAATGAGGGAAAATGCACTTGTAATCCATACTGCAGATATGCAATATATCCGCACGGCCTCTTATGTGTGATTTTCATTGAGTCCTTTTTTCCATCCTCGATAGTTGATATATCTAAACCTCAGTAGTAGGGGTGAAAATGGATCAGATAGTTTCCGCCGGATCCGGACGGATACGGATACGGATTGTGTCGGATCAGATTTTTTCGGATAGTTCTCGGATCGGATACAGATTTTTTATCGGATACGGATACGAATACAGTAAGCCTAGTATCCGTCGAATACGGATACAGATTATCCAGATAATACGAAAACGGATATCCGAGGGGAGGGGAGGGACTTTAATTTTTATTTTTGATTTTTGGATTTCAGAAAAGCCTGGGAAATTTGTTTAAGCTCAGAAAAATATGAAATAAACTCTAAAAATTCTAGAAAAATTCACAGAAGTTCCTGGTGACATTTTGGACTTAATAAAAATATTTTCAACTAATGTTGGTATTTAATTTTCATACTTAAAAATACTTTTTAATTTCAAAAGTAGACCTTTAAACTCCAGAAAATCCAGGAAACCAAATAAAAGCCAAATAACTCCAAATAATTAATTTAAAGTAGGATTTTTATAGAAAATCAAAATATCATTTTATTTAATATCTACTTTTTTGGTTTTCACTTAATTTACTTTTCAAATTAGGCTTTTTCAAAAACAGAAAATCCAGGGCAAAACCCAAAATATAAAATTTAGGCAACAAAAATACTTATTTTAATTTTAATTTTATTTTAATTAATTTGTATTTATTTATTTATTTATTTTTATTTTAATAAAAACCTAGGCTGTTACAACTTGATGGATGAAATGGAGGAATGAAATGTTCTTATATTTGTTCAAATTGCTATCATGTCATCAAGTGTATTCTATGAATTGCACGTTGTTGTTACTTATGTAGTTATGTTATGATCGACTATTGGGTATATTTTCATTGTGGATGAAAATACTATGCTTGTTTAGATTTCATGAATGTTTTGACAAGATGAACTATTTACATATTTTCGTTAATTTTGGATGTATAGTTTAAGAGTTTTCATGTTCCGATAAATATTCGTAACCGTATTCGTTTCGATTCATATTCAATCCGTATCTGTATTCGATATTATTCGTATTCGAGTTATTCGTATTCGTATCCGTATCCGAAAAAAATATGAAAATAAATATGATAGAGGCATTATCCATCCGTATCCGATCCGTTTTCACCCTTACTCAGTAGTCGATATATCCAAACGAAGATGCCACAAATTTACTATCCAATCTTATATCAGCAACAACATGCAATATAATTCAACCAGCCACAGGACAAGGCTGATGTGCGTTCAACGCATAAGATTCCTTCCTGAGCAATTGACTACGTCACAGTTGCACGTAGAATCATTTTAGCTTTCGCATCAACCCTTGATATGCTGAAGCGATTTGATCGTACCAAACTGTACCACATTAAGATTGCAAATCGTCACGATTGTTCAGCCAGGTGCACATGCATGTATGCACAGTTCTAGGTGCACATGCATGCACGCACAGTTCTAACTTCCAAGTATATACACTACAACAGAGCTTTTCTGTTGCGATTATATTTACTACATTGTAGCACGCGTACGGTTGTGACAAGCTAGCATTCAGCAATTTGGAGATCCAATTCAGAGTTGAGTTTACCGGATTGTCTGCACAATATGACCAAAATCACCAATCTACTATGAGTGCTTTCGATTTTGTTTGGATAGTTCAGCTGGATTTGCACAACCAAACTGTTTTCTTTTTCTTTCTTTGCTGATACTCTTGATGGCTCATAGTACTTCACAAACAGAGCAAGGCGCGCTAGCTAGTAGCTTGTTCTATGCAACAATAATATAATTTACAAACAACTGATGATATTCAAGGTATCTAATTTTCTTTGAAAGTCTAAGAAATCCCAAAATAATTAATTGATCAGAAGAAACAAATTTTCTGAAAATCCACTCACTTTTTTTTTCTGAAAATCCACTCACTAATACAGAGAGAAAGAGAGAAGATCTGTCATACAACAAAAAGCACTTCAAATTAACATGGGCTGGTCGGCTGGCTGTGGGTGAAGTGGGCTGGATTCTGGGCCGTCCAATTCTTCACGGGCTAGCTGATTGGGCCGCCAGCCTGGAGTGCTGTAGGAATTCAGTGTACATGACATCTAATTTCTGTGTTTTTTTCCTCCTCCCGCGTTTCTCAGTTCTTGTGTTCCAAATGGACCCTTAATTGGTATTTTTGGTTGAAGTAATTCCCCCTTCTGAAGTTTCCACTTAAAACTACTATGCAATGGAGATGCATGCTTCTAAACCGCTGCAACTGAACGCATGCACAATATAGTATTACATTCATGCACCCAGAAATAAGGCACTTACAACGGTCAGCAGCATTTGCTGGACGAACGAGGCTGCTGCCAGTGAGAAGCAGGATTAGTTGGATCATCAGCAGCAAGGTTGAGAGAAAATAATTTACTCCTGACGACATCCTCTCGTCTGAGAGCTAGCTAGCTCTCGTGCTTCAAGGAGAAGAACTGTTAGAATTGGCCCATTAGACAAGGGCGTATTCATTCCTAAATCCTAATGCATGGCATGGTTTAATTTCACTTCGCTTGGATAAATAGGAGAAGAGCCATTTATATGGTGAAGTTCTCGCCACCACATAAAATATGCGACACATAGCATAGGATGGTACGAGAAGGAATTTGGCTAAGTGCACGCGCGTACTGGCATATTTTTACATAAAAATTGCATGAATTATGACTGGTGATGCAACGCATCTTGACAACACAATTCATCATCTCTTAATTCTAATCTGTTGTGTGTTGACGTCCCAATTCATCATCTCTCTTAATTCTAACCCGAACTAGAGACGACCGCTCGTCTTCTTCGTTAACCCTACTATAAGTTGTTCATATGAGAGCGTTCTTCTTCATTAACCTTACTATAAGTTGTTCATGTGACTAATTGACTATGATATAATTCTGTTTTTATGTATATTTGACGTACAATGTAATTTATCTGCTATTGTTAGTTATAAATTTTGTATCAGTAGTATTTGGTACTATATACTTCCTGTTAATAAAATTTAGAATTAAAATATTATCCGTACTTTCAACGAGAGCTACTGCATCCAAATGGCCCTAATGTAGGCTAGCTACCAACATATATAGGATTTCAAGCGTTTTTGCACCTTATGTAGCGTACACACGGCGTACCCAGCTGTAGAAGGCAACTAGTCAGTTTTCCATGCGTGCCCAGCGAATTTTTTGTACGGATAATCTATTTTTATTCAAAATTACAGAAATATACTCGCGAGAAATTTTTTTTACAAAAATAGGCTCCAGTCGCCCAACCATTGGGCGACTGGAGCCTTTCGCCCAACCCAGCAGCGACAACTGGAAAATCTCCCAACCGTTGGGCGATTAATTGCAGTCGCCCCACCGTTGGGCGACTTTCATCCAGTCGCCCTCCCATTGGGCGACTGCATGAAAGTCGCCCAATGGTTGGGCGACTGCACTCAGGTCCCGAGAGAAAAAAAAGAGGAAAGAGTCCATTTTGCCGAAATTTGGAAAGTGCATGAAACCTTCGCAAAAAAAGTGAAAATTGGTGGAGCTGTTCTTCATACATCCAAAAGCCTCCAGAAAAAAATTTGAGAAATTTTGGCCATGGGATCAAAAGTTATAGCAGTTTCAATTCAGGCCGAAACGAATTCGAGTCCGTTTCCGACACATCTTCAGTAAAACGGGCATAACTTTTGCATATGGTGTCCGTTTTCGACGTTCTTGTACTCGCTGGAAAGCTAATGACGAGCCCGATCCAAAAATAATGACAGCTTGTGCTAGTCTCCCTCCAAGACCCCGAAAAACGGCTATCTTTGGACCTAAACCTGCGTCGCAAGTTTTTTCTTTCTGTTTTTGCCCTTTTTCGTGTTCTTCCCTTCGGAATTTGGATTTTTCTTCAATTGAAAAGTTGTAGATCTAGTCGAAACCTTTCAAATGTGTATATATAAGTCATATAGAACTTTACCATTTTATCTTTTCAGACTAGTTATTTATATTGCATCGGTATATAAAACGATCGGTACATACGGTTTTGTCGGCCCCTAAGTGTAGTCGCCCAACCATTAGGCGACTGCATGAAAGTCGCCCAATGGGAGGGCGACTAAATGCAGTCGCCCGAGTGTAGAGCGACAGCTATTATGTCGTCCGCTGGTTGGGCGAAAGGCTCCAGTCGCTCAACCATTAGGCGACTGGAGCCTATTTTTGTAAAAAATTTTCCCGCGGGTATTTTTCTGTAATTTCAAATAAAAAATAGATTATTTGTACCAAAAATTCCGTGCCCAGCTGTGTGATGTAACGTAACTGACGTTTTTCTTCATTTCAGCGCATGCATGCGTACATACCGCGTTTGGTGGATTTGTGCAACGTGAGAGATGAAACATTTTCGTAATCCTGCATTGGAAATGCAACTTCATGCTGACTAGACTTCTGGGTCAACAAAGGAAGAATTCACACGGATTAAAGTTGACTGAAGGCATAAAAATTAAGCTATATATGTATATTTTTACTGGTGTATCTTATTCACGGTTTAATTTAAAAGTTTTTGTTCTTCTATATATATTAGTCAGATAATTCTAAACCCGGCCTGGTCCAAAGGACATTGTGGCTGTTGTATTGACAGTTCCATCTGAACCTGGTATACTAGTAAATAGTAAGAACATGTATAATCACCGGGTTTACTCTCTTTTAGAAAAGTTTACGAATCTTAGAAACTTCAGTGCATCTTTTTTACAAGTTTACAAATCTTAAAGCAAAGTAGTTAATATGGGAAATGTCAAATCTGTACCGATATATAAAAATAAATTAAATTTAAGATTAGGTATACATAGAAACTTGACATTAGGTAGGGACAAATCTCCAGTTTGATATACCTAATATTAACTAGTTTGATTTAAAATTCATAGATCTTTTTTAAAAAGAGGCGTGCATGGTATTTTTCAACAGAAGGACTAAAGCTGGATGAGATTTCCGTGAACGTATACCTAATTCTGGAAACTGTAGAACACATTTGGGCAGTCTTGTGAGTGCTCTCCTTCAGAACGCCATGGTGTGTAGTGTAGAAGTCACGGTCAATGCAGTGTCACATGTGCACCATAAAGGAAAGCGGCATTAGTCATTCATACATGGACAAATAGTGAGAAACGTGGACTAACAGTCATTAGCAAGAATTTATAATGAAAACGCATACATGAGTTGACCCCGACCGGCAGAGACGACCGGTGACTAGTATGTCCAAGTGCATCTTTCAGAAGCAAAAAATCATAAACTATAGCCTCATAGGCGCGGCGCCACGCCGCGTCAGTCACCGTGTGTACCGAAGTAAAAGAGGCGATAATCTGTGAGGAGTTTTTTTAAAAAAAAATTTAAAAAAAAATCGAGGGCACATGTGTATTTTCGAAAAAGGTAAAGGTCTTTTTCGTAAAAAACTGAGGGCATGTACGTAATAAACGAGGACCCGTACGTAATTTAGAAAACACGAGGCGCTATCCTGCAAAGTGGAGGGGCTTAAAAAACTGGCAAGGACCTTTTTGCAATAACAGAGGACCTTTACGTAATTTCAAAAAAACGCAGGGACTTTTTTGCAAAACAGGACCCCCGACCGTACCGAGATTCCCCGCCACGCGCCGGCCGGAGCGCGCGCAGGGGCGATGTGGCGGGCTCTCCGGCCGGGAATCCCCCCGGGAATATGGAGATGAGTATAAGTCAAAAGAATAAAATTTATGGATAGGTTTATTTAGACTAATGGCTTATGGTTTATGGGTTAAATATTTGAATTCTGGCTGTTCGTGATAGACAATACGTAAAGGAAAATAGTCACATTTAATTTTACACTTTTTATTGTAATTTGTATATTGACCATATTTTAAAAAACGCACCATTTAAAAGTTAGTTACTGTAGAAAGTATAAATATAAGTCAATTTTGATTAAAAAAACCCCGGCTTATATCATTATACATTGTATACTTAACAACTAAGCAGAGCGAGCGAAACTTCTATACGCTCATGCCTAATACCTTGGTAGGTGGCATGCATCGTGCCCTGTAATCCAAAGATAGCTGGCAATTGAGAAACTTTTATTTCATTAGCATTTTCCAATTTTGAGATTTTACATTGAATTCAAATTGGAACTTGAATTCTCAACACAGAGGATGCAAACTTTAAGTTTTATCTTCTGTAATTTGATTTCAAGATTCGATTTCTAATATGAATTTTAATTTCAAAAATTTTGTTTGATTGATTTTCGATTGCTTTGGCTCTTGATCCTTGATTTTTATTTTTAGATGTACCAATTGAAATTGTTTTGGCATAAACCAAATAAAAATTTAGGAGAATTCAAATAACACTGAAATCAAATAAAAAATATTTAAATTTTCATATTTTAATCCTTTCAACATTTTGGGATGTTACACCTGTTGACTCCTAAGGGCAAATTGGTAATTTTCCAATTTGATAAAGGAAAATGAGGGTCCCACCTGTCGGTGGGACAGAAGAGGGATAAGGCTGAAGCCCTCTCAGGCGTGCGCAGTGGGGGAGGTTTTGGACTGACTGGTTCTTCCAACCGATTGGATTTGGCGGCGGCGATGATGGAGGCGTCACTGGTCCGGGCGCTTTGATGCCGGCCATGGCTACAGCCCACCAGCCTCCGCCCCTTTGCTTCCGCTATAAAAGGCAACCGCCCCTCCTCTTTTTGTGTATCGAAGCAGCGAGTCTCTTCTTCTACCTTGTGCTTCTTCTCTCTCTTGACTAGGTCTTGATCTGACATTGGGGCACTGATCCGTCGGACTCTTCACAGGCGTTGGTTGTCGTGGAGCCTGAATCACCTTCTCCTTTGATTTCCCCTTGAAGTCTCCTTATGCCTTCTTGTGTGAGATCTGGGAGAGAAGAGTTTTGGGGTTTTCCTTTAGAAGGCTGGCTCGGGTTGTGTTGCACCTAGCTGAGAAGGAGAACCGAGGCTTGATCTTTGGTGTTCACGAGTGCTCTTTTGGCTGGAGCTCTCATCGGTCTTGTGTGGCGTCCACCCCGACCTTCAACTTCTACTTTGGCTACCCGAAATGGGAGTGTGGCATTGTATATCTGATTGCCATCGTTTCCTTGTGTGGCATAGCGAGGTGCTTGGTGTTTTGGGATAGCGCTCTGTGCTTGCCTTGCAGTGTGCGGCTTTTTCACGGTGGTTTCGAGTATCATCGGTCCTGTAAGTTTGTCGGCTCTTTGCAATTTTAAGATAGATTTCTGATATTTGTGATTGGAAATTGCAAAGTACTAGGTTCACTTGCTCTATGATGAAATGACATAATACTGAGATTATATATAAATATGGTGGTAGGTGGATCTTAAGCTTTTGGCTAGCTTGCTATGTTAAATGCACTGATTATTAAAATTGGTGTTCATTACTTGTTGATCTCTATGTTAAATCTGTACTATGGTTAACTTTTGGTCATTTTTTTATCATTGCCAAACCCTGTTACCTTGTTAGAATCAATAGAATTCATGTTAAATGAATGTTAGATTGATTTTGGTATCATCTACATTGTCCAGCAAGCTATGTTCATGATCTGTTAGTCTCTTTTGATAGCAAGGTTTAATTTAAGCTCAAGATTTAATCTATAATTGTCATATATAATCAAAATTAGATTTTATTATAGTAGAGATAGCCGATATTAAATCTTGTGCAACTAGCCTTTTGAGAGCAATATATATCATTCAAAATCTAATCAACATGCTAAATTTGGTCATACATGTGATGCTTATGTTGGGCATAAGCTTCCGCTTCAATGATTTAGAAAGTTCATATGTTTATATGTTGATTAAATCATTTATATGCCTTTACATCATTTATATGCCTTTTATATCATGCTTGTGTCTTTATTAAATATGCTAGAATTAAATCTAGATATATGTTAAGACTGCATTACTGTATCGACTTTATTTATATCGGCAAAAACTTGACGTGAGTTTCGGTTACTCTGTAATCTCTTGCACGAACAGCCCAAAAGTCACAAACCGTAGACAAAAACTATAAGCCTCAGCCAAAAAGAATAGGCCATAGTCATCATCCAACTCCTTATATTTTTCCAGTGGCATTTTGAAGTAGTTTTTTTAGACTGATAAGGCTTGTGTTATTTATTAATCTAAGAAAAAGAGAAAAATTTGCATCGCATATTTTGGTGAGTTCAGCTTATAACGGCGTAGATTGATCAAATATATTAGAGTTGTTACAATTGTATCAGAAATAAAACTCTATTTTCAACTACAAGCAAATTTATTACAGTAACTGCGCAGCAAATTTGACTAGTTTCTTATAAAGTAGAGATAAACAACTCCCAAGATCCTGCAGGACAATTTGGAGAACCACCGGTACCAGATCACTTAGCATAGCGGAAGATGATGTACATGATTTCGCTTCATTTCATGGGGCACCACGGTGACATCTCGGTGGACCACATACCGGAGGGCAAACAATACCACGGGAAGGGGGATAGCCGCCTGCACGTGGATCCAAAAGAGACTTTTAGTAGCTAAGCACAAGCCCTTAATTTTTTTATCTTTTCTAAAGACAACTACTCCCTTCAATTTTTTTACTTAAGTTTTTAGAATCCATGCCGTCAAACTTTTAAAGTTTGACCATCAATAAATTTAATACTAACTAGATTATCTATACAAAAATTATATCATAAAATTTGACCATCAATAGATTTACAACTAACTAGATTGGCTATATGAAAATTATATCATTATATTTATCGATAAAAATATTTTCATAATTTTATTAGCATATCTTAGTGTAAGTTATAAAATGTAGTGGTCAAAGTCATATCTCGAAGATCGTAAAAAAACCTTAAGTAAAAAATAACAAAAGGAAGTGGCTAAGTAATTATAAGTGGATAGTATTTAATCAATATGCAACAAAGCTCATGCCACTTCCACATGCACATACACCAACACAGGACCTCAACTTGGCACACTAGAAAATTGGGAGAGTCGGTATGAGTGAAACTTGGCACACTAGAAAATTTCGACTCGCGACCCTTGTGCGCTTGTACGTTCTATTCGCCTAGGTGCAAATATGAGTGAACTTGCCTTCAAGCTTCACACAAAATCAATGGATCAGATATTTTCTTTTCCTCCTAAGAATTTATAGTATTTTTTCAATTAATATGATAATTACTTGTTTTGTAGGATTAATGTGAGGCTCTGGAGTAGCCTCCAATTAGTAAAGGGGAGCTCTATAATTAGTAAAGACAAAGAGGTAAAGATAGATAGATGGTATTGTACGCAAGCACAGAAGAGGCATACTTACAGATCAACGAAGCGCCGTAAGACATCGTGATTGCTGAAGGACTGAAGCTGCTGCCGATGAGAAGAAGCACCATCAGTTGGATCATCACCAGAAACAGGATTGAGAGAAGGCGAGGTCTCGTCGACATCTTCCTTATCGGAGCTTCGCTGTGCTTTGTTTCCTTTTTCTTTTTCTGAAACGAAGAGCTTCGAGGGTGCTCTGAGAACGAAGACGAGGTATTTAATGACCCGACGGACGCCAAACATGTACACGGAGCGCTGTAGTCGTTCTTCTCGGTCAACACGAGATCGGCCCTGTTCTTTTGGATTTATAGCCCTGATCTTTTGGATTTTTAGGTGACTTTAGGTCCACTTGTTTTGGCTTATGTTTTTGGTTTCTGGCTTATTTTTCACTATTTAATAATTTCGTTTTTTTGTGGTTTTGTGGCTTTTTTTAGCTTTTTGTCGGTTCTATTTTTTCCCGTATTCGTTTGTACTATCCGTGACAGGCTAAACTGTTTTTTCTATTTTTAAATTTTTTAAATTTAATTACGCCAAATAAGCAACCGTCAGTTACAGTGTTTTTTCAACCAGCTACAATGATTTTCAGCCAAAAGACACTTAAAACAAGCCCTTTTGAGCAGGGTGTTAGGCTTCAGTTTCTCAAAACACCGAAATAAATAGGACGACTTCTCTAAATTACTTCTCGAAGCCATTTCTCCAAACAACTTCCGAAACTTATTGCCACGTCTGCCGTTCAGTGGCAGATCTAGAACAAAAATAACACGGGGGCCTCATGCTCCATGTATGTACTTATCAACATATCCATCTATGGGTGTAATTAGAACAGATACAGATATATATCACTCATCCTGTATCCTATTCCGTATTTTTCTAGGAGTCAGAGCCAGACACGGATAATGCTGGATACATATTTCTCCGTTCCGTATTCATTACATAAACGCTTGGATGGTCGGTCGACGAAAATTATTTGTTTTTCGCACCCCTAGACAGGACATTGGATAGTAAAGTGCAATCAGAGTGAGCTTAGAGAGACTAATAGTCGAGATGTCAAAGGAAGAGCACTCAATATTTACTACATTTTTGGATGTATCAATCCGCTTATATTTTATCTTGTTCCTAAGTGAAGTAACAACAAACTTTCTTATATCACTTGATATATGGATATAGATAGACGGATATCACTCATCTCATATCATATTCTATATTTTTTCTACGGAGTCAGACACAGATAGTGCCGGATACCCATTTACCCCTCCGTATTCATTCTGTGAGCCTTTGGTCGGTGGGTCGGACAGAAATTATCCGCTCCGTTTGCACTTCTACATTCATCAATAATGTAGTAGATAGTAATACATTCTAAATTTTATAACATTAACTAACTTAATGACAAAGTTCAATAGTAAATAACTATTTGTTAGACAACATACCAAAATCAAGAAACTTACCATTAGTAAATGATCTAGGATGAATCCGAGAGCATACTATTACATTTATTTTTTTTGGATATCTTGCTTTGTCAACGTCATACATGTTTATCTTTTCTTTTCTATCTGTTTGTCAACGTGTTTAAGCCTTCTTTTTTTAAAATAGATGTAGTTCTTGGTATGTTAGGGCATTAGTTTCTGACATGTAAGAGCAAGTCCAATAATAGAGCCAAGTGTTTGGCTATAAGTCAAGTTATAAGAGCCAAGTTATACAATAATTTGTCTACAAAAGGTTTTTTATTATTATGTGGTACCATGTCTCACATTCTCTTTCCTATTTCTCCTCACATACATTTGTTATCTGGGCCCACCACTGCATAGGCTCCCGTGCCCAGCTTGTTGCTTGCATGTGAGCCAAGCTCTCATCTCTCTCCTCTCTTCTCTCCTCCACATCAGCAAAAATGCTGACTAGCTTGGCTATAAGATCATTATTGTACTTGCTCTAAGGTAGACACTGTGTAAGCTTAGGGCAAGTACAAGGGTTGAGCCGGACACAAGCTCCTAAGCACTCCACATCATCAAGAGACAACACTTAATGCATACTAAGTACAAGGGTTGAGCCCGACACAAGCTCCTAAGCACTTAATGCATGTGACCTTTTTGTGATAGGATCCATTCTCAGGAGCTCTTCCGCCTCGTTCCTGCTGCAAGAGTCAATGTCTCACGAGGAGACGTTGTTTCTCTCTCCTCCATTCCTCTCTCATCCACATCAGCAAGGTTGCCTAGTTGGTACTCATATGGACCAGCTCTTAATTGCCTAACAAAAATTAAAATCGCACGAGAGCCTATGCCCCCACACTTGTAAACATGCATTCACCCCTAGTGCCATTCATATTGATGTCCCTATCATCGTCTTGAATAACGTAAAAAAATCATTAGCCATAATTTAAAAACCAAGAACAGGGCCAAAGTCAACTACTGTGGCTCTGTCGACGAGTCAAATAAATGCGTTGCCAGTGAAAATTAAATGGGAGAAGGAACAAAAAGAAGGGAAAACGGCACACTACGGACTTGTACTTTTCTGTCGAGCGCGTGAGGATCAATGTGATTTGAACGGTATTAGTTATAGAATAAATTTATTTTTAATTTGGCTGCGCTCCTGGTCCATGGCTCGATGCAACAGTCAGTTTCGAAGCAATGGTTTTTTAGTACGGTCGATGATATTTAGTTTTTTAGATGATTATAGATAATAAAGATGTTGGTATGAATGACGTACACATCGATAATCTCGAAAAATCATTTATAGAAGTAACTTCAAAAAATTACCTCGTCTATTTTGGTTTTCGGTTACGTGGAAGCTAAAATCAAAGCAAAACATTCATGATGGCGGGGTAATGATTTACGGTTTAGGGCAAAACGACTCAGCTTTCCGCGCGGATCCATCCGTGTAATGCACGTAACATGAAATGAATGTGGTATTTTTCTTCTTTTCACCATGTGATGTCAAACTTATGATTGTTAATTCCACGATCCCGATGGGACTAAGTGGGTATCTTTTTTTTTCCGGTCTACGAAAGGTAAAGTTCTACTTCTGCCGGATTCCATTCGGATTACATACGAAAAGTCCTATTTCTGCTTTATAAGGTTTAAGGTGGTCTCTTTTTGATTATGACTTATGGTTCATCACTGTGGTTTATGGATTTATATTGAAGCGCAAGTACTTGCACTACTACAGAAAAGGTCATCATAGACGGTTCAAAAACGTCATCACAGACGGTTTTGTGAACCGTCTAAATTTATGGGTCAGTGATAATACGAGGTCATCACAGACGGTTTTCGAACCGTCTGTGGTGCAAATATCACAGACGGTTTTTAGTTAAAAACCGTCTGCGATTTATAAATATCATAGACGGTTTTTAGTCAAAAACCGTCTGTGATAACTATATATCACAGACGATTTTTAACTAAAAACCATCTGTGATTAACTATCACAGACGGTTTTTAATTAAAAACCGTCTATGATATTCCCTTCTACTCCTAAACCTATTTCTGTCATGCTTTCAGAGACAAGCAGATCAACATGTACATGTATACATCCAATTCACATCTCAATTTATTTCACAAACATACAACATCCATTTTTATTAAGATTAGAGCTACCATTACAATATACCAAAACAACAAGCAGGTTACACAACAAGAACAGGGAAAAAGCAAAGATCCTCTATGCCTTCTCGCCCCTGATGCAACACATAAGCTGGATATCTTTGACGCCTACCATCGTCGGCGTTGATTGAGCGTCTGCACGGTTGGCACGAGCTAATTGCTTATGCGGTGTCTTACCTCTCGTAGACTTGTGCGTCGTCTGCAAGGAGGAGGACAACAAGGAGGAGGACAACAGCAAGGAGGAGGACAGCAAGGAGGAGGAGACCAGCAAGGAGGCTGGGTTTTGGTTATATTTATAGGGGAGGGAGAGGCGGGAGTTCAAAATTTTTTGGCGCGGTGACAGAAAGGCGGAGCTACGATCCGTGGGGTGAGGATTGGTGGATTTCTATTGGCTAGGATTGGGTTGAGTAAGATCGACGGGCCCAGTAGTCAGATTATCACAGACGGTTCTATATATAGAACCGTCTGTGATGAATGAATATCACAGACGGTTCTATATATAGAACCGTCTGTGAATTAGAGCACAAAATTTATATATCGATGCAATATAAACAACTAGTCTGAAAAGGAAAAGTAGCAAAGTTTTATATGGCTTATATATACTCATTTGAAAGGTTGCGACGAGATCTACAACTTTTCAGTTGAAGCAAAGTCCAAATTTTGAAAGGAAGACCAAGAAAAAGGGCAAAAAGAAAAATCAAAAACTTGCGACGCAGGTTTAGGTCCAAAGATGGCTGATTTTTGGGGTCTTGAAGGGCGACTAGTGCAAGCTGGTCATTTTTTGGATCGGGCTCATCGTTAGCTTTCCAACGAGTACAAGAACGTCGAAAACGGACACCGTATGCAAAAGTTATGCCCGTTTTAATGAAGGTGTCTTAAAACTGAATCATACTCGGACTTAAGCGAAAAAATATGAAATTTTGAGGGATTGCAAGGCGGGAAACATATCACAGACGGTTTTTATTATAAAACCGTCTGTGATATTTCAGTATCACAGATGATTTTATAATAAAAACCGTCTGTAATATTCCAGTACCACAGACGGTTTTATAATAAAAACCGTCTGTGATAATCTGGAATATCACATACGGTTTTTATTATAAAACCGTTTGTGATATTTCAGTATCACAGACGGTTCAGCGGTAAGAACCGTCTGTGATACTCCTTTTTCCCGCCACAAACACCACAGATGGCCTCCAAATTAAAACTGTCTGTAATAGTGTACATCACAGACGGTTTCACAAAACCGTCTGTGATTTGGCGTCTAGTATTAGGCTTTCTGTAGTAGTGTTGTAAGAACGAAATGAATATCGATAAGCCACTTCAAAAATATTGTCCCTATAAACCACTTCGAAATAGTGATGAAGAAGTCATCTCATTTGTTTGTTTGATAGAAACCAAAAGCCGAAAAGAAGGCACCCTTATTAGGATAGGGATGATATAAAAAAATCTTGGGATTCAGGTCAAATTTAAATTAATATAGAAAATCCTAAAGTAAATCCCAAAATCCAAACATCTCCTGAATCTTATTCCTGGGCCCATAGAAAAACGTAAACCTTTTTGAGATACCATAGGCAGTAAGGGTATGTTTTTGTTGGCTGAGCCTTATGTCTTTTGGTTGCCGCTTATGGCTTTTTGATTGTTCGTGCAAAAGATTACAGAGTAATATAAGCTCACATGTAGTTTTTACCGATATAAATGAAGTCAGTACCGTATGTAATACAATTAACTAGTAGACCCTATCTTGAAAAGACATTCTGTTTAAAAACTAGTTACTATAAAAAAATGAAAAGCAAAAAACTAAAAGCTTAAAAAGAATAGGACCTTAAGACCTATGGAAATAGGACTGTGCAGTTCTGTACCGAACCGAAAAAACCGTACCGAAAAAACCGAACCGAATCGGTCAACTCGGTTTGACCGGTATTCAGTTTTCGGTTCGGTAGCTGGAAAACTAGCATTTCTGTGATTTAGTTTTTTGGGTAAAAACCGAGTAAAAACCGAATTTCCCAAAAAAAAACCGAACAGCCCAACTTGACGTCTCCGGACTCCGGTCTCGGCCCACCAGGCCCGACGCAAGCGACGCACGCGGAAGACTCAACCCTAGCCGCAGAGCCGCAGAGGCGGCAGAGCGCAGATGGGCAGCCAGTTGCCACTCCCTCTCTCTATCTCTCCCAGTCTCCCACTCGCCTCGTGTCGGAACCCGGAGCAACGACTCCTGGATCCTCTGTGTAAATCGCACTAGTCCAGGATCAGCTAGTGCACACAGTCACAACAAAGATAAATACCAAGCACAAATGACTGATTATATTAAATAAAAGAGTACGGCCTTATGGCCAAGTCTTACATCAATGCTCATTGGCAAAATAAATAAAGGAAATAACTACGGAAGCAAACTGACAAAAGCGAAGCCCAAGCCTGCCCACAGGCAAACGACAGTAAGACGTGGCCTATTCATCCAAATCTTCACCGTAGTAGACGTCGTCTTCCTCTGTGTGGAAAAAGCAAGGTGAGTACAAACTTGTACTCCGCAAATCACCCGGGAAAATGCAACATAATGATAAAGGCTTCAATGGAAGGCTTATAGGGTTAGTTTGCATAAAACAGCATTTAAGAAATACAATAAGTAGATTGAAATTGCTGAATTTAATACAGTAAGTAAAAACAATACTTGTAATTGAAAATATTACCGTCAGTGCAGGCTCCGACCATAAACCAACCTATCCACGGGCATCCCACCCGGACCATCTTTTCCAAAAGATCACGTATGGATTCCATCCATCCACACGCTTCCAAACACTCGTGAATTCCATCCATCCACAAGCTTCCAATCTCTCTCATGGGTTCCATCTACCCACAAGGTTTTCACTCTCTCATGGATTCCATCCATCCATAAGGTTTCAAAAACATTTTGAAAAACAAAGTCTAATCCATGAAAAACTCTTACTCAGCATGCCCATGACCGTGGGCACAGCTATCCAGGATAGATTATACACTCTGCAGAGGTTGTACAGCTTTACCCACAAGACACGATCATCCCATTGTACCACTAGATTACACATTTCCTTAGGTGTGCGGTGGGGAGTCGTGACAAGGCCTTTACAATGCAAAGCCTTCAACCTGGCCGAGCCAACTCTAAGGTTTCACCCCAGTAAGGAATCCACCAGACCGGGACCCCCTCTTGAGCCTAGACGAGACTTCTCATGGCTTAACCACGCTCGCCCAAGTGAGACTTCACATGGCACCAACCACGCTCACTTTCAACCTACGACTCGACTCAGATTGGGACTTCACAAATTATTCAGCCAGGGCTGTCCCATACCAGCCATGTGGTAGTACGATTAGGGCTTTGCAACAGTAGCTCACAGACCGGTCCTTAATTGACTCAGGCCCAACCACTTACCCCTGTGCACGACAATCAACCACTGCGGCTCCAACCAACAGGGCATGCCTGCACCCACCACTCTATCCAATTGCCTAAGTCTAAACCAGGTTTTATATTTTGTTTGCAAAATATTTCATAACACTCCTTGACTCACCAAAGTCAAGAGTACATAACATTTTGTGTAAACAGGGTTATCATTTTATGTGAAAGACATCCCAAAACAAATATTATATCTAAGCAGTCTAAGCATTTGATATAAATTCCTCTAGCTAACACTAATGTATTAACTAGAGTTTGAATCTAGGGTGACAAGGTATAAGGGATTCAATAACAATGGAGGAATTAACAAGTAGGCAATAACTAAATTTAAAACTGAATTGAAATACGTTGAATAAACATATGCATGCAATATAATTTAAATCAACATAATTTTATTTTGAAAACTGGGATCAACATGATCAAGGAGGGTGACTTGCCTTGCCCTTGAATTTGGTTTGAATCTTCGTCGAAGAAATTTCCCGAATCGTCGAAGTCTACACGTGAAAATAACCCACCAAATTCAAATAAACTCAAAAATTCAAATTGAGGCTAGTAATGGATAGAGGGTAATTTTTGATGAATTTATAAATTTGAATGGGTTAAATCGGAGTTAGAACGAAGGAGAACGGGCTCCGGGAAGTTTAAGTTCAGGGAAAAAGAATAAAAGGAATTTTCGGATTTATTTTTGTATAGGAAATTGAGGATTATGACGTCAGCACCAAAATCATTTTCGGCCGAATTAACTTTCTACGGGAAAACCTGAGTTTTTGCGTCAGCATGACGTCATCTAGGGATTGGGCCGGCTCACATGTGGGCCTCGGTCTATGGACCGGGTCCACGGAGTGGGCGATGGCCGACGTGGCAGGGAGGTGCGGGTGGCGCTGACGGGGCGGCCTGGTGCGCGGGTGGCGCCGACGTGGACGCCACGCCAGCACGAGCCGGTGGAGGTGGCGCGGTCACCGGCGGGGGCGCGCGGGTCCCGATGGTCGCCGGCGGTAGCGGCCACGGCGGAGGACGGCGAAGGCGGAAACGGGAAGAGGGGCGCACGGGGAGCAGGCCTATACCTCCGGCGAAGCTCGGCGGTGGACGGAGGTGGCCGGCGACGAGATGGAGGCGGCGAAGTGATCGGGTTCCGGCGGGTGGGGCTCTCTGGCGGTGCTCGGGCACGGGGAAAAGGCGGAGGAGGCTCGGCGTGAGGCGGCGGAGCTCGGGCGGCTCTCCTTCGACGGTAATTCCTCGCCGGAGGAGAAGGCGGCGCAGCGGAGCGAAGGCGCTCGGTGGGGGAGCTCTCGGGCGCCGGAAGATGCAAATGGGAGGTGTAGCGAGGTGGAGTGGGGAGGGGTGGTGCTCGGGGGTGGCTTTTATAGGGCCGAGGGGGTGGAGGCGCCGCGGAATCTCTCGCCGGAGAAAGCGGGGAGGTGGGCGGCGGTTGCAACGGAAGTGGCCTCGGCCGCGTGGGAGACGTGGCCGCGGGGCGCGGGTCGTGCGGGAGGGGAGTGGCGACGCGCTCGGGACGAGGAGGCGGGGAGGTGGCGACCGGGTCGGGCGGGGCCGGCGGTTGCGGAGGCGGGCGCGCGCGCGAGGAAGACGAAGGCGGCGCGGGGAAGATGACCCTGGCAGGTGGGGCCCGATCGGCAGAGAAACGGGGGAGAGGGGAGGGGCGCCAACAGGCGGGACCGGGTGAGGAGAGAGAGGAGCGGGGGCACGGGATCGAGACGCGTGGACCCGGGAGTGGATCGGACGGCCGGTGGCGAGGGGGTGGCGTGGCCACATCGGGACCGGACAAGTGGCGGCCGATGGAGAGGGGAAGGCGGGATCGGTGCGGCGGTTGGGATGGGGCGACGTGGACGCAATCCGGTCGTCCACGTGGCGGCCGGAGGGGGAGGTTTGGGGATTTTATTTTTAGAATTTGATTTTGGATTTTCAGAAATTGCTAAGAAATGCAATTGGCCTTAGAAAAATACAAAAGTAACTCCACAAATTCCAGAAAAATTCATAGAATCTCCTGGACATATTTTGGACTAATTAAAAATATTTCCAACTAATGTTGGTATTTAATTTTCATACTTTAAAATATTTTTTAATTCAAGAATATATTTTCAAACTCCAGAAAATCCAGGAAACCAAATAAAAGCCAAATAACTCCAAATGACTAATTTGACATAGGATTTTTATAAAAATCAAAATATCATTTTACTTAATAATTTTAGGTTTTCCTGAAAATGCTTTTCAAATCCAACTTTTCAAAAACAGAAATCCAGGGCAAAACCAAATTTAAACTTAGGCACAAAAATACTTATTTTAAATTATTTTTTTTATTTTACTCAATTTTTATTAATTATTTATTTAGATTTTTTTTATTTTAGCAAAATTTGGGATGTTACACCTCGGCGGCTCGGTGCCTTGCCAGATGCCAACATGGCACTTCCGCCGACCGCAGGTGCAGCTCACTCTCTCGGTCTACTACCCCAGGCGACAGGCGCTCGGTGGTCGCCGGTCGGCGGCGCTGTAGACGGCCACTCGCCTCGCCAGATCCGCATTTCCGCACCCGGCAGCTCACTCTCTCCAACCTCTGGTGCTCCCCCTTAGTCCCAGGCTCGGCCAGCGGCCGCTCGGGCTCCGGTGCTCTGCGCCTCCGCCTCCTTCGGTCGAGTGGTCGACTACCACTCTACCAGCTCAGGCTCCGATACAGTTGTGGTTTACCTTAAGCTTGTCCCGGTATTAGTTGACTACTGACTCAGATGTTTCTCATAGATAGGGTAGTCCATAGTCATACTGTATTTGTTGCTTTATATGAATTTTCAAATATTGTTTTGTTTAGTGCCTTAACACTTTTAATCATTACAGTTGTGAATCTGACTCTTATTGGTCTTCCTGGGCTTACTAAAGTTGCTATCGGTAAGTTATTATCAATTATGAGCTGTTGTTCTTTTCTTTGTTCATGTTTAAGAGGTTCATTATCAGACATACTCAATCCATATTTGGTCTGACATGCTTCTGTTATCAGCCATATTGTAGCATCTTTCAGCTAGAATTATCTTGCCATGCATTGTGTCTGTAATGTTGCAAAACTTACACAAATAGTAATCTTTTTTAGTAAACTTTTTGGTGTTTTTCAGCCCAATTGTATCATTTTGGTTGTTTCTCCCGCCAATCAGGATCTTGCAACTTCTGATGCAATCAAGATTTCACGGGAAGTTGATCCCAAAGGTATTCCTTTGTTGCAGCCAATTCAATAAAGGGCATGTTGGATAATTTGGTTAATGTTATATATTGTTTCCTTATATTATATTACTGTCTTTTAAGCTTATTGTCCCATGTGCTTTACTTTTGATATTCTAAGAAGCTTCATAACGATGTTATATTGAGCTAATTTGATAGACCAAAACAAGACATGATGACAAGTATTGTCTAATTTTCATAAGCTGTATCTTGTTGTATCTTGTTGAGTATGAACTATATCTTTGTCTGATTGTATTAATTTCATAGATCAAAAGGTCGCAGAAAATAATTGTGTTTCATATATCTATGCTCTTTGGTTATCTTAAATTATGTATGAGCTTGAATTCTGCTATTGTTGATTCAGGTGAAAGGACCTTTGGTGTGCTCACAAAAATCGATCTAATGGACAAGGGTACCGATGCTGTTGATGTTTGGATCAACTAAAAATCAAGTGCTAAACACTTACACTACCCTAAAAATCAAATATCAATTGGTTTGTATATGTGTACAATGTACTTCAAGTCTTGGATTGTCTGAGTGTCTGTAACTGATAAGTGATAACTCTGTATCTGTATTCCTGTCTGTTCTGGACTTCTGGTGTGCGCTGCGGCCGGCGTGTGCTAGCACCGGCGGTAAGGCAGTAAGTGCTAGTGCAGTAGTGCGTACTGCGTAGCGGTAGCTAGCTCACTGCCATTCTGCATTTCTGCTTCAGTGCTTCTGGAAGACTGGAATGGAGAATTAGAGTTGGAGATGAGATTATCGTTTACCAATTCGCGCAAACTTTGGTAAAATTGGTATTTACCGATACTGTACCGAAATAAAATGGTATTTACCGGTACCGAACCGTATTTTATTAAGTCCTGTATTTCCTGAATAACTAACACCATATTTACCAAACAAACCGTATTTACCGAACCGTATAAATCGAAAAAACCGAACAAACAGCCCTATACGGAAACCAGATATGGTACTAATAAATGGCTCGAGAGAAATTTGATAAAATGTCACTTACAATAGTAGATCTCAAGAAAATGCCACTCATTTCATTGTGATTGGTAAATTGCCACCCATTCCGGTTAGTGTGCTCCAAGTGTGCTCGCACGGGTCGGCTTTTTAATTTTAGATTTTTTAGTGTTTTAGCTTTATTTGATTATTTAATTTTTCTCTCTTATTCTTTTACATTATCTGTTAAGATATTAAAAATTCTAAAGAAAATCCTCAAATCCAAACATCTCCTGAATCTTATTCCTAGGTCTATATAAAAACGTAAACCTTTTCGAGATACCATAGGTAGTAGGACCTTCCGAAACTAGATATGGTACTAATAAATGGCTAGAGAGAAATTTAATAGAATGCCACTTACAAGAGTGGATCTCAAGTTATCTAAAAAATAGTGGATCTCAAGAAAATGCCACTCATTTCGTTGTGATTGGTAAATCGCCACCCATTCCATTGCGTGATATATAAAATGTCACTCTAGTCCTTTTTCACCCCTTTTGGTTATTTAGTCATTTTTCCTCCACATAAATTGTCTCTTTTGCCCCTATGGGTCGGCCTAGCTCCTACATGGTTGAAACGCACCAACACAGGGGAGATCAGCGAGACGTATGAGAGACATGGTGCCACCATATGCTGGGCCGGAGCCTACCGCCCAACAGGCTGACTTTCTAGGCCTGGTCTGACCCCTGGATTATGTTGTGCCAGTCTGATCCACCATGTGTCAGGCTCGTGCCATGTTTGGGCCATGCTGGGCTGGCCGGACCTCGAGCTGGCTCGAAAAAGTCCAGCCTGACTCCCACCTCTAGCCTTAGTATCATGTTCGTCACATTGGTGTCGCCGTTGTCGAGTGTGAGGCTATTGGTGGCCTTCTTGTAGGACCGAAGTATCAATGAATCTTTCAATTCAATGGCTATTAATTGCAATGAAGATCGGATTCACAGCATAAACACCTAAGAATAGTAAGTCTACAAGCCAAGCAATCTGATATTTGGCGAACTACTAAAATACCATTCCTTAGTCCGGTCTTTATATTCAACTTGCAAGCAATACCATGTCTACCACGTGTAGGTTGGTTAAAGGTTTTCCCCATGTTGGCAAGCCTCTCCTGCTTTGGTTCCCATCAGACCATGTCTCACTTGCACCAACGAAGCCACTTGATTCAATGCACCAGTCAAACATTGCCTTCAACGTTCCTTGTCCTTCATGTGCGCTTTGCTTGAGCTCAATCATCTCACCTGGCATCCATAACCATTCTGAATCTTAATTCTCCTTAACCAAGTCCCGGTACTCATCGCCGTTGACCATAGTTGACTCTGAGCCACCTACACATCCACAGGTCAAGAAACCGTTTCTAGGCATAAATTCTTTACAATTTGACCCAGATTAACATAAACATGCATCATGCAACATTGCAACCAATGACCGATGATCAAGATCAAACCCATGACCAAATTCCCAAATGAACTCCCAAGTTCATCTCTCATCCCATAGGGCTGGTCTAATTACCAACCTCAGGCTGCCTACCATCTCTTGGCACCACCCCGATAACAGGGGAGTGGTCTGATTGCTTGCACAATGCTAGTCAAACTATCAACCAATAGCCGATCAGACCGTCAACTAGGGCGGATCATACCGCCATTCAACCTTCGGTACTATTGGGTTCATACTCAACTCAAATGCCCAAAAATGACCCTACCTGGAAAAACACAACCGCCAATATTAGGCTAGTCACAGTGCACACCAATCTGATCGCTATTCACTAGCCAGTCAGATAACTCATGCTCAGCTGTCTGACCGCCGCCACAGGCCTGTCAGACCGGTTCCAAATAGATTGAACTCTGAAAATTGCAACTCCTTTGCAAAACCAAAATTTAACTAGATCAATGTGCCATTATTCATCACCAATGGACTAGGTCCCTTCTGGCATGGTCCTTCACTTTTTGTGTGAGAAGATGTCGGAGCCGCAGGTGAGGTTCATGTTGGATGTGAAACTCTCTGACATGACCTCCGTGTCCACTGGGTGACCGAAGGACTGCGACATGTTCTTGAGCATGAGGTTGCTGACACCTTGAACGGCGGTGTTGGACGATCAGAGGACCGAACCAGATCCATTGACGAGTTGAGGTTGCCGGAGAATTTAATTATTTAAGGTGTGCCGGTGCCAATCAACCAGACGCCGGAGAATGCTGGACACCGCTCGACGACGCACGCCCTAACCCATCATTGTCACCCTGGTTCACCTCGTCGTGTCACTGCAAGCTCGCACTATACGTGTTGGTGCTGCAGTTCCTCGTGTGCAGAAGACAGCTGACACCTAAAGCCACATATGCGCCTCGGCTTCGATGATGCACCCATATGGATGGCTGAAGGAGGTCAAACTATGGAAGCAAGTCCTTTCCTCAAAAAAGAAAAACCATGGAAGCTCCCAACCCTGGCACGAGGAGGTGAAGGGGAAATATCCAAATTTTCCACGTGGAAGGTTTCAAAATTCCCCAATTGAAATGTCGAACTTTTCAGTCGAAACAAATTCCGTGTCAAAATTTTCTATTGGAAGTTCAAATCCCACGTGTTAGAAAGTTTTAAATTGTCAATTGAAAGTTCTAATCTCAAGATGAAGGTTCAGTTTTAGGCTGAAACAAGTTGAGAGTACGCATCCTAAGGAGTGAAAAGGAAGCTGTGTCCGCTGCTTGGTTTGGCAATGGATGACCATGGAGTGAAGGTTCTCTTAAAACAAAAGGACTAAAATAGGACCGGAATTTCTATCAGGAGAACATATCAGGTGCAACTGGTGCAATCCAAAATCAGCATAAATCAACATAAAAAATTTCAAAATTGACGATGTAGTCTATAGAGTATTATAGCACCCTTTAAAATTTTAACCTCATACTCAAAGTGTGGTAGAAGAAAAAAATATACTGTGACTAGTAGCATTTTTTTCATTTCCTTTTCATTTATCATTTCCCAGAATTTTCATAATTTTCTTACTCTTAACATAAAATTATTTTAATATTGAAACTTTATACATATGTAGAGTAAATTGGGAGGTACATCATCAATTTATTTAGATTTGTTATGCTGATTTAGTGCCTCAATCGACCGGGCTGCACCGGTTGCACTCTAACTCCCTAAGGTCCAAACTGGCTTAGACCTAACCCCATTCTGAATAGTCCACGCACACATACCAACCCGCTTGCACTTTCGTCATCGCTTCACGCAAAACGGTTAACTGGAGGTGCTACCATTGGAACTCCTAGGCTTATATATAAGTGCTTCTCAAGCTAAGTTAGCAAGGTGGGACTAACCCACACCCTCATGTGCACACACACATATGGGTCATCATGGGCCGAGGTGTCACATACACCCCCCTTCAAAGGATCTGACGTCCTCGTCGGACCAACATACCCACACTGGGGCAAATGATAAGGATCTCCCCTCTTGGCACATGTCCGTGCGTTCAGTGCCAGCACATATGCCATGCCGTGTGTCCACTCCGGGCCCACACCACCATGCGCCATATGCCCACGCCCCGGATCCGCACACGCCCATGTAACCGCGAGAGTCAACTCAGATACCATTTGTAACGCCTTAGGGTCCAAACCGGCTTAGGCCTAACCCCATTCTAGATAGGCCACGCACACGTAGCAACCCGCTTGCATATTTGTCCTCGCTTCGCGCAAAACGGTTAACCCGTGGTGCTACCATTAGAACTTCTAGGCTTATATGTAAGTGCTTCTCAAGTTAAGCTAGCAAGGTGGGACTAACCCACACCCTCATGTGCACACACAGATATGGGCCATCATGGGCCGGGGTGTCACACAGCATCTCTTAGACTCCAATCGAATCATCTTCTGATCTGCATCTACCTCAGTAAGTTCCTCCCAAGATGTTGATTGTTGAAGCCAGAAATTCGAAGATAGTTATGCATTGTTGAGGAAATTCAAGGATAGTTGCACATAAAAAATGCATCTGCTAGCATTTACATATCTCCAAACGACATTGGCACTATTCAATCAAAAAATTTAGGTTAGTTTTGCTTGAATTCCCGTATGTTTCTTGTTGTGGTTACAGACCAAACAGAGAGATAGAGTATGATAGTGGAGAGTTAGATGAGTAATGGCTTGGGGCTTCCCCCCTGGCTGGTATTGTTATTCATGTACCCTCTTGGGGAGTGCTTTTACAATAGTGCCCTTACATTGGAGTATCCTCCTTGGGGGTACTTATGTCATTATACATGTCCCTTTTTAGGCCTTACAGCCCTCTAACAGGCCTACTGGGCTTAGGTGGGGGCCACCCCTACAACAGGAGCCTCTCATGGTGAAGGGCTTCACGGGCCGAAGCCATGCTGCCGAGCCCTTTGGCCCCCTCCGTCCCGTCGGCCTGTGATGCTCAATGGACTAAATAAACCTTCCTTCGTGCTGATGGTGCGGGAGCCGGCGTGTCTTCCGCTCCCGGAGCTGTGCGGCTTCGAGGTCGAAGAGACTAGGGAGGCCGAAGGCCTTGATGGGGCTGAAGCCAGGGCATGACATACCCCGTGCCCCGGATCGCTGTGGGCATGAAGTAGAGCTTGGGCGGCTACCTCGGGCAGCCGAGTTTTGGGAAGTGCCCCGTGTGATGTAGCGCCAACGCTGAAAGGTGGCTGCGTGGCCTGGGACTGCGCTTTAATGACGCCCGGAATCGCGCCAGCCCTTATCTTGCCAGGGGCAGACTGTTGCGGACGTTCTGTCTGCCTTGCGCCAGGAAGGGCATGCGGCAGGCTGTGATTGGAGCGTCGTGGGATGTCAGCGGTCACACGACCACGGCCATTCGCCTATTCCCCAGGGAAAGTGGGCACGCGGTAGGAGCGCATCGGCACGTCCCGCGCTGGTCGCCCACCTACCGCCGCCTGCTGCGGCTGTCAGCGGTTGCACTGCTCGATCGTGGGTAGCCGAACCGCTGTAATTCCTCCGTTTGGCCTTCTGCTTGCGGGGGAGATGGGAGTTTATAATGTGTCACCGTGGGCATGCAAGCGCTCTTAGCTACTTGCTTGCTTGTGCTTGTGCTGTGCTTTCCTCTCCGTTTTCCTGCATGCCCCGCTGTTGCTTCCGCGTCCACTCCGCTTGTCATCGTAGCGGGGAGGGGGAAATGGCTGCGCGCGACGACCGCCCGACCAACAGTGGCGCCGCCCTTGACGATCCTGCACGTCGTCTTAGCGGGAGCGCCTCATCGAGCCAGCGCTGCCTGACGCCACCACCGGCGGAGTATGGCCTGATTCTGCGCGACAAAGGGCAAACCAACCATCGGTGGGATGCCATGAAGAAGTCAAAGGGCCACTGCTCCCGTGTGCTGGGGCGGAGTCGCGTGACGGAGGAGACCCTCCAAACCCTTCTTCGGGAGAAGAAGCTGGAGGATCGTGGCGGGGCTCATTTGCCTGGGCCTGACGAGGCGGAGCCGAACCCGGGGGAATCGGAGGCAATCGTCTTCGTGGCATTCTTCGATGCCGGGCTCCGGATCCCGTCGACACTCTTTCTCCGCGACGTGCTGCAAGCTTATGGATTGGAGCTGGTGCAGCTCACTCCGAATGCGATCGTCCGGCTGGCCGTCTTCACTTGGGCGATGCGGACGGCAGGTATCCGTCCCAGCGCTGATTTGTTCGCCATACTGCACGACGCGCGGTGCCAACCGAAGAAACTGGAAGGGGAGGCGTATTCGAACTTCGGCAGCGTGAACTTCGTGTTGAGGACGGATTGCGCGCATTTGTTCCCTGCGTTGGCTACGCGGGGAAAGTGGGAGTCTGGCTGGACACGTTGGTGGTTCTACCACCTTGTGACGAGCACAAGTAGTCTTCGATGCCGGGGGACGATATCATTCAACCGCTGTCCGGATGTGAAGCCTCGGTCCAGCGATGAACAACAGGCGCGAAGACTTGCTGGCATCGCCCTCCATTTTAACATGCGTGACCTCGCTGAGGAGTTCACCATGTACGGAATAGCTCCGCTTTCCTGTAACTGGAAGTACGAGCGGCGGGGGCCCGACCAGAAGGACGGCATCCACCCGGGAGTGTCTTCACTCCATAAGCCCTCCGCGCCCCGTAAGTATCACTGCCATAGGCCACGCACCACCTGGGTGGTCGCAAACCCTTATATATGACACACCGCGTTCACGTGCAGTGCGCCGGTTAGAAGATGCGGAGTGCGCGGTGGTTGCGATTTTCGGGCCGTACATGGTGGAGGAGCACAAGGCCCGTGAGTCCGCGACTTCCTTGGCGAAGCAAGGACGGATTAACCAGGTATGCGAGGTCCTGGGAATTCCTGTTCCAGAATGCCTGATACCCGTGGAAACGCCAAGCGACGCGACAGTGGGGGTGCCGTCCTCGCGATGCGAGGTCCGACCGGAGACCATTATCATCCGCCCACCGGACATGCCGCCGGTCGAGGTCGTGGAAACGAGGGGCGAGACGGGCGCTGAACCCGAATCGACTAGTTCGGGGAGGCACACTATTCCCGACGAGGCCTTACACGGTGGCGAGATGACGGGCCCAAGCTTCATTCCTGAAGATGGTGTCTCGTCGCCTCCAGCGGCGACCGCAGCCTTTTCATTCACGACAACTACCGTGGCTGCTGAGGCAACCGCGGAAGCGTCGCCTGCGTCTCCGAGGGCGAAATGCCCTCAGGTGCAGTCACCGTCGCCTTCGAGGGGCCGGTTCAGCGTGGCAGGCCCAGTGACCGGGGTCCTGGCACCCAGCGAAAATGTTGCTGAAGCCGAAAGGGTTGTTTCTCCTCAAGCCAGCGAGGTGATCACGACCCAGGCGGAGGCCCGGCGAAGCATCGCGGCAGAGGGTACCTAGGTGTGGTTCGTTTTCCTCCCGCGACTTCGCAAAACTCTCTCCGATTTGCTCGCTTATTCCGTTGACTTCAGGCGAGACAAGGTCTCCCAGACAAAAACAGGAATCGAGCAACGGGGGTGCCCGCGAGGCCTCTGGCCTAATTGAGCAGGGGACTATGTGTGCCCCAACTGTTGCCGAAGGCGCTAGCGCGGGGGCTCTGGGGCTTGGCGTCTCCGACTTTGTTCCTCGGTGGGAGACGCTTCGCGCCTTGAGCGAGGTGGCGGAGTACGCTAACGGCCACCTGGATCGGTGGGCGCTGCAGGCCTGCGGGGGTGACCTTTTGGCGCTCGCACTGGGTGCCTCGGAGATGAGGGTAAGTATCCCGTCTTGCGCTCCATGTCTTTTGCTTAGCTGATGGGTAACCCGTCCTTGTGCCCGCGTAGACGCTTGCGATCAGCAAGGCCCTCGAGGAGACTCGCGCGCGCGAACGGAGGGCACTGGAGGACCCGCTGTGTGTCGCTGACGATGCCCACGCCGCCAAGGATGAGTCCATTCAAATGCTGATGGCGGAACGTGATGAGGCTATCTCTGACGCGCAGTTGGTAGGCGCAAACGCGAAGACCGCGACGCTAGCAACACAACACGCGATGGAGGCTCAGCGTGTCGCGACAGAGGAGCGGACCGCCCTTCTACAGCGAATCTCCACGCTGGAGGCTGAGAAGGAGCAGCTTATCGCTTCCCTTGCAGAGAAGACCTTATCCTGGGACAACGCATCTGCGTCCGCGTGGGAGGCTATGGAGTCTTTGGAGCAAGCCCTCCGGGAACTTTCCGTGCACATGGAGGACGCCACTCATAGCCGGCAAGATCTGATGGAGATGCTCGGGTGAATTGAAGAGGGCTCGAGCGTCACTCTTCACGACGCCAAGGCCTTCGGCACCCACTGCGGCTACATGAGTGCTGGCCTTGCCCTCGCCCTGCTGCACGCTAGTGGGTGTGAGCATGTCAATGAGCTGGTGAACCCCCAGCTTGACCTGCCCGCCCAGCCCGGGATGATATCTGATGCGGTTCATGCTGCCCAATCCGCCATCCGAAACTTTCACAATCGGATTTGGAATTACATCGGAAAGGATGCCGCCACAGTGGCATTGCAGTGGACACTGCACGACGAGGGGGATGTGCTCCGCTGGCTTGAAGAGGTTCCCTGGCGTGGCGAAGGCAGTGCGGGTGCTCGTCATGGCGAAGATGGCGCGGACTCATAGGAATAGTGCCGGGTTTTGGGTGCATAACACGTCATGTATATCTGTCTGTTACTGTAATGCAACTCCCATTTTATATGAGCTAGGCGACAGTTCTCCCGTGCTCTTTTGTTATGTATTATGCTGTGAGCTGGTGCGGGTCCTCAAGCCCGACTTCGCCCCTCGTGCTGATAGTAGCGAGCAGGCTTGCAGACGCCCCGCAGCGCGGACCCCAGACTTCAGAAGTAGTTGGCGTAGTTGCGCGAGCACTCCGTCCCCTACCTTCCGAAGGGGTGACAGCGGAGCTGGCGCCTAGTTGAAGTAGTCGCGCGAGCACTCCGTCCCCTACCTTCCGAAGGGGTGGCAGCGGAGCTGGCGCCCAGCTATCGATTACGCGCGTGGGAACTTTGACCACGTCTTATTTATACTCTGGGGAGTACGCACAAGGACAATGCCTGCACGTGCGCGGGGATATCCACGTCTTGTTTATACTATGTAGAGTGCGTAGGGACAACATCCGCGTCTCATTTATACTCCGTAGAGTGCACACGGAGGTAAGCCTCACGTTGCATCTTCTTTATACTCCGTGAAGTGCGTGCGGGGGCGGACCTCAATGCTATGTCTTATTTAGAGTCCGTAGACTGCGCGGGGAGGCGAGCCTCCGCGCGTTGCGGGCGGTGAAGGTGCGTGCGGAGGCGGACCTCGACGCTACGTCTTATTTACACTCTGTGGAGTGCGTGCGGAGGCGGACTTCAACGCTACATCTTACTTAGAGTCCATAGACTGCGCGCGGAGGCGAGCCTCCGCGCGTTGCGGGCGGTGAAGGTGCGTGCGGAGGCGGACCTCGATGCTACATCTTATTTATACTCCGTGAAGTGCGTGCGGAGGAGGCCTCAACGCTACGTCTTATTTAGAGTCCGTAGACTGCGCGGAGGTGAGCCTCCGCGCGTTGCGGGCAGTGAAGGTGCGTGCGGAGGCGGACTTCGACGCTACGTCTTATTTATACTCCGTGGAGTGCGTGCGGAGGCGGACCTCAACGCTACGTCTTATTTAGAGTCCGTAGACTGCGCGCGGAGGCGAGCCTCCGCGCGTTGCGGGCGGTGAAGGTGCGTGCGGAGGCGGACCTCGACGCTACATCTTATTTATACTCCGTGGAGTGCGTGCGAAGGCGGACCTCAACGCTACGTCTTATTTAGAGTCCGTAGACTGCGCGCGGAGGCGAGCCTCCGCGCGTCTTTGTTTATATTCATGTAGTGCACGCAAAGGTAATCCTTTGCGCGCTTTTTGTAAGAAAAGAGAATCTGTGCGAACGATGAACTTTATTAAATTCCCGTTTGCGTGGGTGAGCGGTTACAAGGGGTGAGGCAGTAACTGCCGGCCACTTACAGGTGGAGACGATTGCAGCCGCCGCCGCCCGGTGGATAAGCTGCACACGTCCCGAGCCTCTAGTGCCGGAGCGGCTCGCACAGGGGGGAACGAGGCGTGCCCCGAGGCCGTGAAAGGTCTTTGGCTTGCACCCTTGGCTTAGGCGTAATACCGCCACAGTCTGTCCGCGTTCCATGTGTGGCGGAACGTCTACCCGTCTAGCGTGGCTAGGCGGTATGCTCCCTTCTATAGGGCTTCCGCGACAATGTATGGGCCTTCCCACCTGGATTCGAGCTTGCCTACCATCTCCGAGTGGAGTGCCATCTTAAGGACGAGGTCTCCTGGTCGGAATTCGCGCGGGTACAGTGAACGATCCCGACCGTGCACCATCTATCGCACGTGCTTTATGACATGCTATGTTGCGCTTGCCTGGTCTCTGTCCAGGAGGTCCATGGACAATTGGCGCTCCTCTTCTGGTGCTTGGACGAGGACCCTTTGCGAGCCAGCCTTTATTTCTTCGGGTGTGACTGCCTCGTCGCCGAAGAGGAGCTTGAATGGCGTGAACCCCGTTGGGCGTGTGACCGTGGTGCGAAGGGACCAGAGGACGCTGTGGAGCTCGCCCGGCCACTTCTCCTTTGGTAGCCCGACAAGGCGCTTCTTGATCGCGGCGAAAATAGCACCGTTCGCCCGCTCCATCGCGCTGTTAGACTGTGGGTGTCCCACCGAGGCGAATCGGAGTGTGATGCCCATGTTGTCGCAGAATTCTTTGAATGAGGCTGCGTCGAATTGCAGACTGTTGTCGACGGTGATCTCCCTTGGCACGCCAAATCGGCATATGATGTTCTGCCAGAGGAAGCGTTGCATGGCTGCCGAGGTAATCGTGGCCAGGGCTATCACCTTCGGTCACCTGGAGAAGTATTCCAAAGCGACCGCTACAAACCGCAGGTCACCTGGGGCCCAGGGAAGTGGTCCCACGACATCGATGCCCCATCACGCCAGCGGCCATACCGGGGGTATAGGATTGAGGCTCGTCGGGGGCCTGCGGATGGCCCGTCCCATCCATTGGCAACCCTGACAATGACGCACGAGATCTTGGGCATCTGCGACAGCCGTTGGCCAATAGAAACCCTGTCTGAATGCCTTGCCCACCAGCGATCTTGGTGCAAGATGCGAACCGCAGATCCCCGCATGAATTTCTGCGAGAAGCTGCTTTCCTCCTTCGCGCGAGAGGCACCGCAGAAGCAGTGCGCAGACTCCTTTTTTGTAGAGCACCCCATCGAGCACCTGGAAGGACCTAGCGCGGTGCTGTAAACGCCGCCGCAATGCCCTGCAGAAAACCGAAAAGGGGCTCCCGCCAATCGCCCTGCTAGGTGATTTGGTGGACTAGGGCGGCGTCACGGTTATCCTGTGCAATGGCTGCCGCTGACAGGACTTCGTAAAATACTCCATCGGGTGTTGGGAGCTGCTGGCTGGTAGCCTTTGCTAGGACATCGGCTTGCTCGTTGTCTGCCCGAGGAATGGCCTTCACCGTAACACCCGAAAAGTGTCGTTCCTTCGCTCGTATGTCTGCTAGGTACTTGGCTAACTCTGGGTCCTTGGCCTGATATGACTTGTCCACGTGACCCGCCACCAGCCGTGAATCGATGTGAACGAGGACGCGCCTCGCACCCATCGCTTTGAGCTTCCCAAGGCCGAAGAGTAACGCCTCGTACTCGGCCGTATTGTTCGCGATAGGAAATGCCAGGTGTGCCGAGTATAGCAGGCGCTAACCCTCAGGTGTGGTAATAACTGCAACGACTCCTGCGCCCGCAACGCCATAAGCTCCGTCGGTGTTGAGCATCCACACTGGGTCTTCCGGTTGGAGGACATGATGAGCTGGAGGGGTCCATTCCGCGAGGAAGTCCGCCAGAACTTGGGACTTGATGGCCGTTTGGGAGGCATACGTTAAGGAGAATGGAGCGAGCTCGGCCGCCCATTTGCCGATTCAGCTCGTGGACTCCTTATTGTGCAGCATCTTCGCCAGAGGGAACGAGGACGACACCGTTATCAGATGAGCCAGGAAGCAATGCCAGAGCTTTCTTGAGGCCATGACCAGCGCGTAAGTAAGCTTCTCGAGCTCTGTATACCGCGTCTTGGCGCCCTGAAGGGCTTCAGAGACGAAGTACACAGGTCGCTGGAGAGCACCCTCCTTGAGGACGAGGACGGCGCTGACCGCCGTTGCTGAGGCGGCGAGGTAGAGTAAGAGGGGAGCCTCTGGTGCTGGGGCCACCAGAGTGGGAAGGGATGCGAGGTGTTTTTTGAGGTCGTCGAAGGCCTTCACGCAAACGTCGTCCCAATGAAACCCGTCGCAACCGCGTAGGGTCTTGAAAAATGGCAAGCCCCGTTCCGCTGCCCTGGACAAGAAGCGACTCAGGGCCGCCATGCGGCCGGCTAGCCTCTGGACCTTTCTCGTCGTCTTGGGTGGTTCCATGCCCAGGATGGCGTCGACCTTGTCGGGGTTCGCTTGGATGCCTCGCCCGGACACGAGGAAGCCCAAAAGCTTGCCCGCCTGTACGCCGAAAACGCACTTGTCCGGATTAAGCTTAATGCCCGCCTTCCTGAGGTTGTCAAAAGTCTCCTGGAGATCCCGACCGTGGAGGGCGAGCTGCTTGGTTTTCATGACCACGTCATCCACGTAGGCCTCCACGTTCCTCCCGAGCTGAGCAGCTAGGGCTAGCACGACGAGGCGGGTGAAAGTTGCACCCGCATTCTTCAAGCCAAAGGGCATTCTGACGAAGCAGAATGTCCCAATTGGCGTAATAAAGCTAGTCTTATCCTCGTCATCCTTGGCCATGTAGATTTGGTGGTAGCCGGAGTAGGCATCCAAGAAGCTCATGAGCTCACACCCCGCGGTGGCGTCAACCAGCTGATCTATCCTTGGCAAAGGAGATTTGGTGGTAGCCGGAGTAGTCGTCCTTCGGGCATGCCTTGTTGAGGGCGGTGAAGTCGATGCACATACGCCAAGCGCCACTGGCCTTCTTGACCAGCACCGGATTGGTGAGCCAGTCTGGATGTTGGACCTCACGAATAACCCCCGCCCGAAGGAGCTTCCTCACCTCCACCTTAGCCGCTTGCTGTCGGTCCATAGACATACGGTGAAGTTTTTGCTTGACCAGCTTGGCTTCAGGGCGGACCGCCAGGTTATGCTCGATGAGGGCACGATCCACACCTTTGATATCCTCCGGGGACCAGGCGAAGATGTCCGCGTTTGCCTGGAGAACTCGGAGCAAGTCCTGCTCTACGTCCGGCGGGAGGTCTTCCCCTATGGACACGAACTGCCCTTCCGCCTGAAGAGGCACTCTTTTAACTCCGCCCTCCGGGTGAGGCTTAGGTGTCCACCCTGGGGTGGATGGCGCGTCTGCCAGGTACTTGTCGGCGAGGATGTGCACCTTATGATGCAGGCTCCCAGCTCCGGTTTTGACACTCCTTGCCATATCCTGATCGCCGAAGACGGTGATGATGCCCCGCTGGCCCGGGAGCTTCATGCATAAAAAGGCGTAGTGCGGGACCGCCTCGAAAGAGTTGATGGTAGGCCAGCCCAGTATGGCATTGTACGGATATGGGATGTCCACGACGTCGAAGACAATATCTTCAGTCCTGGTGTTGTCGGCCTGGCACAAGGAGACTTGGAGGCGTATTTGACCCAAAGCCTTCAGTGGCTAGCCTCCGAGGCCCTGGAGAGGGGCCTCCGATGCTTTGAGTTGACTCCGAGGTATCCCCATGCGATCAAGGGCCTCGGCGAACAAGATGTTTGCGGATCTCCCTCCATCGATGAGGATGCGCCTGACGTCACAGCCTGCGATGTCGCCCTGGATGACCAAGAGATCTTGATGGGGGAATTCCACGCCCTGGGCGTCGGCTGACGTGAAGGTGATGATGCGATGCAACGTCCCCAGAGGCAATTGTGCTGGGGAAATGCTCAACGAAGAGCCTCCAGTGATGACGCTAACATGACGACACTGGGTCTTCCCCGAGGGCTCAGCGCGCGAGGGACTTCCTTGCAGTTGATGTAGTGGGCTATTGCGCGGGGCGGCGCCTCCGAGGCCCGTACTTCGGCCATCGCTTGCCGCAACGTCGTGAGTTTGGTGCATGTCCGCGTGAAATGGTCCCCGTAGCCATGCACCTCGCACCATCTACCGTATTCTAGGATTTCCTGCTCCGCACGCGGCTTCTCGTCGTGGCTTCTTTCACATCCCTCTGCGGCGCGCGGGGGTAAAAGTGGTTTCGCGGGGAGCACCTTGCACGCCTTGCGCGGCGAGGACGCGGCGAGCTTTTTGGGGCCTCCGACGGTTACGTCGGGGCTTGCGCCTATCGCTTGGCGGGTTTTGGTGCACCCCGGCGTCGACGTGTCCATGGGCGTCCCCCACGGGCGCTTGCTTGCATTTCATCCTTGGGTCGTCTCCTACACTTCTTTGCGACTACCCCTCTACCTGACCAGCATCGAAACTGTCGCCCTTGCGTCTCCGCGCATCTTCCTTGGCCTGGGCGTACGCTTCCATTTTGTCGAAGAGCTTTGCCACCGACTTGAGTGGCCTCCGCGCGTTATATTCGGCGACCGGCCCCGGGCGGAGACTTTGCACTGCTGCATTGATGATGGTTGTCTCGTTAACGTCTTTGACTTGGCAGCGTACATTGGCAAAGTATTTGAAGTAATCCCGAAGTCCCTCCTCGGGTTTTTGCTTGACTGCGAAGAGCTGGTCCGCATCGGCACGCTCGAGGTAGTTTCCCTGGAAGTTGTTGTAGAGTCGGTCGCGGATCTGCTCCCACGCGTAGATGGACTGCGGCTCGATGGTAAAGAACCAAGACAGCGCCACTCCTTGTAACGCGAGGGGGAGTCCTTTTGCCTTCGTGGTGTCGTCTCTGCCAGCGGCTTCGATAGCGGTCTCGTACACGCGCACGAATTCTCGCGGGTCGGTGTCACCCTTGTACGCCTCGATGACGCTCGGGAACTTGAAGTTCTCAGGCCATGCCGCCTACTGCAGGCCCGCGGAGAGCGGGGACTCCGGGTCTACGCGTCTTAGCGGGATGCGAGTGGATGTAAGGGCGTCGCGGCTATCCTCCCTCTCTGGAGTGGGCTTCGATGCAACCGCCGGTGCGGCGTGCTGGCTCCGAGCCTCTTGCATGTCTTGCACAGCCTCGCGGAGGTCTATCAGCTCCCGCTGAAATGCGCTGAGGGCCGCCAGCAGGGCGGTCTCCACCGCGGACGTGGTTAAGGCCGTCGGTACACCCGGTGGCACAATCGGCGCGGCGGTGGCGGTGGCGGCGGGGTTGTCCGTCACGGCGGTGGTGGCGGGGTTGTCCGTCGCGGCAGTGGTGGCGGGGTTGTCCGTCGAGGCAGTGGTGGCGGGGTTGCGCGTCATGTTGTGAACGTCGGTGTTCACAACCGTCGCACCCGCATGTCCACCTGCAACGCCGAAGCCCTGGTGTTGACGCGAGATTCCATCGCTCCTCCCTTCTTCTTCGCCACTGATGATGAAGCCTTCTTTGGTGCCATCCTGCTTCGGATTTGGAGGCTTACTTTGTCGTCCCCACGGACGGCGCCAACTGTTATGGTTACAGACCAAACAGAGAGATAGGGTATGGTAGTGGAGAGTTAGATGAGTAATGGCTTGGGGCTTCCCCCTGGCTGGTATTGTTATTCATGTACCCTCTTGGGGAGTGCTTTTATAATAGTGCCCTTACATTGGAGTATCCTCCTTGGGGGTACTTATGTCATTATACATGTCCCTTTTTAGGCCTTACAGCCCTCTAACAGGCCTACTGGGCTTGGGGGCCACCCCTACAACATTTCGCATCATGGATAGTAATTCCAATACAAGTACTAAACGACATTGGCACCATTTGATCAAAAAATTTAGGTTAGTTTTCCCTGAACTCCCTTATGTTTCTCATCACGGATATATAGTAATTCGAGTCTGAGTAATAAGCACTGCTATGACTTTCCAACAGATGTACATCTCTTGCCTATCTTTACTTCCTACCATCATATGTGATGTAAACCTTCGTGAGCTATCGTGTTCGTCATGTATTCACAAGGCTACTTGTCCACATCCACTGTTGTGTTGTTGCTACCGTCCAGATCCCACATAGGCTACTCCTTTCCTCCGATGAACAATTCACTACTTTTAGTAGCGAGTTGATTATTTCACATTTTGAGCAGCTTGACTGACAGGGGCATCTTAAATTAACCACACCATCTAATTTGATACCTGATAGTCTCCATATTTAGATGGGAAAGGAATACTTGATAGAATCTTTGCCCTTTATGCGCCATTGCAGCATCAGTAGAGCTTGGTTATATTCTTTAGAGGTCTAGGTGGAATCTCTGTATGCTGTAGGTATAGTGTTACCAGTTGATTTTGTATACATTGTCATGGATTTATAGTTCCCTTCTAAAGTCCCAAATCTTGAAGATGTTTTCATAGTTCTGTCTTAGTCCCAAATCCTGAAGCTGTTAAGCCGTTTCCCTGTAAAAAAACAAATAGTATCAAAAGTTCAAAACAACAAAAATGATAAGAGCAAAAATGAGCGTTTGATATTAGAACCACTAAACAAGTTCAAAATCAATGGATAGAAAGATTTGACTAGAATTAAGTGTATTATTTTGACCAAAATTCATATTGTCTTAATTTTGCCCCAAAAACAAAATCTCAAGGCGCTAGAATTTTGAACAAAGTTTAGAACATTTTGTTTTCAAAGTACGAAAATATTAGAGAATTAAAACTACTGAGAGGCCTAAAAAAATCAAAGACACAGCTTACTGCAGTACCTCGTTTTATCTCATGTTAAGTGAAATATGATGCTATAGTGTTCACACCATTAAAATTTCTCAGCCTATGCTATTTTGAGCTTTGAGAGCAAAGAAAATGCTAGAGCTTCCATTGAAGCTTTGAATGGTAAGTGTGTGTTGTTGGATGTAAGCATTCTCTAATTCTGAATCTTTCCCATAGTCCTTCTGTCTACAAAATTGGTTACCTTCATTGTGAAAAGCAGTTGTCAATCATAGCAAATGGATCTTTGAAGCAATATCATTCTCCATAGTTTTTCTTGCAACATTTGAGGAGTTCTTATGGAAATCACATTCCTTACAATGTTTCCTGTAATTGTTCATAACTTTGTATCATGGTGTGCATAAGTGAAAATGCAAATGTGTATGGAGCTGTTGTATAATAATAATAATGAATTGTGATATTTTCTTATGACCCAAAAAGGTTTAATAACTAATATTATAATTGATAAACAAACTTGCATTGTCTTTCCAAGCATAGCTTACCTTGTTCATGATTGTTTTGAGTGGTAGTCAGGATCTGGAGCACATTTAATTGTGATGGTATTTTCTCCCCTGTTGGGTTGGAGCCTTGTGGCATAAGGTAAGAAATGATCCTTTGCATCAGTTGGAATCGCCTGACATATATTTCACAGAAACCAACATATTTTGTCTCTCTTCGTGTACTGATTACTACTAGCACTAATGTTTTTTTGCCTTTTAGGTGCTCAGTTCTCCCCGTGCTTGAATTTGAAATTGGTATAACCATTCTAATTTATACCAACATTAATTTACCTTGTTAACTTCTTCTATTCATTTTGAAGTTGCTTTCCTTTTGTTTTCACAATGGTGGGTTGTGTAAAATGCCTGGGTTGTTATCTGCATGGGAGAAGCTCTATGGACTAAAACTTACCTATAAATCTTTATAGGAACTGTTCCATATTACTTTGTATAATGGAATATTTACAATGTAGTTTGGGGATCAGACTGTCTAGGACTATGGGATACTTGGTTCTCATGATAGCCCTCTTGTCTTGTATTTTACTGTATCAGGTCATTCTAGAAGAATCTGTGAATTTAATATAGGATTAACAACATCCACTACTAAATGTGGACATGCTTGTACATATATGTTTCATGATATTCATGGTACGGTTTTGGATTACATTTGTTGATACATATCACCCTCTTTTGGTACTCCGTTGCAACACACGGGCACCTTACTAGTATTGTTAGACTGTATGGTTGTGAATGGGATAATGATTTTGTTTATATCTCCCTTGAGAGGTGCTGCTGCAGCCTGGCTGATCTAATCCAACAACACTCAAATCCATCATTTTCAAATGTTAAGGCAATAGATGTGGATCTGTGGAGGCAGGGTGGGCTTCCACATCACTTATGCAAAACTTGAGAAATTTTGAACGTGGTACTTTGTGGATTTCTGCTACTTTTCTCAAAAAACTGTACATTTGCTACGTATGGACCATACACCATAAAAGAATGAGAGAATAGATTCTATGCCACTAAGAAGTGGTCAGTTCGACAAACTACCATCGACGAAGGGCTTAACAACTGTATGCCACTGATCTTAAGGTTAGTTCCACTATATGCTACTGTTGTTAGTTGACTGTTAGGCGAGACTGTTATCTTCTGAAAAAAAAACCAAAATGCCCCTCCAAACGATTGAAGACCCAAATTATTTAAAATAGCAAACAATCTCCAAAAATTACAAAACTTCATAGGGGTATTATTTAAAATGTCAGTGAGCTATGATAAAAATTTTGAAGGCATTGTTCAAAGAAAATTTTTAGATTTTTAATTTAAATGCTAATAAAGGCTACTATTTACAAACAGAGACTATTTTTATATAGTGAATTTGTCCCAGTTTAAAAAATAGCTCAAATAGGCTGATTTTGTATTTGAATTTAAAAAATGGAACAAATGGAAGATTTAGTTCATAAAATTTTATATTTGAGTTGTATGCTACCCCAATGATCTGCCAAAATTTTTTAGTATTTTTGACTAAGCTAATTTTTCCTATATTTAATTTTTTTATAATAGGGTCAGACTTGAACTAAGGGCAAAATCGTTATTTTCTAGGGGCAAACATACCCTACCTGATGACAATGGTATATAATAGAATTTCAGTTGTTGAATCGAGTTGTATACAATAATTAGGCCCATTACTGATGGCAATTTATCGAATCAACTACTCCCTAATGGCATAGAATCTATTATCTCTAAAAGAATTGGCAACATGCAGGGGGAGTGCCTACCCACCAGAACATGGGATCTGCATGGATGCATACAGAGAACCAGTGTAGTTAAAAAGACACGACACCAAATTATTTTCATATAGTAATTATGGTAATTTTATTCTTAATGTTATGTAATGGTGTTCATAATCTGTAATAAAATACTTGTACTTAATTTTAAATATAAATAATTGTATTTACACAAACATATAATTGAGTACCAAAGACACAACAAAACTTGCTAAATAGCTACCGGAGGAATTTATCCAAATGGACTCCCATATTCCAAGTCATATGAGATCGCGAAACCTCAATTTCCGAAACATGAGGTCCTACTTTCTGAGTCGTAAACCCTCAATTTTTCAGACAATTTCATAACATATAATATTAAAAAAATACATAGCCAAGTACACTGTGTAAGGAGCTTTTAAAATAAATTTCAAAATATTTTGACCTTGTTTTCTATATTACAACTTCATACAAGCAGTATATATAAATAAATTATGGATGAAGAACATTTGAAATTGTAGATAGTTTACACAACCAAGCAAACTATGTTATGATTCCTACAAAAAAAATTATAATTTTTCAACCTCTAGCTTTTAGATTTTGTTTTTTTCTAGCTTTTTGGTCATTTAGTCATTTGCATAGTGCAAGAATTTATAACGATATTTATTCAAGAATGGAGGGAGTACTGTGTATTTGGTTCGTTACCATAAATATGTCATGCCACACTTTATTAGCACCATGACTCATATTTAATAGACTTGATTCTTTGCCTAACGTTGCTACACTTATGGCGGCAATTTTTGTTGCTACAAAAGTATGACAACACATAATTGCTTAAACTTAGTTATGACAAAGTTAGTCATAAACTGAAAAGGCTGCTAGTAACAGAGAATTTGTATTGACTACGGTAAAATCTTCTTGTCATGGCATCACGGAAACGACGTTTAACTCATTTGGACTTAAAAAAATCTGAGTTTCTAGTTTATTTGGTACTTAAGCACAAAAGAGGCATACTTAGGGTCTTATTTTTGGACTATGGTTTTGTCTTTCGGTTGTTCGTGAGAGAATACGGAGTAAGAAAAACTCGTACATGGCTTTAGCTGATATAAATAAAGTCACTATAATATAGTATCAACTTGTAAACTTCGTCTTATAAAAAATACTTCATTTGAAAGTTAGTTATTATAGAAAAGCTGAAAAGTAATTGGGAGTGTCTAGGCATCATCTGGATGTTTTCTTCCTAACTATCATCTAAATTTGTGACCCTTAGATTAGAGATAAGGGGTTCTTGTTTTTTAAGGGGGAGATTTTTTGTTAAGAAGAAAGGGGTAGAATTCAAGGGGGACCATAGTCATTGGATCTCTAATTTAACAGTTATAAATCTGGATGATAGTTATGAAAAAAATATCCGGATGATGTTTAATAAAATATAAAGTAATTTTTAGAAATTAAAAAGAAGTGGCCTTAAGGGCAGAGGATTGTCGTAAGAAATCGTCAATACTGCCGATGAGAAGAACCACCATCAGTTGGATCATCACCAGAAACAGGATTGAGAAAAGGCAAGGTCTCGTCGACATTTTCCTTATCAGAGCTTCGTCGTGCTTTATTTTTTTTTTCTCTCTTTATTCTGAAACGAAGAGCTTCGAGTCGTTCTTCTGGGCCAATATGAAGTCTACCTCTGTGGTCCTGTCGATGAGTCAAACAAACTAGCCACGTAGGCGTGGCGTCACGCCACGCCAGCCACCGTGTGGACCGAAGCAAAAGAGACGAAAATTCGCAGGGAGTTTTATAAAAAAATCGAGGATCCGTGCGTAATTTCGGGAAAACAAAAGGACTTTTTTGCAAAAAAACCGAGGACCTGCAAGGACCTGTACGTAAGTAAATAAGGACCTATACGTAATTCTGGAAACCTGCGGGCGCAATCAATTTTTTTTTTTGCGAAAAAAAACTGACAGGGACTTTTTTGCGAGGAAAAAGGACCTTTACGTAATTTTCGAAAAAGTCAGGGAAAATGCCTCCCCGGCCGTACGCAAAACGCACCGACACGCGCCGGCCAGGGGAGGCCCGCGGGGTGACGTGGGGGGCTCTCGGCGCGGAGAGTCCCCCGGAAATATGGCTGTGACTAGAGGTAGCTAGCATGCATTGCATCATTTCTGGCAAAACGGGTAGTTGAGTGTTTCTTTTTAATTAGCTAATGAAAACTTCTTTTACCGACGTTGTTAATTACCTTAGTTCCATTGACATATTCATACACACTAGCCACGTAGGCGTGGCGCCACGCCACGCCAGCCACCGTGTGGATCGAAGTAAAAGAGACGACAATTTACAGGGGTTTAATAAAAAAATCGAGGACACATGCGTAATTTAGGAAAAACCGAAGGTCTTTTTAGTAAAAAACCGAGGACCTGTAAGGACCTGTACGTAAGTAAATAAGGACCTATACGTAATTCTGGAAACCCGCGGGGCGCAATCAAAAATTTTTTTAGGAAAAAACTTGCAGGGACTTTTTCGAAAAAATCCAGGGACCTTTTCGCGAGAAAAAAGGACCTATACGTAATTTTCGGAAAATCGGAGGGAATTGCCTCCCCGGCCGTACGCCAAAACGGGCGACACGCGCCGGCCGGGGGGAGCGTGGGGGGACGTGGCCTCGCCTCGTCGCCGAAACCCCCGGAAATGTAGTTGGTAGGATGACTATGCGTAGCCAGTCAAATTTAATCGGAAAACGAGAAAAAGAAGGCGAAACGGTACAGTACGTCTCACAAACTACGAAGTACGGACTTTTACTTATCTATTGAGCGCGTCAGGATCAATGTGAATTTGAACGAACGCCAAACATGTGCTCTCCGTCGATGACTTTTCTGTCGAGCGCGTGAGGATCAATGTGATCCCGATGGGACTGCATGGGTAGACTGAAACTTATATGTCAACGAGACAGCGCATAGCTTCATTGGCAAAAGTTACATGTGCAAAAGTTGGCAACAAGTTGAGAAAGCATAAGTCTGGGTCAGAAAGCGGCATCAGCGATCAACTCAGATTTTAAGAATCTGGCTTTTGAAAACTAGGTGGGTTTAAAATAGATCAAATTTTAAGGTAATTTTTAAATCTACCTACCCAGATTCTTAAAAACCAAGAAGCTGTTGATATATAGCTTTTGCCAATTTTTTACACAAATACACATTTACCCTCATTAAAGACCACGTGCAATAGTCTATTAGAGCAATAAATGTAAGGTATAATAGTCTAGCAGGAAACGAAGACTAGCAGAAGTTTCTTGTCATCCTCGCACGCTCATCCCTGGAAGGATGCCCCTATTTAGATGCCAGACCACAAGAACCGAACACATAGCCCAAAGCTTTCTCGTCCTTAATACAGAAGCAAGATGTCTGATGCACCAACCTACAAGCCTTCCATGCCACTCCTATTTGTTCTGATCTTCTTCCACTCCTTGAGCCTATGCCCCCATGTACATCCCATGGCGGCATCAACTCCAGTCCACAACGAATCCGATATTGATCGGCAGGCCCTCCTCTGCCTCAAGTCTCAACTCCATGACCCCTCAAGAGCCCTAACCTCATGGAGAAATGATTCTTTCACATTCTGCAATTGGCATGGGGTGACATGCAACGCACGGCATGCATCTCGTGTTATTGCATTAGACCTTGAATCACTAAACATCACTGGGCAAATCTTTCCTTGTATTGCTGATCTCAGTTTCCTCACCAGAATCCACATGCCCAATAACCAACTCAATGGCCAAATTTATCCTGAGATTGGTCGCTTAACCCGGCTTAGATACCTCAACCTCAGCATGAATTCCCTTAGCGGTGAGATACCAAAGGAGATATCATTATGTTCCCACCTGGAGATCATCGACCTACATAGCAACTCCCTCGAAGGTGAGATCCCTCCAAGTCTTGCGTTGTGTTCATCTCTTCAGCAAATTGTTCTTAGCAATAGCAGTCTTCAAGGAAAAATCCCTTCACAATTTGGTTTACTCCACAACCTTTCTGCACTATACCTCCCTAGCAACAAGCTCACTGGCACCATTCCTCAATTTTTGGGGAGAAGCAAGTCTCTCACAATGGTGAGTCTCCGAAATAATAACCTTTCTGGGTCTATCCCTCCTTTCTTACAAACATCCTCACCACTGCGATACCTTAGCTTAACTAATAATAACCTCTCTGGGGGGATTCCTACCTCAATTGGTAACCTCTCTTCCCTAGCTTTTCTGCTGATTGCTCAAAACAATTTACAAGGATGCATTCCAGAGAGCTTGAGTAAAATTGCAAGCTTGCAAGTGCTAGACCTGACCTATAACAACTTGTCAGGCATCGTTCCTCCAGCTCTTTACAGAATCTCGTCTCTTACATATCTTGGCCTTGGTGCCAACCAACTTGTTGGGAGAATTCCCACCAACATTGGCTACACACTTCCAAGCATCACAGACTTGATACTGGAAGGGAACCAATTCGAAGGACCAATTCCTGCTTCTCTGGGCAATGCATCAAACCTCCAAAATTTACTTCTTCGGGGCAACGCATTCACAGGTGTTGTTCCTTCGTTTGGGTCCTTGCCCATGTTAATACAACTAGATGTAGGTGTAAATAGACTTGAAGCCGGAGACTGGTCATTTTTGTCCTCTCTAACAAACTGTACTCAATTACAGATATTATGCTTAGACACAAATAGCCTCCAGGGAACAATACCTAGTTCTATTACCAACCTTTCGAAAAGCCTTCAGGTACTTCTCCTAATGGAAAACCAGTTGACTGGTGGTATACCTTCAGAGATAGGAAAGCTCACCGGCCTCACTGTCCTTCTAATGGATAACAATTTACTTTCAGGACATATTCCTGACACAGTTGGAAACCTTAAAAACTTGACCTACCTAGGCTTATCCCGCAACAAAATTTCTGGTGAAATACCACAATCGATTGGGAAACTAGAACAACTCACTAACCTTTATTTCGAGGAAAGTGATCTGGGTGGGCACATACCAGCAAGTTTAGCAGGTTGTAAAAATTTGCTAAAACTGAACCTTTCTTACAACAGATTCTATGGAAGCATTCCACACGAGCTCTTTTCCATTTCCTCTCTTTCTAAAGGCTTTGACTTGTCCTATAATCAACTCACTGGACAAATACCATTGGAGGTTGGTAAATTGATTAATCTGAATTCACTTAGCATTTCCAACAACCAATTATCAGGTGAGATTCCCTCCTCACTCAGTCAGTGCCTTCTTTTGGAATCTCTCCACCTGGAGGCAAATTTTCTACAAGGAAGCATCCCAAGATCTTTCATCAGCTTAAGAGGCATCACAGAGATGGATATTTCCGAAAACAACATCTGTGGTCAAATTCCAGAATTCTTGGAGTCTTTCAGCTTTTTACATCTTCTCAATCTATCCTTCAATGACTTCGAGGGATCAGTCCCTAAAGGTGGCATGTTTGCCAATTCAAGTGTGGTGTTCGTCCAAGGAAACAGAAAGCTGTGTGCAAGTTCTCCAATGCTACAATTGCCACTTTGCGCACCATCACCATCCAAAAGGAAGAAGACATCCTATGTTGCAGCTATATTGGTTCCGCTTACTACAGTCGTTCTACTAACCTTGGCATGTGTTGCTGTCATTTTTCTGAAGAAGAGAAGTCAAGCTAAACAACTCATCAACCAATCGTTCAAGCAGTTCAATAATTTCTCGTATGCTGATTTATTCCAAGCAACAGATGGTTTCTCTTCATCCAGTCTTGTTGGTTCGGGAAGATTTGGATTGGTATACAGAGGCCAATTGGAGTTTGAAGTACGCACAGTTGCTATTAAGGTATTCAGGCTTGACCAATTTGGAGCACCAGCTAACTTCCTTGCTGAATGTGAGGCATTGAGAAACATTCGCCATCGGAATCTTATAAGAGTGGTTAGTCTATGTTCAACCTTTGATCCAACAGGAAATGATTTTAAAGCACTTATTCTTGAGTACATGGCTAATGGTAACCTGGAAAGCTGGCTCCATCCAAAAGCATATAAACAATGCCCAAAAAGACCATTGAGTTTAGGGTCAAGAATAACAATAGCTGTGGACATAGCTGCTGCATTAGATTATCTTCATAATCGATGCAATCCTCCTTTGGTTCATTGTGATCTAAAACCAAGCAATGTCCTTTTGGACGACGAAATGGTTGCATGTCTTAGTGACTTTGGGCTCGCAAAGTTTCTTTACAGCGGCTCTTCAATAGGGCTTACTAATTCATCAAGCATTGCTGGACCGAGAGGATCAGTCGGATACATTGCACCAGGTGAGCATGTCTCTTATTTTATTTATATATAATGTATCAATATTATTTGTCACATAAATGACGTGCAGCCATATTCTCTTGAACTTTGCCATCTTTCAACAAAGTATAGCGTATTTCTTAAGCAGTTTTGCATAATATCGCAGAGTATGGCATGGGGTGCAAAATCTCAATTGAGGGTGATGTCTACAGCTATGGAATTATTCTTCTAGAGATGATCACAGGAAAGCGTCCAACTGATGAGATGTTTAAGGATGGTATGAACCTTCACAACTTCGTGGAAGCAAAACTTCCACAGGAAATTGGTGAGATTTTAGAACCCAGTCTCACCGGATATAACAGAGGGGAAGACACAAACCTTGCAATGGTTGAAATGCAAAGGTGTGTCATTCAACTGACTAAACTTGGCCTAAAGTGCTCAGAGACATCACCCAAGGACCGACCAACAATGGAGGATGTTTATGCTGAAATCATAAGCATCAAAGAAAGTTTTCAGCATTGCCCAATTGAGGAAATAGATCAGCATTACCGCAATTCACCTGCTACTACTGTAACAGTTGCATGATGCGCCATGGATTATATTTCCTTGTTTTTAGAAGTTAGAATCACACTATTTGAGTTCCAATTAAAGTATGAGTATTTCATAACCGTACTTTTGCATGTTGATAGGTAATGTGTACTATTCAATTGTCCTTAGAAAGAGGAGATAGTGGCATTATTCTCAGGTGACCGTATACTGTTTATGGGTTGTGAACACATAAAAAGACTGAAATGGGGAACTGAAACATGTCTGACAAAATTACACAATGCCTTCCCAAACAGACATATCACATAATTGGTTTTCTGTCAAAAGCGTAGTCCAAAGCAATTGATTAACTTGATTGCAAAATGTGTAAGCCCCAGGAATAATAAAAAATATATATGAGTAATTTTTCCCGGTAGAAGACACTGACATAGTACAAGGATATTAAAATGTTTCCACCAGAGAACAAGGGGAAACAATTCTAATAAGAAATCTATAAATACAAAGTGTTAACCCAGCAATGCTATGATTTAAACCAACAGGTATTATATGCTAGAGTAACTCAAGATAAACCGGCAATATAGTACTAAAGAGTAGGATGTTACAGATACACAGTCCTGCGACTCTGCGAGGTATCGCGAGTGCTGGACACACCAAATGGATGAACTGACTTTTGTTCAGATACTATGGTTCAGTAACAACTGATGTGAGTTCATTTTGGCCCGCGAGTACAACCGATGATCCACAAGGGTAATACAATTTTGTTGATTACATACATCGCTGGTTTGTAACACTGTACATGCGTAATCAAATTGCTGCAGCAAACCGAGGTTTGATGTGAATTTTTAAATAACCTGCCCATTTTATGGCATGTGATAGAATCAACTGCGCAGGAAGAAATCTTACGCATTGCGTTGGTGCTCGCTAAGATGTTAGAAACTGTAAGACCATGTGGCTAGGTCTAGGATGTTTATGATGATGAATAATTGACAACATTGCTTAATATTGTTATTAGAGGCGTGTGCGTGTGTGCGTGGACTAATATCGGTCAAGTTGGTGAGAACTTGTGCCGGGAAAAATATTCTTTGATCTTTGCATGTGCAGGTTGGTCGTGGAGACGGTCATGGTCGGTGACGAGGAAGACCGGGACTAGGAGGGGGAAATCTGAGGTCCAGGCGGTCGAAGATGTCACGAGGTGGTCGAGCTCACGATGGAGCACATGGAGATTAAAGATGGATGATGCGTGGAGAAGATACAGGAGGTGCGGTCCTGGAGGCTTCGACACGTGACGAGTTGAAAAGTCAGAGTGTGAAAACCCGTGTTAGGAAGGGTTTCGGGTCCCTTAAATATTAGTGGGCTAAAAGTCTGGTTGAGATAAAAAATCTAGGTTCAGTTGGATGAGTAGTATTAGGATTAAAAGTTGAGATTTGTTTTTAGTTTTGGAGTCGGCGCTGTTTTGGAATCGGAGGCGAGACCGATGTGTAAAAGAAAACGGATTGTATCTCGTAATAAAAGGCGCGGCTGGCCGAGACATCGGTACGGCTTTTGGGGGGGGAGCGCGCTTCTGTTTGGGTGGAGAAAAAGTACGCGTTGGCCGTGATTGAGCGAATACAAGAAATAAAAGGCGAAGCAACAGCGGCTGCTTTGAGGACAGAGCGACAGGACGTCTCAGTTCGTCATCCCATCTCGCGGACGGCCTCGGCGAGTCATCATCTCGGTTGCATGAGCTTTGTCTCTGCATCGAACAACGCACGAAGAAACTGCAGCGAGGCGTCGTCACATCTTGATCCCTTCAGTCGAGCACGTCTCCTTTGCCAGGTAATAAATGCTGTAGTCAACACGTCACGACGAGTTCACATGCAAGCAAAGAAAAATCATAACGTATCCATGCTGCATGCATTCTCCGACTAGAAGTTTTTTTATGCATGCATGCTTGCCGTAGGAGCATTTTTGTGCTTCCATTGGAGAGAGAGTAAGTTAGTTTTTTATTATTATCTACTCTTTTCTGATATTTTGGTTTCGCTTGTTCTTATCATCTTTGCAGGTTAAAAATTTTAGAAGACAAAAAATATATATATATAAATATAAACTGCAATCATTCACCCCCTCTGATTGCTGTCGACGATCCTACAAGTGGTATCAGAGCCAGTTGATATGGCGTCAGAGAGGTATGTAAATCGTCCCCCCATGCTAGATGGTACTGATTTTGCTTTTTGGAAATGTCGGATGCAAGCTTATATTGAGGCTCAAGGTAGTGATGTTTGGAATAAAGTTTCTACACCATATGAGGTTCCTGCAATTGTTACTAATTTAAATAAAACAGATGTTGATTTAAATGCTCAAGCTCGTAACTTGCTATTTCAAGGAATTTCTCGCAAAGAATTTGATCGTGTAGCTCATATTAATTCTGCTCATTTAATTTGGAAAACTCTTTGCGATTATCATGAAGGAACCACTAAAATCAAGAAGGTGCGTAAAAATCTTTATCAAAAAGAATATTCTGATTTTGCTATGAAACCTAATGAATCCATTGATGATCTCTTTGCTCGGTTTGAGAAAATATTGAGTGATCTGCGTGGTGTTGGTGTTATTCCTGCTGATGAAGATAATGCAACTAAAATTTTGAGATCTTTAGGTTCTGAGTGGTTGATGGTTGTTACAACTATTAATCAAACTGTTGATTTAGATACTTTAACCATGGATGATCTTTATTCTAGATTAAAAACCTATGAGATGGAAGCTTTACCATCTAAGATCGACAAATCTTCATCTTTAGCACTTGTGACTAACCCCGTGCAGGCGACTTCGTCGAGTGCTTTGTCTTGTGTTTCTTTGTCTGCCTTGTCTTCTTTTTCAGAGGAACAGTTCGAACAGCTTCCTGAAGAAGACTTGGTATTGATCTCCTCACGAGCATACAAGGCACTCAACAATGTGAGGATGAGGAAGCGAGGTGGCGTGTCAGGTCCGATCAGATGCTTTGAGTGTGGTGAGCCAGGCCACATTAAGATGGATTGTCCCAAGCTCAAGGGAAAGGTGGTAAAGGAAGAGAAGAATTATCGTTGTCGGCCATCCAAGAACAACAACACCAAGGGTGGCAATTTTCGTCGCAAGCTTGCTGAAAAGATCATATCGGCTATTGACCATCTTGATTTGAGTGATGTGGAATATGAGAGCGGCAACGACGATGACCACGACGATGATGATGCTAAAGGCAAGAAGAAGAAGAACGATGACTTCACGGGCATGTGCTTCATGGCAGGCAACAACAGTGATGGCGATAGTGATCCCGATGAGGTAAGACCTTCATATGATGAGCTTGAAGATGGTTTGATTAAACTTGCTATTGAATTAAAAAAGACGAAACAGAAATTGAAAGAAAATAATTGTGTTGTTGAAAGTCTAAATTCTGAAATTAATAGACTTAGAGATTTAATTCCTGACGATGAATCATGTGAGTCTTGCCAAGTTTTACATTCTGAGTTGGAGGCTGTTAGATCTATTAGTGCAACAAATTTGGTTCAGCTTAGAGATATAACTGACAAATTTAATGAATTAAAATTGATACATGTTTCTTGTGATGATAAATTAAAATTTACTAATGATGAAATTGAAAAGCTCAAATCTAATTCTTCTACATGTTTAGAGTCAAGTACTTTAAATGCTCAATCTAAAGCTTGCTCTAATTGTGAATTGCTAGAAGCTAGACTTAATTCATCTCAAGAATCTATTCAACAAATGCTTTATCACGAGAACATGTCTTGCTCAAATTGTCCTAAGTTAAATATTGAAATTGATGCTTTGACTAGGCAATTGAATGATTTCGTTGAAAAAGAAAGATTTGCTCAATCTAGTGTTTCTAAGAATTTTGTGAAATGCACTGCTTGTTTCACTTTGGCTAAGGAAAATGAGTACCTTAAGGACACTTTAGAGAGATTCTCTTTTGGTAAGAAAAATCTGAATGTGATTCTAGACAAGTCAAAAACGAGTGTGAAAAATAGTGGTCTAGGATTTAATTTTGTTGAGCATGCCAAGAATAATCCTCCTAAGGTTGTTAAGTTTCTTGAACCTGGAAAGATTGAAGTAAAATCTGAACCAAAACAAACTGTGTTTAAATCTGCTGGCTTTGTGCAAAGTTCATCGAATAATAATATATGTGCTAGCTCATCACCTCAAAAGAAATCTGGTTATGTTAAATTTCATTGCACCTACTGTGGAAGAGATGGACATTTGCATGAATTTTGTTTTAGGCGGGCTAAGAAAGAAAGGAAGGAAAGGTTGAATGCTTTAAGACAAAAACGTGCATTGTCTTTTGCTCCTAGATCAAATGCAAAAGCTATGTTTTTAGAGAACTTTTATGATGGTTTTAAACCTAGTTCACATGCTAGATTGGGATTTAATTCAAATAATTCATGTTCTTTTCGGCATTCTGATCATCCACATGCACGTGATTTTGGTTCTAGCTTTGTTGCTCCTGTTCATCGTGTGTCACAGTACTGGATTCCTAGATCTTATTTCACTAACCCCAGTACTGTGAGACCGATGTTTCCTATGATATAAGAACAGCTAATAAGGATGGAGAACATGAGCTACATTGGGTTCCAGTCTTTTTCATTATCGCTTGATTGGAACATTTAATGGTTCTTCACTGCTTTAATGGCTTGCAAGAGATTTCACTTTTTTGTAGAACATGTGGAAAAGGTGATGTAGTCTTACACCCTATTGAGTTGGATTCTCATTTTGATGATATTTCTTCAAATCCACTTGACTCCCCTTATTTTGCTCTTTTGCGAAGCAGGTTGGGCGTGTTGCATCTTATGGGATTATTCTGAGGGGGAGCTTGATGTTTAAGAATTTAGGAAGCTTTGTTTATTATACTTGTCAATTAAATTAACAAGTCCAAGCCATCAAATTTAAATGAGTTGTGGAGCTATCTTTATCATATCTATTCATATGTTGTGTAGCTTTGATCATGACTGTTTATAATTAAATTGCTACATTTGAATTAAAAGTATGACATGGCGGAATACTTTGACTAGATTAATTATATTTATTACTTTGCGATGTCCATCGAAAAGGATTAGCTTGATTGTGAGTCTTATTTTAACTCTTGGCTATGAGGCTCGCATATTTCATGTTCTAATTTTTAAGATCACTAAATTTGGCATGTTATCAAAAAAATGAGTATATAAAGAAAAAATTGAAAAGATGTATGCTTCAAGCATGCCATGGTGAAAAAAAAAGACACAAAAGTGCGCAAAATGAAAAGAAGTATGCTTCAAGCATGCCACCATAAAAAAAATAAAATTATATGTCATTATGAAAAAGAAGTATGCTACAAGCATGCCACATGCCTAAGAATTGAGTGTGAAGCAATAAGTTGTTACATGAGACTGCTAGCTCGTCTAGAGTTAAGATTTGCTTCACTTTTAGGCTTTGACTTTTTGTTGTTATATCTCATTGTGCTCTTTATAATTGGTCTAGTCATTGTTGAGATGCCTGTCATTGATATAAATCATCTAATCATATTAAAAACTTTGTTTTGATATTGCTATATGATATATGATTTTATATGATCTAGATAGCTCTACTCAAAAATATGGCTTGGTTAAATTATTAAATCAATTCAAAGTGACTTGGATAATCTACAAAGCTTCTAGATTTTTATTCTCATTGCTTCTTTTTAAGATAGTTCTTATTTGAAAGTTCTTGATGATTACATTGCCAAAGGGGGAGAGATTTGGTGTGCTTTGTGAGATATTGAAGAAATTTGCTCTCTTGTGTTGAGGGGGAGAAATTTGAGATTTGTGGATTAAAATATTTTTTCGGCTTCAGTTCTTCACTTATATCTATTTGAAGCTAATTCATCATACTATCTTACGGTGTTGTCAATGTATTCATCAAGGGGGAGATTGTAAGACCATGTGGCTAGGTCTAGGATGTTTATGATGATGAATAATTGACAACATTGCTTAATATTGTTATTAGAGGCGTGTGCGTGTGTGCGTGGACTAATATCGGTCAAGTTGGTGAGAACTTGTGCCGGGAAAAATATTCTTTGATCTTTGCATGTGCAGGTTGGTCGTGGAGACGGTCATGGTCGGTGACGAGGAAGACCGGGACTAGGAGGGGGAAATCTGAGGTCCAGGCGGTCGAAGATGTCACGAGGTGGTCGAGCTCACGATGGAGCACATGGAGATTAAAGATGGATGATGCGTGGAGAAGATACAGGAGGTGCGGTCCTGGAGGCTTCGACACGTGACGAGTTGAAAAGTCAGAGTGTGAAAACCCGTGTTAGGAAGGGTTTCGGGTCCCTTAAATATTAGTGGGCTAAAAGTCTGGTTGAGATAAAAAATCTAGGTTCAGTTGGATGAGTAGTATTAGGATTAAAAGTTGAGATTTGTTTTTAGTTTTGGAGTCGGCGCTGTTTTGGAATCGGAGGCGAGACCGATGTGTAAAAGAAAACGGATTGTATCTCGTAATAAAAGGCGCGGCTGGCCGAGACATCGGTACGGCTTTTGGGGGGGGGGGAGCGCGCTTCTGTTTGGGTGGAGAAAAAGTACGCGTTGGCCGTGATTGAGCGAATACAAGAAATAAAAGGCGAAGCAACAGCGGCTGCTTTGAGGACAGAGCGACAGGACGTCTCAGTTCGTCATCCCATCTCGCGGACGGCCTCGGCGAGTCATCATCTCAGTTGCATGAGCTTTGTCTCTGCATCGAACAACGCACGAAGAAACTGCAGCGAGGCGTCGTCACATCTTGATCCCTTCAGTCGAGCACGTCTCCTTTGCCAGGTAATAAATGCTGTAGTCAACACGTCACGACGAGTTCACATGCAAGCAAAGAAAAATCATAACGTATCCATGCTGCATGCATTCTCCGACTAGAAGTTTTTTTATGCATGCATGCTTGCCGTAGGAGCATTTTTGTGCTTCCATTGGAGAGAGAGTAAGTTAGTTTTTTATTATTATCTACTCTTTTCTGTTATTTTGGTTTCGCTTGTTCTTATCATCTTTGCAGGTTAAAAATTTTAGAAGACAAAATATATATATATAAAAATATAAACTGCAATCATTCACCCCCTCTGATTGCTGTCGACGATCCTACAGAAACGTGCAGTTCGCTTCTGGGGAGAGCAAGTCAATGAAAAGGGTGTGCATATAAGAGAACTCTCACGACACATCACACTAGCGTTCTCTCGCTTATCTTTCGGAATTTATTTGAATTTTAGGCGCCACGTGGCGGGTGCTGGCGCACCCCTGCACCGCGCTAAGTGCAGGGGGCACAGCACCTGAGCCGCGTCCGATGGAAAGAGATAGAAGGCCTGCCTGATTGCGAAAGAAGCGACTTTGTGCATACCGGTTAATTTGCATCCTAGTGGGAGCTTCTTTACGGTGAGCTCGATCGTGCAAGAGTCACAAGCACCGCATGCCATGCACTTCGTCTTGGATAAAACTGTCCAGACTAGGCATCTAGTCTTTCTACCTCTGCTGTCCTGATCATAGGCCCAAGCTGGTCGTCTCATGTGAGCATGCCAAACACTCCCGGTGCCTCTCAAACCTAACACTTGCCATAGCTAGCCAGACCTGTTTTCTCAGGGGAAATTTGCTTGGCCTGACTGCATGCAGTAGACTTACTTCATGCAACTTTCTTGTAGTACAGCCACATGCAGTGGAGAACGTGTGTCCTGTGTACAAGAGCATGCAACAGCTTTCCTGTAATATAATGTGTGTGCTCCTCGAGAGTTGTGAGCTCTGCAGCTCTTATATGGGCCTGTTTGGATCCACCCAGATTTTAAGAATCTGGCTTTTGGAAACTGAGTGGGATCCAAACAGACCAGTTTTTGGGGCAGTTTTTAAAATCTACCTACCCAGATTCTTAAAAACCAAGAAGCTGTTGATACCCAGCTTTTGCCAGTTTTTTTGGCACAAATACCCATTTACCCTCATTAAAGACCACGCATGGCTGTTTAATGTGTTGTTCAAGAGCAATAAATGTAAGGGTATAATAGTCTATTAGCACCAATCATAAATGAAACCAGCTTTTAAAAACTAGGGGATCCAAACACCCCATCAGTTTTTGCTTAGAAACCAGCTTTTAAAAACTAGAAGTAATAGCTGGTTTTTAAGAATCTGAAACTGATCCAAACAGGGCCTATATAAGAGCAAGGCTAATAATACAGCCAGCAAGCGGGCTGTAAGGTTTCTTGCAGCCTTCTCCTAGCCCACCCATATAGTAGTTAGCTCTTCATCATTAATACATGGCCCACCTGTCTCTCTCACAAAGTTTCTTGGTTCTTATGTCCAAGCCGGCTGTAAGCTTGCAGCCCGCTTATCCTCTCTCTCCTCCCTTCTCTCCTACACGTCAGCATTTAGCCAGCTTACAGTCGATTATTATACTTGCTCTAAGCACACACACGTTCTCCACCCCCAGCTGATTGGCTTAATTGGCTCTTCCGGTCTAGCTACCCAAAGGTGTACTATACGATTCCACAACCATATGAGCTTTAGCATTCAGTGCGCAAAGATTCCCCCCAGGCCAGTCAATTAATTTGCTGATGCAATTGGTTGTGCCAAAGTGTACAGTATGATCCTATAGCATGGTTGGGCACATGTGATGTTTCAAGTAGATACATATTCGGCCCCATTCGTAAGGAGTTTCATATTCAAGTGTATTGATTTGGCTTGAATGCAATGCCAATTTGCACCGGATCACAGGTTGTATCCTTAAGGTATATAGTGTGATTTGTGTTATTTCATATTTGTAAATGGCGAGTTGACTAAAATGATCGGGCCTATCATATCACTCCAGAGTTCATACGATCGAATCTAACATGCATCTCTGGATTTGGTCAATCGAAGAAGATTAAACCTGGTTATGTACCAAACAGCTGATCCTCCTAGAAACTAGAAGGCTTGCCTCTGCTCCGTCCGCGTGTCGATCCGCCTGCCTCTGTTTGGAGGACGGGGGCGCCTTGTATAGGCCTTGGAGATTAGGAGTTTGAACTTCAGGGCCTTATCTTGAACGGAGCTTATCAGTTGCATTTCTCATCTGATATCGGTCACGTCCGCGTTGCAAAACACGCCACGTGAGAGCCGTACATTTGCTAACCGGAGCTGCATGACTAGTACGTATTTATTCATGTACGTATCATGCACATGTACTTGGCTCGGGAGGGTAGCTGATAGGTATCAATAGGTATGCATGCATGCATGCACATGCCATGAACCATGTTGTACGCATGGCCTGCATGCAATTTTCCTTGCTTCTTGAATAGCATGCACAAGCATTTCAACTTGCATGTGTTCTCTCATGTGTTATGGGCCTGTTTGGATCAGTTTCAGAGTATTAAAAACCAGCTATTACTTCTAGTTTTTAAAAGCTGATTTCTAAGCAAAAACTGATGGGGTGTTTGGATCCCCTAGTTTCTAAAAGCTAGTTTCATTTATGATTGGTGCTAATAGACTATTATACCCTTACATTTATTGCTCTTGAACAGCACATTAAACAGCCATGCACGTGGTCTTTAATGAGGAGAAAATTGATCATTTGCCACTTTAAAGAGTGGGCTTCGCAAAATTGCCACTTTGAAAATTGGCTTCGCAAAAATGCCATACAGTACATTTACCTCTTGATTACTATGCCATTTGAGTCATTTAACTTATTTAATATATTTTTTTCTAATTTTAGGGGCTGAAAAAAACCTTTCTACCCTTGATAAAAGTGCAGCCAAATCAATCATAGCCGTCCGCGCGCTCCGATGTCCATGGACCACCCACGCGTCGGGGCTTCTTCCTCCCCTCTCCAGCCTCTCCTATCACCATTCTATTCGATCCCCAACTCCCGTTTGGTCACTGGTAGTACTAGTGCTAGTAGTTCTTAATTATGCTTCTCTGTGTGTTGTTCAATCTTTCGCCGGTAAGTTCTTGCTCAATTACCCCCTCAATGTTTGATTCTTCTTTTGATTTTCTGTATCTCAATGTCCCGACGACGATACAAGTTACAACAGCTTCTGCGTTCATGCAGCTGAGGTTTAATTTGAGGCACCTTTCATCCTTGGTTTAATTAATTGATCCCCCACCCCGGGTTGAGAAAACTTAGCAAGGGTAGAAATATCTTTTCCCGCCCTTAAAATTAGAAAAAAATATATTAAATGAGTTAAATGGCTCAAATGGCATGGTAATCAAGAGGTAAATGTACTGCATGGCATTTTTGCGAAGCCAATTTTGAAAGTGGTAATTTTGCGAAGCCCACTCTTCAAAGTGGCAAATGATCAATTTTCTCCTTTAATGAGGGGTAAATGGGTATTTGTGCAAAAAAACTGGCAAAAGCTGGGTATCAAGTATCAACAGCTTCTTGGTTTTTAAGAATCTGGGTAGGTAGATTTTAAAAACTGCCCCAAAAACTGATTTGTTTGGATCCCACCCAGTTTTCAAAAGCCAGATTCTTAAAATCTGGGTGGATCCAAACATACCCTATATTTGGGATGTACAAAATCTCGTCGAACACTAGCTGAGTGCATTTAGCATTCAGTGCGCATGATTTCCCCTATGCAGTCAATCAATTTGTTCTTTTATTTCGCAGTTTCCGAACAAGCTAGCTAGTTATCTAATTTGCATATCAACACCTTATTTGCCGAAGCAATTGGTAGTACCGAACTGTATAATATGATCCCAGCTGTGCGCGATTTTTTTAGCACGTGAAGTCTCAACTCTCAAGTGTATTTGTTGCGCAGCAGAGCTTTCTGTTGCTATTTGCCACAGGATAGCACACGGTGTCACATGCATACCTCATTGAACAAATCGTGCTTGCCTCGACTATACTGTCGGAGTCTCAGACTCAAATAATATTTGGCATTATAGTCACTACAATTTCCTTCCATTTTCAGGTCTCTAGCTACCTATTAATTAATGAGATAAAACAAAAGGAACATGGGTGCAAAACAAGATACTTCGATTGACAGAGCTCGTGACCACATTTTCCAATAAACAAAAAGACAAGAAGAATTCTGCATGATTACTGATCGTTGCTAGTGCATTAAATCGAGATTACAATACTACGTACGCACTGCTTCATCAAGGTCTTCAGTCTCAACACTTCAGGGAACTGCTTTTATACACGAAGACTGCCATGTCCGATAGCTTCTCCGGCTGCTGCACCACTGCTACCACCAGCCGCATAACAGCTACAATCTTCGATCTCCACACCCCTTTGAGCCCCTTGATCGCCAAGAACTGAGATGCAGTAATGTTCGCTGCAAACTTTCTGACCAAAAATATTTAAACAAGACATAAGATCCTTTATTGCGTCGGACATGACCTCAAGACGTGTTAGACATTCCCGACGCCTTCCATGCCTTTGTATATCTGACATGGAGAAACAAAACTACAATCATGGTGGAAATTCAATAAGGTCTCTTTGTGTGATGCATACGTCTCTTGAGAGTCCTCAGCTTTGCAGCCTTCTTATAATGGCACAACTTTCAAGTGGAGTTAAGAGCAACTCCAGCAGGGCCCCTACTTTGCCTCTCAAACTCAAATTTGAGAGTCAGAGTAAAAATCTCAGCTCCAACAGGGCCCTTACTTAGAGCATCTGCAATGGGTCTATAGCAGCTCTCTACAAGAGAGTCCATGTCATCAACTGTCCTACGTGGAAGATATTAAATGAAGAAAGAGAACGCAGCTCTCTACAGCTCTAGAGATAGTCTATAGCGCCAAACGAGGCAGCCTCCATAAATTCTGTGTGTGCATGTAAGCATCAAATAGCTATCCTTATAGATAGTTATTTAGAATGCTAGCTTTAGTGTGTACTATATAGATAATGTGGAAGTCTTATAGTTAGTTACTAGCTATAACCATTGCAGATGCTCTTAGCTTTCAAAAATAGGAGGCCTCTCAAATGAGGTCTCCAAACCCTCATTCCTAGGGGCCCTCTCTTGGCTCTCATCCTTCGGTTTTTTTCCCGCTCGGTGAAACTTCCCCCGCGCCCCCAAAATCCCCCGCACCCCCCCAAAATCCGCCGCTTCTGCTCGCCCCCCGTCTCGCCCGACTCCTCCGCTTCCGCTCGCCCCCGCCTCGCCCGACTCCTCCGCCACCGCCCGTGTCCCCCTTGCGCCGCCAAAATCCGTCGCCTCGCCCGGCTCCTCGGCTCGCCCCCCGCCTCCGCTTGCCCACCGCCACGCCCGTCGCCTCGCCCGACACCTCCGCCCGTCGTCGTCGTCACGCCCGTCGCCTCGCCCGACGCCTCCGCCCATCGCCGTCGCCGCCAAAATCCCCCGCTCACCCGGGGCCACCGCTCGCCTCCGACCGGATTTGAGGAGTGGGTCCCATGTGTCAGTATGTAGTGGAATGGATTTGAGGGGTGCTGTTGGAGTAGATGCAAAAAAAAACTGGGTCCCATATATACTCCAACAGGTTTTTTCATTGGTATGTTCTTTTAGGCTGTGGGTTATGTATTACTTGTTAGAAATTGACCCATATGAGCAAGACTCATTTCCTTAATTCTAAAGCATGCCTGGTTTAGTACCATCTAGCTAAGTCAATTGATATGGATAGAGATGGTATGACAAGGGCTTTGGCTAATCACGCACGCGCATGCGTATTCGCACATTTTCTCGTGAAAATCACATGACTTGTAACTTTGCCGTGACGTGGCGCACCACTTGGCAGACCAAGTCCACCGTTATTTTTTGTTGAACCATGCACCATTCTTTGTCTCTCTATTTGAATAAGATTCAAACATTTGAATGAGACTTTATTGGATTTGATGACAAGCAGTTACCAATGGTTAAATGGTTGGTTAAATATGTCAGTTACCAATGGGTAAATGACTGTTCAACCATGTCAGTTATCAGTCTATCTGGTGGTGATCGGTTGGGCTGTGGCTTATGGCTTATTTCACTGTAGCTGGCTAAAATTACACTGTAGCTGAAGGTGGCTTATTTGGTACAATTAAATTTTAAAAATAGAAAAAAATGGGTTAGCCCATCACGTGTAATGCAAACGAATAGAGGAAAAAAAGAACCGGTAAAAAAACTCAAAAAATTCAAAAAAAAAATCAGAAAAAGACGAAATTTAGGAATAGTGAAAAATAAGCCAGAAGTCGAAACCGAAACAATCGGGATATATATATATATATATATATATATATATATATATATATATATATATATATATATATATATATATATATATATATATATGCCTGGAGATGTCTGGAGTATGTGTGGAGAATCTGATTGCCTCCATTCTCTTCCTCCTGTGAATTTGTGCCAATGTGTTGTGCTGTTTGAACCTCGTCAACTCTTCTTCCCAACGTGCAACGTAAAGAAAGGGGAGCAGTATCTCCGAACTGTTACGCCATGAAGACCTGCAAGGGGGCGGCAATAAAGTTTCTGGCAGCGCACATCTGCGCGACCGCTCATTTCACTGCGTCATCTAATTATAAGTCATTCGCGCGTTCGTTCGACTTTGATACTATACTTTCCTTGTGTATATTCTGAAATATGATTAGTAGCCTGTTATTAGTTGTGAGTTTTACATCACTACTTTATTGTATTTATCTCCTAGTAAAACTTTGAATTAAAATATTGCCCACATTTTCAACATTACGGCTGTGGCTTATGGCTTTTAGGGTGTTCGTGAGAGAGAGTATTAAGTAACAGAAACTCGCGTGCAGTTTTGACCGATATAAATGAAATCGTTATAGTATATATGTACTACGATTAACTTGTAAACTCTGCCTTAATGTAGGACCGAAATGGCGACAGAGGGGGGGGTGAATGACGCTCAAATAAAAATATTCGTCCCCCAAGCACAAGTACGATCTTCTCCGATAGCAATGGGTGCTATGAAGAGGGGCTTAAAAGAGAGACCAAGAGCTTCACAGAATAATCAAGAAGGACAGAGGAGAAAGCCAATAAGGGAGCAAGGAGAACATTGGAGATCAACACTAAAACCAAAAGGGCAACAGAACCTGCAAAATACCCCCTGGCCCGTCTGACCGCAAGCCTGAGGCCGGTCAGACCGCCCTTCAAGGGCCGGTCAGACCGCCCCCCCATTTTCATCAGCCCGAGAAACCCTGAAAAAACTGAAATCTGAGAATAAATTCAGGCCTTCAAAAATCAAGGATTCAAATGAATTTCTCCTAATCTTTTTGACCTGGAACAAGAGAACTACAAGCCAAATAGCATGGAGACCTTGGGAAAAAGGAGAATCAAACAAAGGATCACTAAATTCAGATTTTGACAAAAATCCAAACTTTTACCCGAGCTGACTCAAAAATCAAATTACTCCCAAACTAGAGATCCTCTGGCCACGGAAATTTGAGGTTAGCTAATAAATAGCCCATAGACTCATTTCCTCATGATTCAAGCCATCTTTCTGAGAGAGCCACTAAATCAACCAAAACTCTAGAAAAGACTGAAGCTTCAGAGAGGGCAAATGAAATCTCAAATTGCTCCAAGGTCTCAAACCCTTTGCACAAGAGAATTTGCACATATGAAAGCAATAGTGCAAGGATATCCCAGACCAGAAATCAGCTCAACTCTCAAAGGGAAACACAAAACACCTTAAACCCTAGAAATGCAGAAGCACAAACAGAGGAGGCTCAAAATGCAAATCTGAGATTGAAATGAGGTTTGCTCTTGGGAAATCGATCAAATGATCTTGAGGCACTAACCCATCATAGAGCAACCCATTTTGGTCCTTCCCAGCACCAAACAAACAAGAAATCCAAAAAACACAAAATCACCAAAGAGAGTGACGAAGAACAGAGGGCTCAAACAGAGAAAACTTCAGAGATCTCATTCATTGGATCAAAAGAGGAGTCCCGATGACACGATTACAGATGGAGGACACGATTACAAGACTCTCAATCTATCTCCTCACCCACTCCATCTCAAGAACACTCAACCATACAAGCTTTGAGAGAGGGGGAATATGAACACTCTGTTCTACCACCTAGAATGCATCGTAGAGGACAGAGGGAGCACTACTATGTCTCCACCACCAACTCACACCAACTAAAGCCTAAAGCCAAAACAACCACTAAAGCCTATTTTGACTAGAGGAAACCCTAAATCCCAACCAAGTGCTCAAGTGGGCATGCAGCCCCTCCACTCCTTTTATAGCCCATGGCTAACGGGTCTCCGCCCCGTTATGCCCGCTATTTCCAACGGAGCCCGCTCCCGCTTGTGCAGCCTTGCGAAATTCCCGTTTCGCCCCTCCTGCACCTTCTGGGAAGCTTCCGCGCTCCTTGTCTCGCACGTCTCGCAACCACCTCGAGTCCACGTCGTCTTCGACACATCCCGACCGTTCTGACCTCAGCGCCACCTGCGCCTAGTCCGGTCCACCGTGTCTCACCACGACTCCACTCGACGTCCTGCAGTCACACAGACAAGAAAACACGTCAAATAGCACCGCTCGATACATGAAAGCACAAATACCATTATACTTACCACAGATGAAGTCCAAACCTGTCGAAGCATTAGAATAAACGTCCTAAGCCCAAATGACCAAGTTTGACCAAATCGACCGAGCCCGTTGCACCACGCAACGACATGGTCAAAACCACCCAAACCAAACTCGACTATCTAAACCCTTGTCAATTTCTCATCACTCTCATGGGATCACGACCACATGGTCTCTCAATGTCCCCCTTGATGAGTATATTGACAAACTCAGAAAAAGCATGAAGAAGAGTTTGAGTTTGACGAATCCAACATGGTCCAAAGAAGAGAATGAAACAAATGACCATGTCGACAGAAGGAACACTAGAGCAACAACTGAAAGAGCAAATTGATCTCCAAAGCTCTAAAATGATCCCAACTAGCTTTTTCTTCTCTATTCTCCCCCTTTTGGCAATAAACGCATCAAGGATGCAAAAGAGAGAATATGACATGTCAATGGATGAATATGGCTGAAGTTTGTTTATTCTAAGCATTTAGAGCCATGAGAATTATCCAATATGACCAACAAGTACTACACCAAGCCATAACTCAATAAAACGCTATCTAGATCATGACAACATATATATAAGCCAGTTAGAACACATAGACGACAATCTGAAAATGAAGTGCATTATGTGAGCAAGTCAAGTCATCAATGAGCAAAGTCTAGCTAGAGACATCCAAGGATGATGCAGGCCATGTCAATAAGCTAAGCGTAACTAAGAAGCTCAAATTGAGACCAAATAGAGTGCTACAAGTCCGAGAATGAAACATTTGTTGTAGTACTTGATTCTTGTTTTAGCTTAAGCAAATTGAGCACAAATGACATATTTTCTTTTGAAACTGAAGGTTGTTGACAACCAGATTTTTGTTTTGTCATGTGCTAGACCTCAAGCCTTATGCGACTACTCCAAGCGATAAGCTTAAGAAGATAATCTAGGTCATCCAAAACTCCCCCTAAGTTCATGCCAAGTGCAATGGCAAGCCGTCTCATAGGAGAGAATTGGTGAGATCAGTTTTTTCGCACAAAAGAGATCTTTTTGCATTTTAACATGTAGTAATAACTTATGCATCATCAAGTGACTACAATAGCTCAATCTAAGGCTCAATAGAGATTCAACGCTCAACTTAGCCTATTTGACATGGCATGAATCATAAAAGGGTAGCTAAAGCAAGACTAGACTCAAATGCGAGCATGACAAGTTTTAATTCAAGTTGAGCAATTTTAATTAACTTATCATGGCAAAAGCTAGTCTACACATATGAAGTCATGATAAATCTAGCACATAAAGCATAAATCATGGCAAGGTGTAAAGCATATAAGCATGTCATAACAGGATAATAATCAAGGCTCCATGTAGTTATATTACAATGCTAGATGCTGAAATGCAAGAAAATCCAGCTCCCCCTCAACAAGAGATGCAACTTTTAGTTCAAGTTGAGTTATGTCAAAATTAAGCTCCAGAAGCTCCCAAATGAACTCCCCCTGAACCAAAGCAATAAAATCGAGAAGCTGGGAAAGAAAATAGCAAACAGGCAGTCCTTAAAGCATAGATAAGATATAGAGACAACTATGGCTCAGACAGACTCTCATCTACCCCATATGACTCCAGGACTATATATTAGCTGACCGTAAACCACACACTAGAGAGCAAACACGTACCCTGTCTACTCGAGGGTGGCCCGACCCTCACTAGATCCTACAAGAAGTGAGTGAGCTCAATCTAGTGAGATAAATAACTGCTAATAAGAAGCATCCTGGAAGCATAAGATAAGAGTAAGAAGTCTAAGCAACTAGACAAGAGAAGCACTCTAACCTATGCTAGAAGGACTAAGCCCTATGCACCCCAAGTGCAAAGCAACAGAAATGAGACAGAAGCATAATCAATATAGTAAAGCAGTAAAGCCCAAAGCTCCCATTACTACAGTCCATAAGGACAAACCACCCCAAGCTCTCCCCGCAGAGCTGAAAACCTCGAACTATCCAATGGCTTGGTGAAGATGTCAGCCAACTGGTGGTCACTCTCCACAAACTGGAGCACTATATCGCCCTTCTCTACATGGTCTCTAAGAAAGTGATAACAGATATCGATGTGCTTGGTCCGAGAGTGTTGCACTGGGTTCTTAGCAATGTTAATCGCAGAAGTGTTATCACAAAAGAGTGGAACACTGTCGATAACTAACCCAAAGTCCCGCAGGGTCGAAGCCATCCAGAGTACCTGACTGCAGCAGCTGGCTGCAGCAACATACTCGGCCTCTGCGGTGGACTGTGCAACACCGGACTGCTTCCTAGAAGACCAAGAGACGAGAGAAGTGCCAATGAATTGGCAAGTGCCAGAAGTGCTCTTCCTATCTATCCTACAGCCAGCAAAGTCTGCGTCCGAGAAAGCTCTCAAGGAAAGACAGGATGAGGAAGAGTACCAGATACCATAGTCAATGGTAGCTCGGAGGTACCGAAAGATGCGCTTCACCGCAAGGCAGTGAGATACGCGAGGAGAGGCCTGAAAGCGAGCACACAGACACACAGAGAAGTGTATGTCTGGTCTCGAGGTAGTGAGGTAAAGAAGGGAGCTGATCATACTTATGAACTCTTTCTGATCAACTGGCTCACCGTCCTCATCTGGGTCAAGATAGGCTGTAGAAGCCATGGGAGTCGACACAGGCTTACCATCACTCATGTCGAAGCGCCTCAGGAGGTCACGAGTGTACTTTCCCTGATGAAGAAATATACCCTCCCGAGTCTGTTTGATTTGGAAGCCAAGGAAGAAGGTCAACTCACCCATCATACTCATCTCAAACTCGGTGCTCATGACATCCGAGAACTGTGAAACCAGAGTATGGGAAGAGCCGCCAAAGATGATGTCATCGACATAGATCTGGACGAGCAGAAGGTTAGTGCCATGCCGGCGGATGAACAAGGTCTTGTCAACTTTACCCATCTCAAAACCATGACTTAACAAGTAGGACTTAAGCCTCTCATACCAAGCTCTAGGGGCTTGCTTAAGTCCATACAAAGCTTTGGAAAGCTTGAAGACATGGTTTGGGTATTTGGGATTTTCGAAACCAGGAGGCTGGCGGACGTAGACCTCTTCCTCAATAAGGCCATTGAGAAAGGCACTCTTGACGTCCATCTGGTAAAGCTTGAAACCCTTAGAAGCTGTAAAGGCAAGCAGGATTCTAATGGCTTCATGTCTAGCTACAGGGGCAAAGGTCTCCTCAAAATCTAGACCCTCAACCTGGGAGAACCCCTGAGCTACCAGTCTAGCCTTGTTTCGAATAACCACTCCATCCTCGCTCTGCTTGTTCTTGAACACCCACTTAGTCCCAATAATATTGTGACCTCGCGGGGGCTCGACAAGCGACCAGACCTTGTTTCTCTCGAAGTTCTCTAACTCCTCATGCATGGCATTGACCCAAGACTCATCGGAAAGAGCATGAGAAACATCCTTGGGCTCAAAGGAGGCAATGAAAGCAGAATGGAGACAGAATTGAGATAAGCCAGATTTTGAGCGGGTAACACGCTCGAAAAGGTCTCCAATAATCTGCTCTGAAGGATGAGCTTTCTGGATATGTCTAGGAGGTCCTGGATGAGATGAAGAAGTGGCCTCTACCTCGTGTGCAGACGAGGCAGGAACAGAGCCACTAGCTCCTGAGGAAGCAGTAGGCAAGGGCTGATCACCTCGAGGTGCCGTGGAAGAAGGCATCTCAAGGGGAGGATGAGGAGCTGGATCAGGTAAACAACCATCGTCCTCATCATCCACAAAGATGGTCTCGGACTGCTCTAAAGAACCTGAGATATCTGGCCTAGTCCCCGGACTGGCCTCGTCAAAGGTCACTTCACAGGTCTCTACCATTTTGCTAGACTCGCAGTTCCAAACCCGATAAGCCCGCGAAGAAGGCGAGTAACCTAGAAAGATGCCATCACAAGAACGTGACTCGAACTTGTCTAGGTTCCCGGACTTCAAAATAAAGCACTTGCAACCAAACACACGAAAATGAGAGACGCTGGGCTTTCGCCCGTATCTCAGCTCATAAGAAGTGCGGTGCAAGTGTGCCCGAAGAAAAACTCGATTCGAAACATGGCACGCGGTCGCAATGGCTTCAGCTCAAAACTTCCTCGGTGTAGAGTACTCATCAAGCATCGTCCTAGCCATGTCGACCAAGGTACGGTTCTTCCTCTCCACAACGCCATTCTGCTGAGGGACGTATGGAGAAGAGAACTGGTGCTCTACACCTGTCTCACCACAGAAACTCTCAAAGTAGGAATTCTTAAACTCCGTGCCATTGTCACTGCAGATCGCTCGTAAGGCACCTGGGAGCTCTACAGAAAGCCTACTGAAAAGACCTCGAAAATGGGTAAACGTCTCATCCTTCGAGGCTAAGAAAAACACCCAAGAGAACCTCGAATAGTCATCGACCACGACAAGGACGTATCACTTCCCTCCTGCTGACTGCACTCGAGCTGGTCCAACTGTGTCCATGTGGAGCAGCTGTCCTCGTGCATCGGTCATCGTAACGGTGACCGGAGAATGAGAAGCGACAACCATCTTGCCGTGCCGGCATGGAGCGCAAACTAGATCTTTGACCATCTTGAGTTTCGGCAGACCACGAATGAGATCGTGGCCGCTAACTCGGGTCAAATGGTCAAATCCAATATGACCAAGTCTCCTATGCCAGAAAGTCAAGTTGCGGGACTCAGAAGCAACTAAACACCGGAGAGGATCACCAGAAGACTCAGAAAAATCAGCACGAAAGATCCTCCCATAACGAGAAATCCCGCAAACCAGACTACCCGAAGAATCAAGAATTTTACAAGCGTTTTTCTTGAAGCTCACCTCGAAACTATCATCGGTAAGCTGAGAAACGGAAAGCAAATTGTACTGCAGCTTACTTACCAAGGCAGCATCCTTAAGAATAAAAGATGCATTAATGCGCACAGTACCTTTGGCGATGACGCGCCCAGACGAAGCGTCTCCGAAGGTGATCGTCTCATCACCTGGAGCGCGGGCTAGGGAGGAGAACCAACGGGAGTCTCCAGTCATATGACGAGAACATCCGGAGTCTACAAGCCAAACCTTCTCCTTCAATACCCGGCGAACCTGAGTCAAACAGAGAGTAAAGTCTCAGTACTGGGATAAATCAAGAGTGATTTTGGCACCCAATACTGAACAGCATGTCGAGCAGATGAAGTCGTCAAGCACAACTGACCTCTATCTACCCTACGCTCTCTGTGACTCAAAGAAGCAGAAGGTCTGTGAGCAGACCTGAAGCTGTTGCGGGGTCCAACTGCTACGGAAGAGCGAGTCGGAACACCGGCAACACGCTGATCACGCCGTGGGTAACTGTCTCGATGGGGGAGACGAGATGTACCCTCAGGACGGCGGATGTCACGACCCAGAGCAGCATGAGGACGAAAACCAGAAAACTCGGAAAAACCAAGTCCTCGATGCTGCCCAAACCCATCAGAAGCATCTGAAGCAAACCTAGACCTCGTGTTGGTCTTAGATGCACTCAAAGTCTGGGGCTGACCCTGAATACGCCTAAGAGTTGCAACACGGTCTCTCTGCGCAATCCTGGCGCGCTTGAAGCATCGGTCGATCGTATGTCCATCCTTCTGACAGAAGGTGCAATGATACTTCGCCTTCTGAGAGGCCGAAGCTGCAGGTGGACTCACCTTGCTGTTAGAGATCCCTTGGACAAAGCCCGCTGATTTGAATTTGACCTCGACCTCGATCACGCCTCCTACTATGGGTCGGAGAATAGCAGGTTGATGCTTCCTCATATCCTCATAGAAATCATATCCTAGACCCTGATTAAATCTGCAAATCTTGGACTGGTCTAGAATACGATTAAGCTTCTTCTTGCCGCCTACAAATCTCTTGAGAGTGTTCATAAGGTACTGACACTCCCGAAAGAGAGAGGCACAAGAAGAGCAGGGGGAAGAAGAGACAGCAGAAGGTAAGGGAGCAGAGGAAGAACCAACTGTAGAGGAAAGAATGGCTTGTGCACGCACAGCCGACTCTGAGGGGACAGTCCTACTACTAGCAGGTTGGTTCACGTCACTAGGCGTCTCTACCTTACCCTGGGGCTTCTCCCCCTCACCAGCAATCACATCACAAGCTGAAAGTGGCTTCTCTAGAAGGTCCTTAGTTAGCTTCACACATTTTTCGTTCAAAGCAACGAGTTCAAATTTTAGTTTATCACAGCTAATGCATGATGAGCTAACAGGGTCCTTAGTCGCAAATTGAGCCATTTTCTTATTAGTGTCAATCATTTCTTGAAACTGTTTTGAGACAGATTCAAGTTCAGCAGTTAACTTCGGACAGTTCAAACAAGAAGCAATGGGCTCAAGTAGAGAAGCCTGGAGTTCAGCAATTTTATGATCTGCCCGTTTTAGATTCATCTTCAGATTATTGCAATTTTCACATGATTCAGGCAGATCAAGGAGCATGGTATAAGGTCCTCTAGCAGTAATGTCCTTAACCTCACATGAGGTGGGAGAAGTAGTCTCATCAGTAGTAAGTAGGGTAACAGCCATCCTACTCAACTCTAATTCAGCAAGCAGACTAACATTCTCCACCTTAACAATATCAAGCTCGGAGGACACACTATCATGTGAGGTCCTTAGTTTCTCCAAATCACCCAGCAAAGCACAACATGTATCACAATCGTCACGGGAGGGAGCAGATGAAAGTGAAGAAAGCTCCCGTGACAGTCTATCTACTTCCTTCTCTAACTCGGTACACCTAGCCCTAGCTCTAGCATGGAAACCACCTAGCTTAAGGAATGCTTGATTGAGCTGGTCGTAGGTGGGGCATACCTCGTCCGAGTCGGAGTACAGCTCGCTGTCGCTGAGTTCGCCCTCGAGGGCCATGAAGCACATGCCGGAGAAGTCGTCGCCGCCATCCTTGGGCTCTTGGTCACCCGTCCCGTCGTCGTCGCTCCATCCCTCCACCTCGCTGAGGTCGAGGTCGTCGAAGGCGGTGAGGACGAGGTGGAAGAGCTTCTTGGCTTTGCCAAAGTTGCGGAACTTCTTCTTTCCCGGCGTCTAAGCTGGAGGCTTCTTGTTGCGGTTCTTGTCGGTGTAGTCGTTCTTGCCCGAACCGCCGTAGTCGTGCTTGCCCTTCTCCAGCTTGGGGCAGTTTGCCCGAATGTGGTTGGGGCCACCACACTCAAAGCAAATCACGGGTCCTCCTCTCTTTCTGTCTCTCCTACCCTTGTAGGCATGGGAAAACCTTCAGGCTAGGAGGGCCAGCTGATCATCTGCAAGCTGCTCTAACTGATCATCAGTTATGTCACAGAGAGCAGCAAGGGAGAAACCACAAGAAGAATCAGAAGAAGGCCCGGAAGAAGAAACGAGATCGGTGACCAAGGCCATCGACTATGACTTCGACTGACGAGAGACAACGTCAATCTCGTGAGTCTTGAGGCGCGAGTACAGCGCGTCAAGAGTCAGGGTCGAGAGGTCTGTCGTGTCTTTGATGGTGGTCACCTTCATCTCCCAAACACGTAGATCGAGAGCTGTGAGCATCTGACGAGCGTTGTCCGAGTCGGGGTATGTGAGACCGACCGCTCGGAGGTTGCTCAAGATCTTGTGAAAACGCGCAAAGCACTCATCCAACGACTCACCAGCAAGCATCTAAAACTTGTTATACTCCCGCTTGAACTGGTCCTGTCGCACCGTCTTAATCTGGGTGGTGCCCTCATGGTATGCATCGAGGGTCTCCCAGATATCGAAGGCGGACGAGAGATGAGAGATGCGGTCAAACTCACTACGACTCAGGCCCTGGGTAATGATGTTCCTTGCCTTAGCGTTCGCCTCAACATCAGCCATATTCCCGGCATTGATGTTCTCATCGGCAGGAACAACAAACCGGACCTTGACCTTGCGCCAGATGGTGTACCCCTAAGCCTGGATGTATGTCTCCATTCGGCTCTTCCAGAAGGGGTAGTCGATCCCATCGAAAACGAGCGGCTTGGTCGAGTACTTGTCCATCGCCATGGCTCTTGAGACCGGTTAAGATCTATTGAAAAGAGCTAACCGGCTCTGATACCAATTGTAGGACCGAAATGGCGACAGAGGGGGGGTGAATGGCGCTCAAATAAAAATATTCGTCCCCCAAGCACAAGTACGATCTTCTCCGATAGCAATGGGTGCTATGAAGAGGGGCTTAAAAGAGAGACCAAGAGCTTCACAGAAGAATCAAGAAGGACAGAGGAGAAAACCAATAAGGGAGCAAGGAGAACACTGGAGATCAACACTAAAACCAAAAGGGCAATAGAACCTGCAAAATACCCCCTGGCCGGTCTGACCGCAAGCCTGAGGCCGGTCAGACCGCCCTTCAAGGGCCGGTCAGACCGCCCCCCATTTTCAGCAGCCCGAGAAACCCTGAAAAAACTGAAATCTGAGAATAAATTCAGGCCTTCAAAAATCAAGGATTCAAATGAATTTCTCCTAATCTTTTTGACCTGGAACAAGAGAACTACAAGCCAAATAGCATGGAGACCTTGGGAAAAAGGAGAATCAAACAAAGGATCACTAAATTCAGATTTTGACAAAAATCTGAACTTTTACCCGAGCTGACTCAAAAATCAAATTACTCCCAAACTAGAGATCCTCTGGCCATGGAAATTTGAGGTTAGCTAATAAATAGCCCATAGACTCATTTCCTCATGATTCAAGCCATCTTTCTGAGAGAGCCACTAAATCAACCAAAACTCTAGAAAAGACTGAAGCTTCAGAGAGGGCAAATGAAATCTCAAATTGCTCCAAGGTCTCAAACCCTTTGCACAAGAGAATTTGCACATATGAAATCAATAGTACAAGGATATCCCAGACCAGAAATCAGCTCAACTCTCAAAGGGAAACACAAAACACCTTAAACCCTAGAAATGCAGAAGCACGAACAGAGGAGGCTCAAAATGCAAATCTGAGATTGAAATGAGGTTTGCTCTTGGGAAATCGATCAAATGATCTTGAGGCACTAACCCATCATAGAGCAACCCATTTTGGTCCTTCCCAGCACCAAACAAACAAGAAATCCAAAAACACAAAATCACCAAAGAGAGTGACGAAGAACAGAGGGCTCAAACAGAGAAAACTTCAGAGATTTCATTCATTGGATCAAAAGAGGAGTCCCGATGACACGATTACAGATAGAGGACACGATTACAAGACTCTCAATCTATCTCCTCACCCACTCCATCTCAAGAACACTCAACCATACAAGCTTTGAGAGAGGGGGAATATGAACACTCTGTTCTACCACCTAGAATGCATCGTAGAGGACAGAGGGAGCACTACTCTGTCTCCACCACCAACTCACACCAACTAAAGCCTAAAGTCAAAACAACCACTAAAGCCTATTTTGACTAGAGGAAACCCTAAATCCCAACCAAATGCTCAAGTGGGCATGCAGCCCCTCCACTCCTTTTATAGCCCATGGCTAACGGGTCTCCGCCCCGTTATGCCCGCTATTTCCAACGGAGCCCGCTCCCGCTTGTGCAGCCTTGCGAAATTCCCGTTTCGCCCCTCCTGCACCTTCCGGGAAGCTTCCGCGCTCCTTGTCTCGCACGTCTCGCAACCACCTCGAGTCCACGTCGTCTTCGACACATCCCGACCGTTCTGACCTCAGCGCCACCTGCGCCTAGTCCGGTCCACCGTGTCTCACCACGACTCCACTCGACGTCCTGCAGTCACACAGACAAGAAAACACGTCAAATAGCACCGTTCGATACATGAAAGCACAAATACCATTATACTTACCACAGATGAAGTCCAAACCTGTCGAAGCATTAGAATAAACATCCTAAGCCCAAACGACCAAGTTTGACCAAATCGACCGAGCCCGTTGCACCACGCAACGACATGGTCAAAACCACCCAAACCAAACTCGACTATCCTAAACCCTTGTTAATTTCTCATCACTCTCATGGGATCACGACCACATGGTCTCTCACTTAAAAAGACACTTCATTTGAAAACTGTAGAAAAGCGAAAAGCAGTTTTTAGAAGCTGAAAAGAAGAGATCTCATGTAACATCTCAGATGTGGGAAATTTTGGAAAATGCTAAAATTTTAAAACTTTTTATTTCTTTTTTTGTTATTCAGTTTATTCCTGGTTTTCTGTTTTTGTTTTGCCAGCACTCCAGATAGCAAAAATAAAATCCTGAAATCAAGGGTCAACTATTCTGAATTCCAAATTGAAATGGACACCCAAATCTAAATTAAATAAAATCAAAAGCATATTCAAATTCGCATCCTCTGAGCAAATAATTCAAATTTGATTTTGAATTCAAATGCAAATCTAAAAAATGGAGAATGCTCTTTCTTCTCTTTTCTACCTGCTCTTCTCCTTTCTACCTGCTCTTTCTTTCCTCCGTCTCTTCTCTGTGTATAGCCTCCTTGCCGCCTGACACCACCGCTCCGATGCACTCTGCGCGCCGCGCCAACTGCGCCAGCCCACGCGCTCGCTCGCAAGCCAGCCACGTCACCTCTGAGCCACTGCCTCGCCACCCCATCCTATGCGCCCGACACTACACGAATCTCGGTCTAGCCTCCCTCTCTCCATGCTCAGTATCCTGGCTCACGACCCGTGCATGCCCACGTCGTCCGCGCCCAGGACGTCGCCCCGACCGCATGCATGAGCACCTGCGCCCGTCTGCACCATGTGCCAACGCTACGCTAGTGCGCCCCCATGCCTCTCTTCCACGTCGCTCCTTCTCGCTGACACCACCGCCCCACGCGCCTAGTGGCCGTCCGCCGCTCCCATCTTCTCCGCCGCGCCACTGCACCATCACGAGCATGCTTGCTAGCCTTGCCTCATTGCCTTGAGACGTGTGCATGAGTATTCACCCGAGGAACCCTGCGCCAAACGCCGCCCGCCCTCCTCTATTTTCCAGGCTGTGGCCTCACCCACTACTACAGAAAGGCTAATAGTAGACGCCAAATCACATACGGTTTTGTGAAACCGTCTGTAATGTACACTATTACAGACGGTTTTAATTTGTGGCGGGAAAAAGGAGTATCACAGACGGCTCTTACCAATGAACCGTCTGTGATACTGGAATATCACAGACGGTTTTTATTAAAAACCGTCTGTGATAATATGGGATTATCACAGACGGTTTTTTATTAAAAACCGTCTGTGTTGTGTCGACTATCACAGACGGTTGTTGTTAAGAACCGTCTGTGAATGTTCACAGACGGTTTTTAACAAGAACCGTCTGTGATGTCCCTTTGTCTGTCATATTCTAGATCAGAGGTTAATATATAAGTACACATTGCTTCTAATAACTTAACTACAGAACTACTGAGATAAGAGATCACAAATTAAAGGCAAATTTATTAATTTCAATTAGAGGCAAATTTATTACAAAAGTCGCACAGGTAAAGAGTTTCCCAGATTGTAATCTTTTGGTCTTCGTACGCTTCTTCTTCGACTTGGGGACTTGGAGGATCAGCCACAAAATTCTCGAACGCCGTTAAGATTGCCCTTGTCCTCAGCACTTCCTCCTCCAGCCTGGGCAAATTATCAGCAGCATCCATAATGTCGTAGAGGATAGCATGAAAAGATTCCTCAGAATCTGCCGTATTTGCTTGATCGGCAAGGCTATCCATCAGTCTCTCCAATGCGTGTAGAGCTTCTTCCGCTTTGCGCACATTGTGGAGAAGAACCAGGGTGAGGGCTGTTTCCCTTTCTTGAGCGGCAGTGAGACGCCTCCGTCGACGGCCTAGTTAAAAACCGTCTGTGATAATGACTAAGGCATTTATTGCGCTGCTCAGACTGCATCTGTCTTCATTTCGATCCAGATCTAGCCACTGTTGCGCACTTTTTCACTCGGGAGGAAGCTAGGCGATTTCAGGCCATTTAATTTGGTGGGAAGAGGCAGAGATTGAGCTTTGAATTAAGATTCAGACTTTCCTGGTTGGTGTAGAGATATGGTTAGTAATGAAATTTATTTTTCCTTTAATTGCATTACAATTTAGGTCTAAGTAATCCATGAGTGGTTATTGAAGATGGTTAATTTACAAAATTGTTGGTTATATAATAGCTGTTGTGTTTGTAATATGAATTGAGCTGGCAAATTAAGTCTCAATATAATAAATGTGGCCGGTATATATGTAGTTATATATAATTAGTTAATCTAGATTTTAATACTAAGTTGTTATATATGTACGTAACGTAGGACCGAAGCTGGATGTATGCCGCGAGCCGTGTGAGTGAAGAGTACATTAATGGTGTTTCTGCTTTTATAAGAGCTGCCGAGGAGGATATGTTGAATAAGGGGGTGGAATATATGTGCTGTCCATGCACTGACTGTGAGAATTTGAAGATGTTTAAGAACCGAGGGCAAATTGAAGCGCACTTGATTCGGAGGGGTTTCAAAAAGGATTATACGTGTTGGATCAGTCATGGTGAAGTGAATGATCATATGCCGCCGGATGACATCGCCGGTGAAGTGAATGATATGCCCCCAGATGACATCACCGGTGAACTGAATGACATGCCGCCGGCTGATGTCGATTGTGGGTCGGATTCGGATAGGTTGCACGATGATAATCTGAATCAGATGCTTCGTGATGTAGAAGAGAACTATGATGAGAGAGAGTATGTTAAATTCCGTGGCTTGATGGAGGACTCAGAGAAACCTTTGTACACGGGCTGCAAGTACACGAGGTTGTCGGCCGTGCTTGAACTGTTGAAATTGAAGGCAAGCAACGGTTGGTCCGACAAGAGTTTCACGGCGCTGCTAGGTATTTTAGTGGACATGCTTCCGGAGGGAAATGAGTTGCCTAAAACCACGTATAAAGCCAAGAAGGTTCTTTGTCCGTTGGGAATGGAAGTAGAAAGAATACATGCATGCCCGAACGATTGTATCCTCTACCGTAAAGAGTATGCAAACATGCATGTATGTCCGGTGTGCAATGCATCCCGATACAAACGTAATAATCAATCAGATGATGGCGAGGGAACAGAGGTGAAGAAAGGACCTCCTGCTAAGGTGGCATGGTATTTTCCTATAATTCCCCGTTTGAAAAGGTTTTTTGCAAATCCAAAGGAGGCAAAACTGCTGCGTTGGCACTCGGAGGAGCGCAAGAAGGATGGAATGATAAGACACCTTGCTGATTCCGCGCAGTGGAGAAACATCGATAGGAGATTTGCAGAGTTCGGTGCAGAACCAAGGAATATAAGGTTTGGACTGAGTACAGATGGAATGAATCCTTTCAGTAGCATGAGCAGCCGACATAGCACATGGCCCGTGACTCTCTGCATCTATAACCTTCCTCCTTGGTTGTGTATGAAGCGAAAGTACATTTTGCTGTCGATACTTATCCAAGGGCCAAAACAACCTGGGAATGATATCGATGCCCTCGCGCGCCTCCTCCGCCGCCGCCATCCCCTCGCGCGCCCGCCTCCTCCGCCCATCCCCTCGCGCGCCCGCCTCCTTCGCCCGCCTCCTCCGCCGCATCCCCTCGCGAGGCCGCCCGAAACCCCACTCCACCATACACTCCGCAGCTGAGCCAAAAAATTTCAAAACCCTCGTCTCCGGCGGCGGCGTCGCAGCAGCGAAGGAGGCGAGATCCGTCGGCGCCGGTGTAGGCGCAGCTCTTCTGGATCTGACGCCGCACAAGATGGCAGTGTGCCACCTCGTGCAGGTCTTCGCGCCGCCGGCGCAACCGTGGGCCACCGCGCTGCCGTTCCCTTTCGAATCTGTCGCCCACCACAACCGCCTCGGCCTCTTCCTCTTCGCTCTCACCCGCGTGCGTACGCTTCCCCTTGAAATGTCACTCCTAGTCTTTTCACTGTTGTTCCATTGGTGCTGTGATATTGTGTTTTGGATTGGGTGCAGTTTGCTCTTAAGCTTGTGGAAATTAGCGTTATCATTTTATCTAAACCCTGTTGGTATACTAATTGACATTGCAATTGACAGCCGGCTACTTAATCTCTGAGAGTGAACGATCCATTTAGTGTCGACCCAAAAAAAAAGTAGTGATCCCATATCTGGTATTAAGTAAAGCATACGTTGTCCATGAATTTACTTGGTATTGTACATATCATGATTGTCAATTTTCTGTAGTGATTGTTTCAATATCCGGTATATTTTGTATGCCAAACTTAACAGCTGATTTAACCATATTACCATTATTGCTTTGCACTTGCACCTTTGTTAATATATTCAGTTTGAACTTGGCTCGAGAGAGTGGTCATCGATGCACTTATTATTGAACAGATGCACGCTTGTGGCCATGTGTATATTACATTGTAACTGCCGTTTTCTTGTCTCTCCAAGCCATCATTGACTTTTGGTTCACTCGGTCATGTCCTCACTTGTTGCGAGGATTTTCTGGAACCTCCACTGGAAGAGCTTTTAAGGCAGTTGAAGGCGGTAGATAATTTAGTTAATGGTTGGCTCTGTGAGCAGCTGACAAGTACCCTGTCAGCACTTACCTCACCAGATGATTTGTTCAACTTTTTCGATAAGCTACGAGGTGAGATTCAAAGTATGGATGGATGTTTTTGAGTCCTTGGTATGTCACACTTGCAAAGGCTATCAAATAGATAGCTTACCCTGTAATGATTTTTGCCAGGCGTGCTCACTCCACCAGAAGGTGCAAATGTGGAAGACGTATTTCTGGATCCAAATAGCCAGCTTGGAGTTTTCCTTCGTTGCTGCATACTTGCCTTCAATTCAATGACTTTCGAGGTGAAACAAGTTGAACAATGCATTCATAACCTTTTGTCATTTGGCGTTTTTGTGCCTGTTTCTTTTCTTATTTAGGGCACTAAGTGTGTTCGCTGAAAATTCCTATAGGGTGTCTGCCATCTGTTGGCTAATCTTGTGGTGTATTGTAGCTCCACTGACACTTCATATGACTTGGCAGAAGATGAGGACTTTAACAGTGAAATAGAAATGAGCAACTTGATGGATGCAGATATAGGCGTTAGAGCTAGTATATTTGACAAATACAGTCAAGGTTATGCTGCTGAGAGCCATATGGGGGAGAGCACTTCATCTCTAGTTCACGCACCGATCTCACTGCATGATTTTGATGAAGGTAAATCCATAACCTATTGTTCCTTTGATTTTAATGGGAATGTGGAATTATTTTGAAAGATGCTAAACAAGAACACATATAACTATATAAGGCACACTTGGGTTTTCAGAATCACCCTCCATCAATAAAAAAGAATGTGATGAGCATAACATTAGGGAAGAATAGATATCTCATCATTTGGCATTTAATCACTTTCCTTTTATGCTATCATCTGGGATCATGAAAAGGGCTATCCACTACCTTCATTTACTTATAGTTGATGGTAAGGTGGCAAATGACTTCTCTACTAATTAGTACACCCATACTTGTCAGTTGTTTACGAGGCTAAACTAATCTTGAGTATATGCCAACCTGCTGCTAGCAAAAGCAGTAGCATATATACCTACCTTCTTTGCACAATTTTGTGGGATGATATTGTGGGATGCGTATTTAATATAGGACTGTGATAATTCAAACAACATTACAAGCTATTACAGCTTCTTCAACATAAGTTGACATAATGTTTTCACTTTGCAGGACTGTGATGGAAACGACAAGGACAATTGCAGTGGCGACATTGATGGCGACAACAACCATGCTGCCATGTGATTTTCACTGATTTCTTGTAGTTCTTTTGACCAGCTGAACTTGAATGTAATGGAAATAGAGGCTTTTGTATGTGGTACTTGATTTTAGATGTCTTTTGGATGGATGAACCAATCTGGAGGTGAAGTTTATGAATTGGATGCTTGTGTGTATGAATTAATCTATGGATTGTTTATGAAAACCAAACTTTTTATATGTTTGTTCAATTATGTTTCTTGATTGATGCAAGGATGGTGTTGTGATTAATTTGATTATATGATGCACGGATGTGTAATATTTAGATATCAATGCATATCTTGTAAGTTATTAATGCTTATCTTGTAAATGCTAATTCATTTTTTGCTATAGGAAATCAATTTTGCTCATGGTTCAAACCGTCAATGAAATACATTTCCTGGCGATCAAACCGTCAGGAAATTTTTTCCCCCGGGTCTGATTAATTTTCCTAACGGTGACTGTACCTGTTAGTAAAATGCATTTTTCTCACGGGTAACATTTCGCCCGTGAGTAAAATGCATTTTTCTCACGGGTAACATTTAGCCCGTGAGTAAAATTTATTTTTCCTCACGGGAATTGTACCGTCAGGTTAAATTATTTTCCTCATGGGTAAAACCATCAGGTTATATATCCCTGACGAGTTCCCGTCAGCTAAATTTAATTCTCGTTTCCAGCCAGCCCTGAGGGCTTTTGCCTGACAGGAACCCGTCAGGGACATATAACTTGACGGTTTTATGTATTTTCCTAACGGTTTTGAACCGTGAGGGATGATCTGTTTCCTAGTAGTGAATGGAGATAACTCATTTCATTAAGCTGTCATCTAATTTTGTAGCTCATGCAAAATATACCTGAGAACCCCTTTTGTAATTAAAAATTAATTAGCTAAGAAAATTAATGTAAATATTTTTCACCAGTATTTAAAACTAAGAAATGCAAGAATTTAAATTTGCATGTCCCATGAAATGGAAAATTTAATAGCATATATATTATAATCATAATATGAACAAAAATTGAATTATGATATTAAAATAGAATCTATGGAATGTAAAAATAATAGAAACTTAATCTTGATCCATTGTATGGTTTAGCAAAATAATTAGCATATAAGAACTAATTTGAGGCAAGACACTCAATTAATCACCTTTTGAATTAAAGATCGAGCAGTGGTACTCTTCGATCGGCTATCCCTAGCCATCTTTGTACCCGGAGCGGAATATTTTTATAAATATTTTGCTGTCAACCCTCCCTTGTTTTCCTTCACGGCAAATGTCTCTGCCCAATATTGTTGACCTTGTCGACCATCCTATGCTCGTAAAATCCTATCCTAGATCATCAACCCAATGATAATAAAACCTAATTAAAATTACTTGGATTTATTTGGTTTTTGATCGTTTATCGCATAACTAGAAGTCGAAGACCAAAGGAGCAACAATTATAATAGGATCAACATTCGGATAAAGATGAAGACCCAAAATCTCAAGAACATTGACTAAGAAGATTTTAAGTAGATCAAGACCATGGTAAATTGAGCTAGGCAAGTTATCACTTTGATCATATTGAACCTATATTTTATGCAAATTATGTTTATTTTAATTATTAAATTGCATGCTTTTATTTGTTATGCAAATATATTCAAATATAAAGATATAGTTAAATGTCTATCATCTCGTATTACTATGTGTATGTGTCACCCCTTGGACAAAATTGCCCTTTTAATTCTTTGTCACACTAGAAATTGTGATGATAACTTTACTAGCTATAAGTTGTATCTAAATGCCATATTTAGTCTTACTTAGATACTCGAGGGCATTATTTTGCCCTTATCATCATTTTTTAAATCATGAATGAAATTTTGGGCAACCATTGTGGAAAATGGTTGGTATGTTGGACAAGATGATTTTAAGCTTCTCAAAATTACACAATTAGGTGAATTGTGTCGAAAACTTTCACATAAAATTTTGTAATTTTTGGAGCCGTTTACTATATGTAACAACTCTTACAAATATCTCAATAGTACAAATTTTTTAGCAACATTCAGAGCAGATAAAATTGTCAAAAAAATACACAATGGAGTAGTTGCGTCGGATAACTGCATATAACTTTTATAATTTTTCGAGCTCATTTGCTATATTTAAAATTTTGAACAAATATAACACATAAAATAGTATTTAGGTAGGTAATTAAGCCAACTTAATTACCTGCCGTATTGTGGTGGGGCGGCAGGCCACCTATCGTCCGGTGGCTGGGCGGTAGGCGCGCAGCCGCTCGGTGGCCAGGCGGATGCCACCACCCTCCTCCACCAATGTGGTCATGTCCTCCACCCATGCCATGATCTCTAGCCCCAATCACTACCACAGAAAAGGTCATCACAGATGGTTCGAAAACGTCATCACAGACGGTTTTGTGAGCCGTCTGTATTTATGGGTCAGTGATAATCGAAGGTCATCACAGACGGTTTTTGAACCGTCTGTGGTTATGGGCTATCACAGATGGTTTTTTAGTAAAAACCATCTGTGATAGCTGATAATCACAGACGGTTTTTAGTTAAAAACCGTCTGTGATACTGATTATCACAGACAGTTTTTGAGTAAAAACCGTCTGTGATTATCAGCTATCACAGACGGTTTTTACTCAAAAACCGTCTGTGATATTCCCTTCGACCCATACATATATTTCTCTTATTGGCTAGCCTCAGGAATGCTAGCCATGCCCTCTGAAACAAGCAGATAATCACAGACAAAAAACATACAATTCACACATCTCATTTGCTTTCAGATACATTTCACAGACATAAAACATCCAATTGACATCGCACTTCATTTCACAAACATAAAGCATGCATCCATTTCGCAAATCGATTAATTGAATTGAAATGAAATATCCATTAACAAATGCACAGTTACAAAAGATCTACACTGCATTTACGCTTAGTGATAAGACCAATAAGAAATCATGGTGCGCAGTGGAACCGTCCTCCTGGCTTTATGACTTGAGTCAGCAAAAAGTACGCCAACTCTCCTTGAATCCCTCCAAACTCAGACTGTTTCAATGCAGTTGACGGGATGGACACATCCTGTCGATAGGAATATCAATGTGCATATATATGTAACGTGATAAGTATGAAGTAATTATGGGAAGAGTGACAAACCTTGCGATTGGTGAGCCTCGAGGAATCGAGGAGTAGTTCCATATGTTGGCAAACGTAGTATCCACATGTGTTGCCCGGCTGCTGCTGGTGGCACTTTAAAAAATGGAATGTGTTAGTTCAAGAGGCATTAGTACCAACTGTTGCATAGGATTAATTAATGTGAAATAGCGAATACCTTAAAATCTCGAACATGTGTCAGCAGGGCTTTGGCCCCGCGCTTCGAGTCACCTCCCTTTTCAATGTACATCGCGAACGCCCTACGTAATTCGAAAAAGTTAACCTTAATCATTCGGAAGGAAAGAAAGAGTACAATGTAGATATGTATGGGGAATATGTGCTTACCTATCGATTACTTGGCTGACAACTGTGAAGTCCATTTTATTCTTACTTAGGGAATCAAGGTAATATACCTTGTTCTATTTTGGTACAATTACTATTAAAATCCAATGAAAGTTCTGATTGAAGGGCATAAGTACATAGTCCTTATTGCGGCAACCCAGCAGTCCTGCTGCAATGTACCTCTCGACGAGGGATGCCTCCTGGTCGATGGTATCCTTGGCGACCAATTGTGGGTCCAAGAAACCAGCTGATGAGTTGGATAATCTAGCTTTAATCAGCATGTGTCTATATATATACACACGAAAGCAAAAAATTAGATATGGCATTTATCGGTATGACATTAACGGAGACTGTGATTGTACACACTTACAGCGTCCAACATCGAATGATTGAAACGTCAAGAGCGTTGAGCATGAACAGATCGAATAAATCCTCAAAGGCGACCACGAACGTACACTCTTGAAGATTGTGGTGTAAATCTTCCTCGGTGAATTTGACAGTGATACTTGAAGCCCGTTCTCCCTCTAGCTTATTGGACTGCTGCATATACCACGTGTGCAATTGCATGCAACTATGTGTTAGCTTTTGGAGGTCTTTTTGCTCGAGCAACGGCTCGCCAAGCACGAATTTACGGGCCAAAGGGTGGTACGGAATATCATCATTGGTCTTCTTTGCTTTGCCCTTGCTGGCCTTGCTGCCTCGGCTATAGGTCGACTTCACGGAAGTCGACTTTAAAGGTAGCAGCGGTGCAAGTTGCTCTGGCGAGAATAGGGCCCGTGGAGATAGCACCGGTGTAGTATCCGGTGGTGGATCCGACTGGTCTTGTAATGGAGATGGCACCAGTGCAGTATCCGGTGGTGGAACCGAGTGGTCTTGTAATGGAGATGGCACCAGTGCATGTTGCTCTGGTCCTGCCACCAGTGAAGAAGCCTCCAGGAAGATGTCGCTTTTGGGCCATTGGATGAATGTTCCAATGGCCTGTCCTAGAGTCATGATCTCGTCGTTGGGGGGCTTCGGTAGCGGGACCACCTCAAAATTGACATACACACTATCCACATTAACTTTTGCGAAGCCTGGCGCTAAAGCTTGACCGTGCACCATGGCCCCGTTACCGGACGAATATGCCTGACCCCAAGCAGCGTACAAGGGAATGGAGCCATATCTCACTTGGAGCCTGCACTTCGTAGGCTCCTACATAACGATACGAAATTAGCTACTCAAATAGGCCTACCAATGGAGCAAGCATTCGAGAGGTAATAATTATTACCAGGATGTCGTCCACAGGAAATTTGGACTGGGTTTGCGTCGGATTGGACGCGCAGCTACTCGGACGGTTGTGCGGGCTAGCTAGCATAGCAGCGGCGGTGACGGCCTGCTGACTTTCTGTCTGTTTCTGCACCTCATCTTTGATTACATCAGCCATCTGAGCTAATAGCTCCTCTTTAAGAGATTCCTTGATCTCTTCTCGTAGTTGTGCGTCACGCTCGGCTTTGTTTCTCTTCCTACGCCGATACATTTCAGAGTCATCTTGGAAACCATGTTTCCAAGGAACGTAAAGCCCAAGGCCACTCGTACGACCCGGGTGCTCCTTGTTTCCCAGGGCCACGGAGAGCATATCATTCTCCCTTGTTCCCTGGAATGATCCCAGGGTAGATTCAAAACTCAGATCTTCCTGCAAGAGCACGAAATGCCATTTCAACTCATACGAAGTTGTGGAGTAATTACAAGCTACGTAGTTCTATCGATATCTTACCAGACGCTGGGACACTTGCTGGTCTGCAGGGTTTCGAAAGGAGACGTCCCCCGATGTCGTTGTAGATGACCTTGCTCTAAGCCAATTTCGAGCGCGGTCATCCGGGATATTGGAAAACGGCAGGGCGATGTCCTGTGCAGCTGCCAGCTCATCCTCCAACCTCCACTGCGGGATTTTACCCGCATACCCAGCTGTGCCAAGTCTGTGGGGGTGTATGTTTTTTGCCTGGAGGGCCTTGTGCGCCACACTTGTACTTTTGAAATCTTCGGTCGTTTTCATCGCCTTGAACTCTTCCCATTGTGGTTCCAGGAATGGGTATTTATGAACAGGCGTTTCGTCCGTCTCCACGTATTTCTTGACAAGCGTGCTCTTGAAGTTCTTCCATGCTTTGCACGCCGCTTTGTAGGTTTGTTGTTGCACAACATGTAGGTGTTCTTCTGGGAACTCGAACGATGCCAAAATTTCGGTCCACAGCTCATGTTTCCGAGTGTCAGGCACGTTCTTCCACAAATTGTATGTGATCTCAATTCGTTCTCGTGCAACTATTCCGACCATGGTTCGGAATGCGTTTACCGCTTTTTTAGGAAGGATAGGGACCCCAGATGCGTCTACCGCTGTGATGGTCTGTCGGCTCTCAGGCTTCTTTGATAGCCCTCTTCCTTGGCGTCTTGATGTTGGAGCGGACGCCTCCGGCGATGATGTTGAAGAATGCGCGGGTGACATGTTGCTCATTTTGTGGGTCTATTAAGATAAGATGAGAAAGTGATCATATTGAATTGGAAGAGAGGAGTAGAGGGGAGGGGGAGAAGGGAGGGGGTGATATGGGCATAGAGAGGGGGTGATGTGCCTATCTTAGCACCTACTTTAGTTGCTAATACTATAAACCAAATAGCAAAGTCCATAAACAAAGTTCTATGAAGCAAATCACACAAACTAGTGTTTTAAGGTCATTGACCCGGATACACTAGAATGCGTTACTTGCTTCATGCCCTTTGATCATATACTCTTCCTTGATTGGTTAATTTGTGCTCTCAAATTGTAGGGTTGCACAAGATTAATCTTGGCCGTCCCGCTACTAAATCATATACTCTTCCTTGATTGGTTATGCCAAATAATGAATTCAGTATTTTGAGCTCTAGATACAAACTCTACAATCTCAAGATCAAGATATATTCAGCATGCATATATTCAGACAGCAGTATTCATACAGATCAAGAGCATACAAGTTAACTTTGCCCAATAATTCAGTCTTTTAACTTGTCAAGATTAAATCCTAACAGATCAATTTAATAACATGCTATAACTTGTCAAGATTAAATCCTAACCGACAGCTATTAGAGCTCAAAGACCGAATGAACCAATCTCAGTATATGAATTTATCATCATCGAGCAACTGTAAATCTCACAGGCAATCTCCGTAAGCATAACAAACTTGAATATACAGTAAGCAGACACCATAACAGTAAGCATATACATGATAGTAAGCAACTAACAGTAAGCATATAGATGATAGTAAGCAACTAACAGTAAGCATATACATGACAGTATGCACATCCTTGTGCTGGTCCACATAAGGCGCCACTTCAGTCATGTGTTGCAACACCATGAAATGGGCTTGAGTATACGTGTCCATATCTGGAGTGATTGCTTTCCTTCCGATAGTTCCGAGACCCTTCAGCCTCCCTTCATGACGAGATTGAGGGACACCTATCGGTTGAATCTGAGCCATATAATCGACACAAAATTCAATCACCTCTTCGTTTGCATAACCTTCGACGATGCTGCCCTCCGGCCGAGAATGATTCCGTACGTAGGACTTGAGAATTCCCATGAACCTCTCAAAGGGGTACATGCTACGTAGGAATACGGGCCCGCACATTTTTATCTCCCACACAACGTGAACAATGAGATGGACCATGATATTGAAAAACGAAGGAGGGAAATACATTTCAAGGTGACATAGAGTCATCACCACCTCGTCCTGCAGAGCATCTAGTCCTTCGGGATCGATGACCTTCTGAGCAATTGTGTTAAAGAAATAACATAGCCTCATGATTGTCTCTCGGACTTTGATCGGCAAAATATTTCTAATTGCAATAGGGAGCATCTGTGTCATCAGCACATGACAATCATGAGACTTCATGCCATTTAACTTCAAATCTTGCATCGAAACAAGTTTCTTCACATTGCCGGAGTAACCAGACGGAACTTTGACACCATGCAAGCACTGGCACAGTTCTGTTTTCTCAGCCATGGACAGAGTGTAACACACAGGGGGAAGGTACGTTCGTCCATTATCAGTGCTTGTCAGTGCTAACTCAGGCTTGATGTCCATGTCAGCCAAGTCAAGCCGTGCGTTGACACCGTCCTTTATTTTATCACGGATGTTCAGTAAGAGACCAATCAAGCTGTCGCACACATTCTTTTCTACGTGCATGACGTCGATGCAGTGCCGAACATCTAGGTATTCCCAATAAGGTAAGTCCCAAAATATTGATCTCTTCTTCCAGGTGTTCTTCTCATGAGCCCTCATTTTACGTCCCTTTCCGAGGACAACATCTAAATCCATAACCATATCATAAACCTCGCGTCCCCTTAAATGCCTTGGAGCTGAACCGTCTTCCTTCTCTCCGTCAAATTGTTTCTTCATCTTGCGGTATGGGTGAGCCCTCCGAAGGAACTGGCGGTGATGCATATAGACGGTTTTGCGTGAGTGTCTCAGCCACACACTCTCGGTACCATCTAAACAGTGAGTACAAGCTTTGGCACCTTTTGTACTATGGCCCGATAGGTTACCAAGGGCAGGATAATCATTTATGGTGTAGAACAATAAGGAGCGCAGAGTGAAGTTCTCTCGTTTGTACGCATCCCATACCTGTACCCCTTCGTTCCACAGTACTTTTAGATCTTCCACCAACGGTGCTAGGAACACATCGATATCATTCCCAGGTTGTTTTGGCCCTTGGATAAGTATCGACAGCAAAATGTACTTTCGCTTCATACACAACCAAGGAGGAAGGTTATAGATGCAGAGAGTCACGGGCCATGTGCTATGTCGGCTGCTCATGCTACTGAAAGGATTCATTCCATCTGTACTCAGTCCAAACCTTATATTCCTTGGTTCTGCACCGAACTCTGCAAAACTCCTATCGATGTTTCTCCACTACGCGAAATCAGCAAGGTGTCTTATCATTCCATCCTTCTTGCACTCCTCCGAGTGCCAACGTAGCAGTTTTGCCTCCTTTGGATTTGCAAAAAACCTTTTCAAACGGGGAATTATAGGAAAATACATTGTCACCTTAGCATGAGGTCCTTTCTTCGCCTCTGTTCCCTCGCCATCATCTAATTGATTGTTACGTTTGTATCGGGATGCGTTGCACACCGGACATACATGCATGTTTGCATACTCTTTACGGTAGAGGATACAGTCGTTCGGGCATGCATGTATTCTTTCTACTTCCATTCCCAACGGACAAAGAACCTTCTTGGCTTTATACGTGGTTTTAGGCAACTCATTTCCCTCCGGAAGCGTGTCCGCTAAAAGACCTAGCAGCGCCGTGAAACTCTTGTCGGACCAACCGTTGTTTGCCTTCAATTTCAACAGTTCAAGCACGGCCGACAACCTCGTGTACTTGCAGCCCGTGTACAAAGGTTTCTCTGAGTCCTCCATCAAGCCATGGAATTTAACATACTCTCTCTCATCATAGTTCTCTTCTACATCGCGAAGCATCTGATCCAGATTATCATCATGCAACCTATCTGAATCCGAGCCACAATCGACATCAGCCAGCGGCATGTCATTCAGTTCACCGGCGATGTCATCCGGGGGCATATCATTCACTTCACCGGCGATGTCATCCGGCGGCATATGATCATTCACTTCGCCATGACTGGTCCAACACGTATAATCCTTTTTGAATCCCCTCCGAATCAAGTGCGATTCAATTTGCCCTCGGTTCTTAAACATCTTCAAATTCTCGTAGTCAGTGCATGGACAGCACATATATTCCACCCTCTTATTCAACATATCCTCCTCGGCGGCTCTTATAAAAGCATAAACGCCATTAATGTACTCTTCACTCACACGGCTCGTGGCATACATCCAGCTTCGGTCCTACGTTACGTAGATATATAACAACTTAGTATTAAAATCTAGATTAACTAATTATAACTACATATATACCGGCCACATGTATTATATTGAGACTTAATTTTCTAGCTCAATTCATATTACAAACACAACAGCTATTATATAACCAACAATTTTGCAAACCATCTTCGATTAATAACACTCACCAATTACTTATATCTAGAGCATGAAATTCATTAATTACTAACCATATCTAGAGCAAATTTGTAATGCATGCAAACAAAAAATGAAATTCATTACTAACCATATCTAGAGCAACCAGGAAAATATAAATCTTCAAAGCTCAATATCTGCCTCCTCCCACCAAATTAAGTGGCCTAAAATCGCCAAGCTTGCCTCCAGAGCGAAAGAGTAAAGCAACCAGCTAGATCTGGATCGAAATGAAGACAGATGCGGTCTGAGCAGCGCAATAAATGCCTACTGCCATTATCACAGACGATTTTTAATCAAAAACCGTTTGTGAATTATCACAGATGGTTTTTAATTATGAACCGTCTGTGATAACGAGCTTATCACAGACGGTTTTTAATTAAAAACCGTCTGTGATAATCTGGGATCATCACAGACGGTTTTTAATACAGACCGTCTGTGATACTAAATTATCACAGACGGTTCATAGTTAAGAACCGTCTATGATACTCGTTTTCTCCGACGCCGCCAACACAGACGGTGTTCTAATTACAACCGTCTGTGTTAGTGTTACTCACAGACGGTTTTGTCAAACCGTCTGTGATTGGCCGTCTACTATTAGGCTTTCTGTAGTAGTGAATGTTGCTCTATAGATCTGCCGTCGGTGGCCAAGTGGAACCGCCGCCCCAATGATGAAGCAACCGCTGTCCACACCACCCATGACCTCAACGTAATCTTGTTTGATTTTTGTGAAAGCTTATGCGTGTGACTTCTGGTTCAATTTCTCTATGTTCAGATCAACATGAGTGATTGTTGCTTAGTGCTAATGTTAACTAATGTATTGCTAAAGTTCCAATTAACCAGCACTAGTAGTACCAGAAAAGTGGCTATTTTCCTTCTCAAATTGTTGTTAATGTGTAGTTAATTTATCCAGATTTCAGAGCTCCGAATGGTTGATGCTAATGGGTTGTTAATTGATTCAGATTTGAGTTCTCTGTGTGATATATTTAGAAGCATCTCTTGTTATTTAGATGAGGGTTTTTCTTGACAAAATATTTGTGTTCAATTACCATCTGATTCAATAATTTGGCTGCAAGAATGGACTGTGATCTATGAATTTGGTTGCAAGAATTTGTGACTGGAGGTTCTAGTGTAGAAGCATGGCCACAGTAGAATTTTAGTTATCTCATCTTTTTTCGGTTGCCGCGGTGCACATGGGAATTATGGGAATGTTCTTGTATTATACAAATTGGTCTGATAGGATAACGAATGGTATGAAGAAGTGGCATGAAAAAATGCTGTTAGTCCTGTAATTGTTGTGTGTTTGAAACAGATGGTAAAAACTCTTCTTAGCTGACTTGTAAAAATGTATTTCAGATATTCATCATTAAAACCAATAAGCCAACCTAAGAAAAAGGTAGATTATCAAATAGGTTGGCTTAACTTAAAAATAAATCACTTATAAGCTGCTTAAGCCAAAAATACTTATATAATGCTTAAGCTAAAAATACTAAATCCAAACAAAAAACAGGGCCTAAGCAGCCCAACTAACCAGCTCCTGCATGCTCATACAGGCTCACACTGGTCTCATCCACTACGCACGCATGGGCATGGCTCATACAGGCTCACACTGATCTCATCCACGCACGCATGGGCATGTGAGCTAGCTAGCAACAAGCAATTAACTAATCTCCTGCCTGGTCGATGTCTGGAAAGGAAAATCTGGCTGTGTTCGTCGAGGTTGTCACCGCCTGACCTGGGACACGTCGACCGGCCGCAGCAACACGAGAAGGCCGACGCAGACTGCAGCCTCTCCTTCCAAGAATCCAGCACTTGGGTGATTCGCCGTTTGGGCACGCCGGTACGCATCTAGCTGCTCGAGAACGAAGCGAATTAATGGTGCCAGTGCAAACATTCAGCATATATATATTTCTTCCTCCTCTTGAACTGCAATACGCGTATACTAGAGCCTAGAGGTAGTCTGATTTCTTACCTCAGGACCGCGAGATTGTGCCCTGCGCATTCCAGATGCCTCCTATCCCTATAGCATACATATTCCTGGTGCTCATTTGGGCTTTTTTTAGGTGGCTTATGGCTGAAAAATACTATAGCTGGCTAAAAATACACTGTAACTGACAGAGGCTTATTTAGCATAATTAAATTTTAAAAATTAAAAAAATATAAAAATATGTTAACCCATTACATATAATACAAACAAATACGGGAAAAAAGAACCGGCAAAAAGCTTAACAAAAGCCAAAAGTTTAGAAAAAGACAAAATTTATGAATAGTGAAAAATAAGCCGGAAGCCAGAAGCTAAAACCGAAACGAGTCTCGATGGGCACTCGGTTACCCTTTAATAATGTTGGGTCTGTAAAATGCCTATATATATATATGTCTTTGCTCAAACTGAGCAGACCCATTCTTTCCATGTATGTACTAAAGCTTTTTGCTGCATCGTGCACATAGTCCTCCGTGCTCAAACTCACTGTACGCAAAACAATGACTTCCACATTTTTCTTCTTGGCCACCAGGATTACGGTTGGCATTAGCAAACAAGTCATGCATGCGTCGAACTTAACATGAACAATGTCGGCTGGCTTCACACAGACAGACAGACAGAGAAGGAGATTGCACGTAGCACGATCGTTTCAAACATCAAGAAAGGGATAAATTGAGGCAACGTCTGGTACCCTAATCAATGGCTTCATCCCCTAAACAACGTAACTTAATAATGGCTTGGAGCTCGACTGTTGCCTCATTTGTTGGGATTAGTCGATTAGATGGATAGAACCAAGCAGCCCATGCTTGCATTGCACTTGCACCGCACCCACCAAAAATCGACATGAGAACTGCATGCAAGTTGTTGAGCTCATCTCAGCCACTCATTCACCAAGACCAATTAGTCTTGGCCTTCTTGTGATGCATAGATGCGTCCATCTCAGGAAGGAATTGGGCGTGGGATTAGGGTTTGGCGGGACTAGCTGAGGAGAAACTAATTCGTGAGGTCCAGAGGGGGTGTGCGGCCTCTTTTGCGTGAGCGCGACGCAGGGGTAGGCTGGGGCGACCTTGGAGATTGGGAGAAGACTAAACTAGATTACCAGACCGTCGGAGAAGTGGGCCGAGCTGCCGAGAGGAGTATAAATTGAACTACTACTCGGATTAGGTTAAATATACGTAGACTATATACTAATAATTTCTTTTTTACATTTTGGGCTGAAGCTTTTGTTGTCATGGGTCTAAATCCACCCTTATATACGTACATACATGCACATCCTTGCCACGACAAATAACTACGTAGTTTTTTTAAGGAACCAGCATTGTTCCCCCAAACATTGTAGTGGGTCTGTTTTTTGTTCATCATGTTCTATTTTTTGTTCACTATTTTTCTATTATTTTTTATTTTCATTTAGCTATTTGTCTTAATTTGCCTCCAACTAGGCAATTCATCTTGCTCTACCATTGGAACATCATCGATGAATTGTTAGAATATTATCGATAATTTTTTGCATTAAAACAAAACAAATGGAACATAGAGCTTAATATGTTCAACATCGTCAACAAACTATTATATATTAAAACCAAATACATATAATATTTATTTTACCTATCAAAACATCCAATATCTGCTCAATTTGATGTATGTACAACTGAGTTTGGTAAATATATACTTGATACTTCTCTTTCCCTAATTAAATGTACCGCGCAGCCGCATACATTAGCTTCTAGTTTAGAAAGCTAAGACCAATAATGCTATTGGACTAGTAGGTTACAATTGAAGGCTGAAGCTATATCAATTTCATGAACACTTGAAGTCTTGAACTGTTGAATAGGCAGCCACAAAACATGGCATTCAGTACTCAGCACATGGCATTCATAAATTCATTCATTCAATATTTCAACACTAGTCCACCATCATGATTCATGAACACTTGAACAGGCGAACAGGCAGCCTCAAAACCCTTAATTTGCAGCCTCAAAATATTTTCTGATAAGCGCCCACATCTCCCGACAAATGATCAATTTTCAGATTTATTTTCCCCTAATTCTTGAAACTATCGTTACAGTTCTCCAAATTCCAAAACACATACAAAATCTAAAATAAGGGGATTTTCACCTATGACCTGTCATTGGGGTTGGGGACGACCGGACAAGTGGATCTGTGGAGTAGTAGAGGGGAGGGCTGGGGCACCGGACGGTAGTACACTAGTATTGGAATATTGGTAGCCAGCTGCCGCTTCTCGAGGTTGAGGAAATGAGGAGGAAGTGGAGCTAGAGTACGGAAGGAGACGACCAGACGGGAGCCGAGAGCAATCGCTGGCAGGAGATGGAAGGTGGCGGTCCGCGCCCCGCGCATTACTACTATTGATTTCTCACCTTTGGCCGCGCCCCGCGCATGCCTGCTGTCTCCCATGCCTGTAACATGCCAAGCGTTTGACGTGTAAACGCCATAGTGTACTAAGTGTAGCATGTCTCCATAGACAATCAGTCACTCTTCGTCGCCCTCCAATGCTAGCTAGTCTCTGACATGCCTATGGTATATCTTTGCTCCAAAGTCCAATGGATTAGACCGAATCCTCTCCTTATATACTACTTTGGACTTGAGCTTTTTGCTGCACAATGCACATGGTCCTCTCTGCCCGATTCATTTAGTACCAAGTTGGTTGTACAGTTAGTTTTTTTACATCAAGGGAAAATTTCATTAAGTGAATGAAAAAGGTCTCAGTCTCTACAATCCGAAGATCGTACGCAGCTTAAAGGTTACAATCAAGAGCATTCAAGCACAAGAACTAACACAAAACGAAAGACACAAGATACAAGAAAAAACAGACACTACACCTCAATCCTATTCCCGAACTTCCAACCAAATTTTGCAAAGACCTCCATGATGACCGTCTCCAAAATCTGGCATCCAATCTTGAAGATTGGTCTTTCTTCTTCTTTACTTAACAAGGACCAATACCGGATCCAATATGTTGCCCTGAAAATGACTTGCAGAAAGGTGTTGGTTTTAGCATTATTGAACACCACGTCATTTCTATTCAACCACATTGCCCAACAGAGAGCCGCAGCACCTAGTAAAATCTGATTTTTGAGTTTTGCCCCGATGCCATGAAGCCAAGAGCCAAACATATCCGATATACTAGATGGTGGATGAATTCCAAAGGTGATGTGCACTGTGTTCCAAATAAATCTAGCAAAGTGACAATCAATGAAAAGATGTTGTATCGTCTCCAAAGAGTTACAAAAACAACACTTGACACTCCCTTGCCAATTCCTTTTTGCTAAATTATCTTTTGTAAGAGTGACCCCTTTTTGGAGATACCAAAGGAAAATTTTAATTTTCAAAGGCACTCTTATTTTCCAAAGTGGATTTTTCGTAGGTAAGACTCCCACTTGAATCAAATTCAAATACATAGAGCGAACCGTGAAAGACCCACTCCTATGTAAGTTCCAAACAAACACATCCTTCTCATTTGTAAGGTTAACTGTCACAACTTTAGAGACTAAGTCGTACCACGCTGTCAAATTACCTTCCACCAAACCTCTTCTAAATGACACATCCAGTGGCGTAGAAGCTAAAACCTTAGCCACAGTATCATTCTTTTTCCTCACAATCCTATAGAGTGATAGATAGACATCCCTTAAGGGTTTATCTCCTAACCAAATGTCCTCCCAAAATCTAACTTGTGTTCCCTTTTGAATTCGAAAATAACCATGAGCCAAGAAATCATCCTTGACCTTCATTAGCCTCGACCAAAAGTGGGAGTCACCCGGTCATTTATAAACTTGAGTTATGGCTTTATTGGTCAAATATTTCCTTCTTAGAAGATTTTGCCAAACACCATCCTCATTAATAAGTTTAAACAACCATTTACTCAAGAGACATTTGTTTTGAATCCCAAGGTTTTGGATACCCAACCCTCCACAGTCCTTTGGTCTACAAAGTACACTCCACTTAGTAAGCTTGTACTTCTTTTTATGACTATCACTTTGCCAAAAGAACCTTGAACGGTAAAAATCAAGTTTTTGTAAAACACCCTTAGGGACTTCAAAAAAGGAAAGCATATACATAGCTAAACAAGTTAAGACCGAATTGATCAAAACTAGCCTTCCTCCAACGGAAAGAAGCTTTCCTTTCCAACTGCTGAGCTTCTTTTGGAATCTCTCCTCAATGATGGCCCAATCTTTGTTAGAGAGTTTACGATGATGCAAAGGAATACCAAGATATTTAAAAGGTAAGCCCCAGGTTTTGCAACCAAAAAGTTGTGCATACTCATGTTCGCAATCCTTAGCACTACCATAACAGAAGAGTTCACTCTTATGGAAATTAATTTTCAACCCCGAAAGTTGCTCAAAGGTACTTAACACTAGTTTAAGGTCTTTGGCTTGGAGTAGATCATGATCCATGAAGAGAATAGTATCATCTGCATACTGGAGGATCGAGAGGCCATTATCTACAAGATGTGGAACAACTCCTTGAAACCTCCCATCAGACTTAGCTCTACCAATTAACGTTGCCAACATATCTGCCACTAAATTAAAGAGGATTGGTGACAAGGGATCACCTTGGCTAAGTCCCCTTTTTAGCTGAAAAAATGCCCTAAAATGTCATTAACTTTAATGCCCACACTACCACCCCTAACAATTTGATCTATCCACTTGCACCAAAGTGGTGAAAAACCTTTCATCCTCAATGTTTGTTGAAGAAAAGACCATTTCACCTTATCATATGCTTTTTCGAAGTCCAGCTTTAGAATCACTCCATCAAGCTTCTTCCTATGCATTTCATGTATGGTTTCATGAAGGATAATAACCCCTTCCATGATATTCCTTCCTGCCATAAAAGCTGTTTGAGATGGTTGTATAACCTTCTGAGCCACTAGTGCTATACGGTTAGACATTACCTTAGTAAAGACCTTAAAGCTAACATTAAGTAGGCAAATGGGTCTGAACTGTTGGATTTGAGTAGCCTCATTTTGCTTCGGTAATAATGTAATTATACCAAAATTGAGGCTAAAAAGTGGGAGGTTAGTAGTATACAGAGAACTCTTTTATAATATCTTAGAATAAATATAGATCTTTTATTTCTTTAATCTAATAGATCAGATTAATTAGGATTTAGTTTTACTATCACCAATAGTACTAATAATAGAATTCTAAAAAGGATTCTGTTTGAGATGGTTGTATAACCTTCTGAGCCACTAGTGCTATACGGTTAGACATTACCTTAGTAAAGACCTTAAAGCTAACATTAAGTAGGCAAATGGGTCTGAACTGTTGGATTTGAGTAGCCTCATTTTGCTTCGGTAATAATGTAATTATACCAAAATTGAGGCTAAAAAGTGGGAGGTTAGTAGTATACAGAGAACTCTTTTATAATATCTTAGAATAAATATAGATCTTTTATTTCTTTAATCTAATAGATCAGATTAATTAGGATTTAGTTTTACTATCACCAATAGTACTAATAATAGAATTCTAAAAAGGGTAAAATTACGAAGGAAACAAGGTCCTACGAATGGCAGTGCCATGCAGGAATGTGCCTCATTGGGCATCCATGCTCGCGTGCCTCGACGTAATATTATTTTCGTCGCGCCACTCGCATCAGTTCTCATATACGTACACTAACCAAAGCTTCTCTTGCTTGCTCGCCGTTAGCAAACACCGATAGAAAATTGGAAGCGGAAGGTAGAAGGAGGAGGAAGGCGAGTGTAGGGCTGTAGGCACATCCAGCTGGAGCGGCAAGCAGCGGCGAGGTCATCTATGAGCAAGTTCTGGCTACTGGAGTATGCCACCACAGGTGGCATCGCTACGCGCTACAATAACTGTTTGCTCACGGTCACTGTCTAGATGTGGCTACCACCGGAGAAAAAGACCAAGTCCGTTCGGGCCACCGTGACCTGAGGCTTGAGCCACAGGGGTGCTTTATACGCTAGGGAGTATGTACTTGGTAGAGGTATTGTACAAACGGGGAGTAGTCAGGTGGACAATTGTGTTGTGATGAGAGATTGGGAGTCGAAGGTTGCTTGCTCTGTGCATGTTTCGAGAGCAAAAAGCTGTCGTCATATGTTAGAAATAGAGTTCTTTTAAATAAGATTTACAAATAAAAGTCTATTATGCTATTGTAAATCAACGATTATATTTAATTTCTACTACCATTCTTTAATGTAGAATGTACTGTAAAAATTTTCAATATATAGATCCCATTAGATGAGACGAGAAATTTCGATATTTGACACTGAATACGTGCGCCTCTCAACTTTTAACCCTCAATTCGCACGTCTTGGAAAATTTAACCCTGTCACTGCGAATTCTTTTGATTCAAGTGATTCTCTTCATTTTTGCAGTGACAAGTGTCAAAATATAAAAGGAGAGAAAATGAGGAGAATCTCTTGAATCAAAAGAATTCGCAGTGACAGGGTTAAATTTTCAAAGGCGTGCGAATTGGGGGTTAAAAGTTGAGAGGCGTACGTATTCAGTGTCAAATATCAAAATTTCTCAGATGAGACGGATGAAGCTAGTATATGATGTATGTGTTCAGGGGAAAAAATGAAGCTGTGTAGATGAGCCCCTGAGAAAATGGAATACATGTGAGCCTATGACATACGGTGACCCGTCGAGCTTGCTCCATTAGCGCCGAGGCCGTGTCACTCCTGACCTTGCGAGTTGAGGATCATCTCCATCTCTAAACTACAAAGAATGTCCACGTTGCTATACTGAATTACCATAGCTTGAGTGTTTTTCGATTATTAATAATATTTAACTAGGAGGGTTGTCTCCAATCGACAATAGGAAAATTTATGCTGCATTATTGGGTTATGAGAATCATTGCCACCTTTGAGAAGAGCATGCCTGACGTACTGTTTCAATATAAGCAACAATATATAAAGTTACAATGTTATTCTATTTAGGAGAAGATCGGACAAGTCAAATCTTTGTTGCTAACTGTACCCAGTGCTCCAGCACAAAATCAGAGCCGTGACACAAATCAGAGCAACGCAAAGCCACAATTCACAAGTACCCGCTACTCCTTGCCCCAGCAGAAGAGCACAAATCAGAGTACAACTGAATGGGTGAGACCTGAACCTGGATCCTAGCTAGTTGAAAGTGATCTGGTTGCCAAACGGGAAACATCCTGCTCAATTTGCGTACTAGTGGCGCTCTTTGTATGGTGAGCTTGGTCGCCTTACTCATAAAATGCATCCAAAACATGTGAAAGAACTTCGTGCATGTACAACTGCAAGAGACATGCATACCTACCTAATTTGGTTCACAAATTCATCCAGAACTAAGATAAATAAAAAAAGATAAGATGCCACATATATTTTACTAACATTGTTCGCGTCAACTACTTGTCTTTTCTCTCTCTGAAGAACAGGGATGAGTTTCATCATGAAAATCTGCAGGTGTGCATGACATATATGTAGTACATCCATTTTTTTTATAGTGCCTGTTCAATTTGTGGCAAATGTGGGCATCTACGCATGTGCTCATTCGAGCATTTCCTTACCTAGTATACAGTAAGCGAATAAGACATCTGGACAAAACATCTAAACAAGACAGTAGTAAGTCTATACCGCTGTAGGATCCATGTCTGGAGTCAGAAGCACTACTCAAGCATGTCAAACGCTCCTGATACCTTCCAAGCCTATGCGTATCCAAATGGGGAAGTGAAACGTAAAACATTTTCCTGGTCTACTAGAAAATTTCCTTGGTGTAAATGCAACAGAATGGACTTCATACAACTACTTGAGTAGGGAAATTTTGAGCTCTGCTTGAGTAGGGAAATTTTCAGCTCTGCAGCTCTCTTATAAGCTAGCATAGCATTCTACTTGGGCAACTTAGCCTGACTCTTCCCAAAGGTGCAGGATGCAATCAACCCTTGCATTCAGTGCACAAGATTTCACGCACCACCGAAGTGACAAACACCTTATTATCTGATTCCACCAAACTGTATATGACATATTAATGTGAGAAAAAAATAAAAGGAGGATGAATTAAAAGCAAGATGCTTTGATTGGCAGAGCTCCTACTTGCAATTTTTTTTAAAATAAAGACATTTTGATTACGGTTATATAGATCATTGCTACTGCATCAAATTAAGGTCACAATGATAAATGTACATACTGGACATCCAGGTGTCTCAAACCTTCAGGGACTGGTTCATGGAAAAGTTTTTATTAGGTCCTATTGTGCTACCTTAATTTTGAAATTAGCCCCGTCCTCTTGCCGAGCGCTGAAGAACCAGTGACCGACGTGTGGCTTCTACCGCGCCACCTGACCGTGGCAGCATCTGGCCATTGTGACAGCATCCCCTAGCGCAGCACAGTTTGATCTGACATGGCAGGTGGTGGGATCCACGAAGGTCTCGCGCCACTCGACTATAGTAGGGACCTACCGAACTATGGGACTGCATGTGGATGCTTGGGCTGTGATGTGTCAGGCCATGCATGTAGGGAGGTGATGTTTCTAATAATTACATGGTGATTTGTCCGGGCGTGCATGCACGGTGGTGATTTTTCTAATGCATGGACCTCTCACCTCAATTTGCACAATATTCGGTGGGGCTCACAAGTTTTATAATCGATTGTTTGCCGCCAGGCACAAGATTAACTAGCAACATAAGCGCGGCGTCACGCCACGCTAGCTGCTGTGTGGACCGAAGTAAAAGAGACGGCAATTCATGGGGAAGCGTTTTAAAAAAATCAAGGACATGTGCGTAATTTTGAGAAAACCGAAGGCCTTTTTCGCAAAAAATTGAGAACCTGGAAGGACCTATACGTAACTAAACGAGAACTCGTATGTAATTTTGGAAAACCGCGGGGTGCTATCCTGCAAAGGGATACGTAATTTCGATGAAGTGGAGGGGTTTTCAGGAAAAATACCCGGCAAAACCTTTTTGCGAGAACCGAGGACCTTTACGTGATTTCAGAAAATGCAGGGACATTTTCACAAAAAGGATGATGTGACATGGGTGGGAGGCCGGGAACTCCCTAAGCTTTGTTTTAGTGATGATTCATGCATACATGTCATATTTTGGTTGGCACGGAAGGGAGCACGACAACTCTCTTGCTCCTTGTCACGTTCAGGTGATGTGGAATCTTCGTGGGTCCTGTCACATGCAGCACCGGGCTAGCCTGTGTGGGTGCTGCCATGGTCCGGTGGCGCGGTAGGAGTCACGCATCGTTAACTGGTTCTTCTGCGCTCGGAAGGAGGCTAGATTTTCAATTTCGTATCATATGAGGCTAATTTTGAAATTAAGGTGACACAATAGAGCCAAATACAAAAAACCTCTTGGTTCATACATATCTCCTCCCAGCCATAAACAGGAAGCGGAAGGGGATTTCTTTCACTTGAACGACGAGATCTTGTCATACTCAATACACACCAACAAGTTGAAGGGCTCAGCCAAAACTATATGCCACCTCAGACAAAAGTGCAGAATCATAAAAATACCATAGTCATGTCTATTCATAGCGTAAAATTAAGGAGAGAACAGTAAGTATTATAAATTTGTATACATTATACTTGAAGAAAGAAAATAGGCCAGTTTTGTTATATTGTAACATCCAATGGTCCAAAATTCGCTACAAGCCTAGTCCACACATGTAAACACTCCAACTTAATAAAAGCACAAGATGTCACCCACAACTACAATCACTACCAATTTTAACCAATAATCAATTCTTACGATCAACTAGACTTCAAGAATAAACATTCAACGACGTCATATTAAACATAAATTTCAGCAACAATGTAAACCATAATTTGAACTAAGATGAACCAAACAATTAACAATATGGGTCATAGATAGGTCTAAACTAAGAAACACATTAAAAGCATCAATAGGAACCTTAATGAACAAAGGGAACCCAAAAGTAATCTAAACATTACTGTGAAAATTAATAAATTGTTCATGACCACAAGGGATGAATTACTAGGTGGAGTGAAGAGTTACAAAAGTGCAATAATCCATGTCCTACTTCCACCCATACATGTCGCCTTAAACATTCACCTAAAAATAGCAATAGAATAAGGGTGAATCCAGGACTCAGCAAGTACAAAGTAGAATAATAAGCGAGACATCATCTTATTAACAATTCATATCTATTTATCATTTACACAATTTCTCATATTGATTCTCATCAATTCCCATTCACATGTCTCCTATCTCAAATCACTTTTCAGTTTTTATGAATGCAATGCAATATTCATACACATGTCTCTACTCATCTTCTGCTTATATTGGTATAGCAGAGTATAACACCCATCGGTGTTCACTCTTGCCTGCACTCTTCTGTGAGGGGATCAATTGCCTGTCATGTTTCATGCAGGAACCAATTGCCCATATTTGCACATGGGGACCTCATCCCACTCTCGTGGGTCATATCTTTCCATCATAAATACTCAATATGCAATGCAATGATTATATATTTTTTCTTTAGTGTATTTTTAGCATTAAGCAGGTGGTATAATCATTACTCTACCACAATTCTCATCATCATCATATCATAAGCATGAGAGCAATACAAAACATGTATTGTCATATGAATAATAAAGGCAAATATTCATTTAACCATAAATTCAAGCACTTGAATACTATTCTTTAATGCACTTGTCTCTTTAGTTGTGACAGCCAATTTGATTAGGAGATGACAACAAACCCAACGCTACTCCTCCTATAGTAATTACTCATTCTCAATATAGACCATAGCAATACAAGGTAACAAATAAATAACAACACACCTACATGCTTCTCAAATCTACTATTCTCCCTTATTATTGGATAGTCAACCCTACTATCCCGACATTGAAAACATAATAAATTTCACCTCACAAGTCCTATCATAGCAAATCTTATAATTCTGGAACCTACACAAATGTTCCCATAATTTCTTAGTTGGCCATATGTCCAAATTAAATCATCTAATAACCTATTTTAACTTAGAAGACCGTTCTATCATTTTCTAGATAACAGACTTAATAATTTTCTATATTTTAATATATATATGCAAACATATTGAACTATGATATTTTCAGAATCTACAGAAAAATATCTACCACTTTCTAGTTATGACCAAAATTTAATTCTACCATTAAATCAACCAAATAATGTTTCCCACGACTGTATCTAACAGCAACTAGTTCAGGATAGTAGTTTTTCAAAATTCATGATTTTTGTTCTACTCGTCTAACACTACCACAGAAAAGTCCATCACAGATGGTTCGGAACCATCATCACAGATAGTTCCTTGAACCATCTCACTTCATGAGCCAGTGATAATAATGTTTATTCATAGATGGTTTTTGATCCGTCTGTGAAAACCGTATCACAGATGGTTCAGAACTAGAATCATCACTGATCATCAATTATCACAAATGGTTCAAAACTAGAATCATTTGTAATAGTTAGTTATCACAGATGGTTCTTGGTAAAAACCATTTATGATAGCTATACAGAGCTAAAAAATGGGTAATTTTACCATGGCTTCGATTTACAGTGGTCGAAGCTAGGTAACTGATCGAATCTACAGTGGTCAAGGCTATAGTAACTGTTCAAAAGTTATGTGTGATCAAAAGATACAGTAACCGGTTGAAAGCTACAATAATCAGTTGAAAGCTATGTGTGGTCAAAAGCTACTATAGTCATGGGCTACAATAGTCAATTAAAAGGCTCTATGTGGTCAAAGGGTACAATAGTCGATCGAAGGATAAGAGCAGTCAGAGGCTTAGAGTGGTTGGGGCTTAGAGCGGTCGGATGAGAGTGTTGTAGTAGTTGAAAAAGACTACAATGGCGGCGGCTCGGGGCAGTGGTCGGTGGCGCTCCAGTGGGCGGTGGTGAGCAACAAGGTGCCCCAAACGGAAGAGGTGAACATGAGCGATATGTTGGTGGGCACAGGGTTTATTGGAGATGGCTAGAGAGTGGTCAGCAACGGACAGAAGATGGCGGCGACGAGGTGCTTTGGATGGATGGGATTGAAGAAGAGGTGGGGAGGGAGAGAAGGACAAGTGAGAAGAGAGAAGAGAAGATGAGGAGAAGAAGAACCGACCAAACCTTCTATGTTTAAGGAAAAAATTGGTGAGGAGAAGTAGAGGAGGAGAAGTGAGAAGAGAGATGAGGAGATGAGAAGAGAAGATGAGGAGAGGAGTGGAGGAGAATAAGTGAGAAGAAGAACAGCCGAGACATCTATGTCACATGTTATTCTCTTCTAAGAATGGTTTATTTTGAAACGGAATGATTTTAGAAGTGGGTTTCCTTGTTAAGAAGGAGTGAGTAGTTCTTCACTTGAGGTATGGTGATCTCGAAGGACGTGTTGCATACATATGCACACAAAGGTATTGTGGGGTCTAGAGTTCTGCTATACTCTTCAAACTGACAGCATGGAGTTAGAGTGTATGTACATCTCAAGTATTTCTCGTGGGTATGAGTTGGAAGGTTAGAGTCGCAAGTAGTGTCATAAGACGAAGAATTCGAGGTCGAATTCTGTTAGGGGGTAGAATATAATATTCTAAAAGTAATAATAACCCTCTTGTTGACATGTGCGTGAATAGAGAAAAGGGGATACGTGAAAAGTGAATGCTCAATTTTTTAGGAGGAATTGGTTTCCTGGAGCGAGTCATATGGGGGAGCTAGAATCTGTTTAGGACTCGTGCTCGGTTTAAAGGGAATGTGGGGGGAGAGGAAATCCCTAAACCTAGAAGTCCTTAGCGAATTTTCATTTTCCTGACGCAACCGTAGCTGCAGTACAACGTCGCCATAGCTTAACCCATCTCCTGCACCAAAGTCGGTATTTCTTGCCATCACCACACGCTTGCGTTTTCTTACACCTACGCTGCAATCGTCAGTCACTAGCCTGCTCGTGCGCCAACACCTGCTTGCCTTGCTATTGCCAGCATTACCAAATGATGAGGCCAACTGTGCCAGCGATGCTTCCATGCACCGAAGCCAGCACGTTAGCCCTTGACGCTGGGTGCTTTCCCGCCAATGCGCCAATGAATCTCGCCTGCCACTTTCCCAAGTGCCTACATCGCCACAAGCCAGTGCGCGCCTAGCTCATCCTCATAGCTAGTCTAAGGCTGGTGATTGTCTCGAGCCTACACAGAGCCGATCAAAGGGAAATGTCAGCGAGAGTAAGGGTTAGGAAGGAGAAGAGAAGGGAAAAATGAGGAAGAGGTCGTGATTTTGGCGGTTCATCACTTGGGTAACAATTTGAAAGATTCTTTTCTATTTTGTTAATTTTATTAGAAATTAGACTTGGTATTAGAGGAGTAAAGTGGCAAGTGTTCGTCAGGGGATCGATTAGTAGATTAGTTTAAACTGTGGTAATTTTCTATTACTGTTTCGAGTGCTGTATGGACATAATTCAAGAATGTCATCTACTAGATAATTGTGAATATTTTTGGTACCTCTCTGTAGAATATTTAATTGGATGATTTAAATTTGAGTTATGGTTTTTGTAAGCCTGCTATCTGGATAGTTGTAGATAATGGACGACACTGTAATGAATAGTAGAATAAAAATAGTAGATAGAATAATCTGCGTGTTTGCTCTATATAAAAAAGTAGGTAAATTTCTTAAGGATTCTAGAGAGTTCAAGTACATGATTTTTAGATGAGTATAACAGAAGTTATGAATTTTAGAAGACTACTGTTCAGAACCAATTACTGTTGGACATAGTTGGGGGGAATTATTCATTTGACTATTTAGATGACATAATTGAATTTTTAGCATAAATATAAGATGGATAATTTTCTGTAGTTTTTGAAAATGTCATGGTTTACTATATTTGCAGGAGTAGGTTAATAGATATAAAAATAATAAGTATGTTCTCCAGAAGATTACAGATCTATCTTCTGGGTTAAAAACGGGGGTTTAAATGATTTAATCTAGAGTTGTGGCCAACTAAGAACTTGTGGGGATTTTTGTATAGATTCTAGACTAGTATGGTTTGCTATGATAGGATTTGTGAGTTGGAAGTTACATTATTTTTAGTACCGGGACAGTAAGAGTGACTATCCAGTAAAGAGGGAGAATTATGGATTTGGGAAGCGTATAGGATAGTTGTTGATTAATTGTTGTCATGTATTTTTGTGGCTTGCATTGAGTTTGGGCATTTACTATAGGAGCAGTAATTTCATGGTTGGTTCATCCTCTAATTAACTCAGTCGTCGCAACTAGAAATGCAAGTGCATAGTAGAATGGTTATTTGGTTATATGAATACTTGCCATGATTTTGAGTGTTTGGAATTGTTATATGGTTAAATGAATACTTGAAATGATTATTCATATGATTATGCCTATTTTATATTGCTCACATGCTCGTGATAAATTGATGATGATGATACGGAAGAATGATGGCTATATCAATTGCTTAATGAAGAAAGATAATAATCATTGTATTACATGTTAAGCATTCATGATAGAAAGATGTGATCTACAGGAGTGGGATGAGGTCCCCATATATAGAATATGGACAAAGAGGTCTCCGTATGAAAAAAGACAGGCAATTGGTCCCCTCATGAAAGAGTGCGGGCATGAGTGAACACTGATGGGTGTTGAACTCCGCTATACATGTATAAACAAAAGACGAGTTGGGACACATGCATTGCATTTATGAAAAAGAGGGATAAGATATTGAGACATGGGGATGGAAATTGATGAGAATGGATATGTGAAATTGAGTAAATGGTGAATGGACATGAAATATTAATTATGTTGTTGCCTCATTTATTATTCTATTATGTACTTGCTGAGTCATAGACTCACCACTTGCTTTATTGTTGTTTTTAGGTTAACATTGAAGATGACATGCATGAGTTGAAGTAGAACATAGAATATTACACTTTTATAGCTATTCACTCCACCTAGCGATCCATTCACTTATTGTCATAAATAATTTAGTGGTATCCATGTAATAGTTAGATGATTAATGGTTTCACTTAGTTCTTAATTGTTCTTTATGTTGCAACTTGATACTTCCTTCATTTAGCTTTATAATGGTCTCATTTTGGTAATTATTTGGTTCAACTTAAGTTCAATTTATTGAATTCCATGTTGATGAAAATTTTATTTCTTTAATATGTTGAATGCTTATTCTTGAAGCCTAGTTGTTGGTATTGATTTAAATGATGGTATAAAGCCCCGCTCGTGTCGCCTTAAGCTTCTGACTTCTGGCTTATTTTGCACTATTCATAAATTTCGTATTTTTCTATACTTTTGGCTTTTTGAGCTTTTTTTGCCGGTTTTTTTCTCGTATTTGTTTGCATTATACGTGATGGGCTAACATGTTTTTTCTATTTTTAAAATTTTCAAATTTAATTATGCTAAATAAGCCTCTATTAGCTACAGTGTTTTTTCAGCCAGCTACAGTGCTTTTCAGCCATAAGCCACTCAAAAAAGCTCTTTTGAGCAGGGTAGATTGTTGTTGTGGGTGATATTCTAGGCTTTTGAGAAGTCGGGTGTTATATAAGTCTGTATCTAAGTACCATGTTTAGTCTTGCTTAGATACTTGTGGGCATTTAACTACCCCAACATCATTGAAAATTTTAAAATATGTTTTGGGCAGCCATTGGAGGGAAATAGCTAGTATGGTGAACTAAAAGGGATATTTTGGAATCCAAAACACTAAACTAGCTTCACTAGTAGTGTGCCCGTGCTAACGCTACGGTAAAATACAAAACAAGATAAAATTTGTAAAAAATAAAACGAACAATCAGATTCATTAAGATTCACGTCTCATATATTGTATAACCAAATATTTTTGTATAATCTACGTCATCTTTATAGTTCAATGCCACCTTAGGGTCTTCGTCACGTTTTAGCAAGCTGGAAATAAATGTATTTTCTAAATAAACATCCCCACCTTCTCTATGTTGTAGGTGTTCTTCATGCCGGATACAATGAATATAAGCACTTAGGACCTGCAAATTTTTAATTTGACAGTAAAGAATTGAACCCAGATATTTGTATACATCAATCAATGCAAAAGACAGTCTTAAACATACTTACAGCGCCATTCACTTGCTCGCCGTCACGGAAAAGACAATCCATGTCATCTCTGTTTACCCAATTATTATCAATGTTGATGAGTACCCTTTTTTCTAGTGTTGCTTTCATGTATTCAATTATATCAGCATCTTCTTTTGTACACTCATAATCTACAAAGAAATTATTTTTATTATTAATTAATTCCCAAATAAGTAAAGAAGATACAATTGAAGACCACTCACCTTGAGGCAGGACTTTTGCATTGTTTGACTTCTTAGGTTTATTATGTCGGGATGATGCCTTCATCTATGTGTTCAAGACTATCGACTTCTCATCCTCGTCAGCACGCTTCATGTAGTCGTCTTGTTCTAGGTCAACTATTTGTCCGGCATCGTCTTCGATCGGCCCTTCTGCTACATCCATGTTGATCGGGGAAACAGGCACCGATTGGCCCTTCGGTATACATGCACTAAATAATATGATATGTCATGGTATAGTTTGTTATTTAGCTTGGCTTGTTAAACAAAAACAAAGAACGTTTAATTTAGTTACGACTCTTTTGGACAAGTTTACTGCTGTCAAAATGATATCTAGCTAGCAATTTCAACTATTTGAGTCATCAAGTCTATTTGGTGACCTTCTTGTTGAATCTATTTGAACTGAAGTTACATATCACATATTTGCACTGTGTAGAAGTTACTACAAATGCACGTACCAAGGATGTGATGTGAAGAAGCATATTGAAAGATCTTCGCAAGACCCAAAGGCTGTGATAACTACATACGAAGGCACGATTTTTTGTGTACCTGATGGACGAAGTTCTCGAGCGTGCCGACGGAGGCTCCAATTTTCCTTCGGCTGGACGGCGTGGATGCCTGAACTCATCGCTCGCCCACGGCCCACCGTGCCACCGGCCGCCGCCGGCACTTCTTGGTCACGTACAGCAAAACGAGAGAGAGAGAGAGGTAGAGAGGAGAGAGAGAGGTAGAGAGAGAGAAGAGATTGAGAAGTTTCCATGCAGAATACGTGAAGGAGAGAGAGATACGGTGAGATATTCATGGGAGAGACAGAAATGGTTGGGGAAAGTTTTTCCTTCCTTTTTTTTGTGGGCGCGGGGTGGGGTTCTGGGTTCAAAAGTAAATTTGATGCACTGAAATGTGTCAGCAGTGGGCCAACGGAAAGAACAAACGGGAATTCAACCTGTTGCCGATGACAGAAGTATGCCCGTTGAATTGCTGGATCAGGTGCTCATTATATATGTTATTGAACGCATTACAAAAGCTTTGCCCAGATGTCAACCTGCCAAAAGAAAGCAGCAAGTGGTCAATCCAATTATTACGCAGTGAAAAAAGAAACTTTAATGTGTTTATGCAGCAGCATATACAAAACCAGATGGCTATTAGAATCCTAGAGATTGGATCTAATTGGGTAAGCATCTATAAAAAAAATAAAATGCAACAAATACAGTAACCAAATGATCAAACTAAATCAAATTAAACGTTTAGTCTGATTAATCCTACAAGAAAGAGACCACCAGCAGCCACACCACCAAACATTTGGAACTCTTTTCCAAATTATTTCTGATAGTCCCCTTAGCCTTTTCTGATCGACATCCTCAAGATAAATATTGCGGATTCAATCTCGCAGGCAGCTACAATCCTAAAGATATCTGGATGAAAGCAAAGTTATGCCAATTCACCTCAACAAAGAGAACAGAAGCACCCACAAAACTGGGCAAGTAAATGAGCAGCATGGTGGCACATCAGACCGTGCAAACTGATCAGAACTAACCAATCAGACGGCCTAACGGAATGAAATAATAGAAGCCATCGATCGATTTTCGATGAGAAAGACGAAAATATTTCAAAATGCATATGTCAAAATGGCAATCAAATATTTCATCAACATATTCCTAATATATAGATTAGATTTCCTAAATATTGCTGTCAGGAGAAAGGCAGTCAATATAATGCAGTGAAAGATAATACTGCCAATCTGACTAAAAATTACAAACCCCATGAGGCAGCGCTGCAATAGTACAGGACTAATAAAACCAATATATGCTAACCAAATTAACATAGTGTTTTCTGTGCATGTATGCATATTAACCTTTTAACTGAGAAATATCAAATCTTATTGTCGTTTATTTATTTATTTTAAGTATCAAAATGGCATATGCCCTATAACGTGCAGTGCTGTTAGAATCAAGATACACATGTAACAGATGAAGTTATTTATCCACACATCACCTGCTTGCATAGGTCTTCCAAAAACTCTGAATAAGCAACTGGCTTTATCTCATTAAGAATGCTTAATAGCATCAATAAGTACTTCGCACATAAATACCAAGGAGGCATTCTGCAGTGAGAAAAATAATAATGTGATATTGCTTCTGAAAATAATAAGACCGACTAAGAGAAGAAAGATCATGAAATAAATGTTGAACTTACAACAAGAAAACTGTCAAACCATGGTCCCTCTGCTTCCAAGATAGTTTGAGCAAGTACAAACAGTAGAAAGGCTGTGATGTGAAATCTCTCAATGATATCTGCAAATTTTAATACTAAAACAATTGAGCAGCGGTTTCATATCAACAATTATCAAGAATTAAGCATTGTAAAAAGAGTAACTGGGGCATGTTAGATGTATTGTGCAATGCTAATTGAACACTACAACATAAATACAGAGTAGTTATTTTGCCATCAATGAATTGCTTGGAACCAATCAACCAAGGCTCATAGTTTCTTGCCAGAACAACATGAATGGGTCATTGAACCTTGCACTTCTAAAATGGCCCACAAGTTGTTTCTAGAATACGAATAAATATCCAACATGTCCGCGGGGTGCCGAGCTCCTGGTGCCGGGTCGTGAACACGGCGGCGAGGAGGTAGGGTTGGAGGCATCGGAGGTGGTAGGATTGGGCCCGTCGGAGGAGGTGACGAGGGAGCGGTTGAGGTGGGCGAACACGAAGCGGCGGAAGGGGCGGGGTAGGGCAGGATGACCTTGCAAATGCCGTAGGCCGCCGCCTCCCGCTCCACGCGGGAGAGGAACGCGATGGGGTCGGCGAACTCCGACTTCGTGGGGCGGTACTCCGGGGCGTGCGGGAGGCCGCGGAGCCATGCCGACACGGGGGGATCTGGCGTACTGGCCACCGGTGGCTGCGGCTGCGGAGGCGACATTGGGGGCGGCGAGGCGAGGGGCTAGAGATGGGTAGCGGAGGGGAGCATTTGCGGGGTTTGAGGCGGAGGGGAATGGTGGGGGTGGGGGTGGAGCTTGCGGAGACGGTGTGTGGGGGAGGCGGTGGCGGCGCAGATCTAGCGGCTAAAGGGAGGCAGTGGGGGCAAGTGAGGAGGAGTAGGCGGCGGCGCGAGGTGGGGAGGAGGAGGCGGTGTGGATCTAGCAGCTAAAGGTGGGAGGGAGGAGGAGGCGGCGGCGCGGGGTGGGAGGGAGGGGAGGAGGCGGCAGCGCGGGGTGGGAAGGAGGAGGTGGCGGCGGCGCGGGGTGGGGGAGGAGGAGGCGGCGATGGAGCAGAGGAGGAGGCGGCGGCGCGGGGTGGGAGGGAGGGGAGGAGGCGACGGCGGCGCGGGGTGGGGAGGAGGCGGCGGCACGGGGTGGGGAGGAGGGGAGGAGGCGGCGGGGCGAGGTGGGAGCGGGGGAGGACGCGGCTGCGCGGGGTGGGAGGGAGGCGTCGGCGGAAGATTCGGGGGGTGGAGGCAGAGCCGCACGCGTTTAGGGAGGAGGGTGGGGGCGTCGGGGCGTGTGCGTGGGCGCGGGGTGGGTTCTGGGTTCAATGATGTGCATGATCCAGATGATTTTGGCCTTAGGATCTTCAATGAGTAAGAGAAGAAGGCTTAAGGAGAGATCCATGCCATTCATTTGTATGAAGTTGGATTACTTTGGTACACAAATCTGGGTGGACTTAGATTAGGCATGACTGTGGGGGTGGTTGAGGGGGGTGGATTTAGTAAAGAAATTTTTGGTGTATTATAGAGGGGTAGAGATACCTAGGTGGATGGTAAGTTGGGCGGGTGTGGATAGGGCATGAGAGCTTGGTATGTGGTAGAATTGCATAGATAATTTAAGGATCGAATCTTGTGATGACCTCCCTGTACTAATAGTGCAACCATAAGTCTATAATACGTATGATCTAGTTAATTACTCTAGCAATCTTTAGCATTTATGCTGCAGGCTACAACAATTGGTATTTGATCCTCTTGTTGGGGGTACAGGTGGTGTGTGATCCACTTGAGCAAATATGAAGGGAGAGACTCCACATGGTTGGAGGGCGCCATTACTGGCTCTAGGCGAGGAATAATTTTCAACTAATTTTTGATGCAACTTAAGAGTTCCTCACTAGGGTGGAAGTGGTGTGTGATCCACTTGGGAAAGTGTGGAGGGAGAGACTCCACATAGCTAGGAGTATCGTTATTCACCCACTACGGTGGGGAATAATTTCTGACATAATGAGGATGTCTTGTTGAAGTAGGAGAGAAACAACCCTATGAGTGGGAAAATGTTATGGAAAGGCATTAGAAAGATATTTGTGATGATCTTCTTGATCTGCATGCCTAAGGCAGCATGTAGAATAACAAGATGAATATCTCTTGTAGGTAAAGTTGTTTAACCTCTGCAGAGTGTAAAACTATCTAATAGCCATGCCTACGGTCATGGGTGATGCACGGGAATTTACTTGAGTTAGTGTCTACTTTACAATATAATATTTGTAGTTGGGATGGAAAACATGATGGGTGAATGAAACCCTGGCTTTGATTTCCCTTAGGTGAATGGAACCCAATGATTTTAATAAGTGGATGGAACCCTAGTAACAAAAATAGCATATGGTGGATAGAACCATACTCTGTAACAAGTAAATAGAACCTGAACTACAATTATTATTACGTACTCTTACCCTCTTTAAAAATATGATTTAGTTAAAATGCTAAGTCTCAGGATTTCTACTTACTGTAATTCAACTATGGCATTTCATAAATAAAAGAACCCGAGTCTTTTATTATTAAGCCTTGAATATATAATATTGCATTCTATGTATTGGCTCGCGGAGCATGTTTGTTTATGCTCACCTCGCTCACTAAAATAATTTAGAGCTTTTGGATCCAGACCCCTATGCCTACTACGTTGTGTTTGGACTAGATGGAGAAGAATGTGGTGGAATCTAGGCCATTCTCATAGTCTCTCATTCCTACTTCTGCTCAGGTAGACTTTCATGGTGATTGTATGCACATCTATTATTCGAACCTTGGATAGTAGATGTCGTGCATCTTTTACCCCTAGTCGCTTGCCTATGGGAATTGTGTTGGTCTTACCTATGCTTTCTATTTTCGCTTCCTCTTTTGGTTTTGTAATGTAATATTTGGTCTGATTGGTCCTTTATGTAAAATTTTCCCGGTATTTGTTATTTAAACTCTGTTGTATAAAATTAATGTCTGCTATGGTTTGATGCGATGTATGTGTGTGATTCAGCAATGTATATGTGTATACTAGCTACTGATCTAGGAAACACTACAGCAGAAACACATAGGGTTCCGGATTGCAAATCTAGAGTCTAACACGTACGTAGCCTAGTGCCTAGGACAATCAGCTCATGTACACCTGCCCCATTGCTTGGCCTGCATCCATTTCCATTTTCCACTAAGCAAATCTTTCTCCTCTAAACAAAGCTAAGCAAAGCTTTCAAGTTTTCAACATGCATGTCAGAGTGTCCGGTGTCCACACACTGTGCCCTGCATGACAACTACCATATTCCAATCTTATCGCGAGATCCATAGAGAAGCGCATGATAACCAGTAAACACAAATGCACAACTAACCTTTGTCATATAGCTCATCATCTTGGAGAGTAACAGGAAGCAAGCACATGTGCAAAAGCAAACACTTCTGTGTAACCTAATTACTCCAATTTTAAGTAGTCTGTGCATAGCTAGCACGATGAAGCAGAACATTTGCAACTGGAAGTATTCTCGTTTTTAATTTATTTGCATAATCTGTGAGCAGTAGCAATCTTTTCAACCTGTCAGTCAATTCTGCACTGAATTCACATCACATGATTAGAAAATTTTGTCGCTGAGTGCTGCACCAAAGTATCTTAACAAGACATCAAGGGATCGACTTAGCATGTCAAGCACTCCCGATGCCTCACAGTCCTATGTGCATTCAACATGGGTAAATGGAACAAGAAATATTTCTCTTTTCAAGGGGTATTTTGCATGGTTTACGTTAGATCAATCTGAAGAGAACTTCATACAACTCGTAGTAGGTAGGGGGGATTCCTGTGTTATGCGTGGCTTTAGAGTTGTGAGGTTTCAAATTCTCTTATAGGCTCAATCTTTCCACGGTTAGTTATTAACTTGCTCTTCACAGGGGTATATGGTTACCATGCTATGCAAAAACCAACCAACCACAAGGCTGCAAGTGCATTCAGTAAGGTTTTCTTCTAGAAGGTTAAGGGAGAACTGTAGTGTTATGTGTCGGGAGAGCTCTCTTGTAGGCACGCCCTTTCCATTAATTTGACTCTCCCCACGGGCATATCATATGTTTCTTATTTCTTAGGGCATCTCCAATGGTCTGAGTCAGCTAGCTATACGCATGTACACATCAGCATATATCCTATGTGGAGGAAAGAGAGTATGCAAAAAAAACCGAGCCAGCTCTTCCTTAAGCACTAGTCTATAACGCCAAACGAGGCAGCCTCTATAAATTCTGTGTGTGCATGTAAGCATCAAATAGCTATCCTTATAGATAGTTCTTTAGAATGCTAACTTTAGTTAGGGGTGGACATTTGGCTTGAGGCTTGCGAGCCGGCTCGGCTCGTAACGAGCTCGAGCCGGCTCGGCTAGGGCTCGTAATTGATTCAAGCCAAGCCAAGCCTAGCGTTCAGCTCGTGAGAAAAACGAGCCGAGCTCGAGCCGCTCGTTGGCTCGTGCGAGCTCGGTCCCAGTCGGCCCAGTGAATCAGTCAGTGAATCAGTGATGCCGCCTCTTACCCCTTTTTCTGCTCCCTGCCGACGCCTCATCCACCCAGTGTTCCCCTTCGCTCGGCTCTCTGCCTCTCTCTCTCTCTCTTTCCCAGACTCCCCCGGTCTCAGACTCTCAGCGCCTCCCCTCGGTTCCTCCGCCCCCGGTCTCGGCTCCTCCGCCCCCGGTCTCAGCGCCTCCCCTCGGTTCCTCCGCCCCTGGTCTTAGCTCCTCCGCCTCCGGTCTCAGCCTCCAACCGATGCGCATGGGCCTCGAACGGAGCATGGAATCGCGTGCTCGAGGGAAGAAGGTGGCCGACGTGAACTTTTTAACTCCCTGTCTGTGAATTTCTGCACTGAATGCTCTCTCTATGCTATGCTATTTCTGCTGCGCTGCTCTCTGTGTTATCTGTGAGCAGCGAGCCATTTTGGCTTGTTTGGCTCGTTCAAGCCGTTTTGGCTCGTTCAAGCCGTTTTGGCTTGTTCGAGCCATTTTGGCTCGGTGGATATCTGCGAGCCGTTTTGGCTCGGTCTGGCAGTGGTGAGCCGGTTTGGCTCGTTCGGGCTCGTGAGCCGGCTTGAGCCACTAGTCGAGCCGAGCTGAGCCTCTCGCGTAGCTCGTTTCCGAAACGAGCCGAGCCGAGCCGCAGCTTTGAGCGAGCTCGGCCGAGCCTGGCTCGAGCCGTCTCGGCTCGTTTCCAGCCCTAGCTTTAGTGTGTACTATATAAATGATGTGGAAGTCTTATAGTTAGTTGCTAGCTATAACTATTGGAGATGCCCTTAGTGAGCTAGCACGAACAACCTGCGAGAGTACAATTGAAATTAATTCGTAAGATTTCTTCAAGTGCAATTGATTTTATCATATATGATGAAACAAACAAGCTATTTAGGACATATACAATAATATAGATAATTGCTATATCTATAATACTCTCCATATTATCTATAAACGGCATTAAAGATATATATCTTCTACAATAGGTTATATATATCTCCTACAGTCGACTGTTTCTTGTATTACAGTCGACTGTTGTACTTGTATGAGAGATGATTCAATTCTCTATATTTCCTCTTTCTCCTCACATCATTTTTTATCCTATATGACAAAAATTATAGAGAGCTGATACAACATCATTGTACATGCTCTTAAAATCCATATCATAACTCGGTTTGCTGAAGCAATTTGATTACACACGTACGTGTTATCTAGAAACTGGCGATGTATGTACTTGACAATTAAATGGACGATCACAAAATTGTAATACGCTTGTGGATTAATTTCGACCGTGAACCGACCGTCCCTTCGCAACAATACTGCTGATGCACTCAAATTTGTGGATTAAGGTCCCGCTCATTTCAGTTTCAGCTTCTAGTTTCTGATTTATTTTTTACTATTTATAAATCTCATCTTTTTCTGAATTTTTGGTTTTTTTGAGCTTTTTTCCCGGTTCTTTTTTCCGTATTCGTTTGCGTTGTCCGTGATGAGCTAGCATATTTTTTCTATTTTTAAATTTTTTAAAATTTAATTACGTCAAATAAGTCACCTTCAACTACGGTAAAATTTCAACTATTACAGTGCACTTTCAGCTATAAGCCACAGCTTTTCAACTTAACCGAGGCAGCCATCCCCTCGTGCTCGCCTCCGACGGCGCACCGGCTGACGCGGCTACCGTTGGGCTCGACTGCTCCTATCAGCTTCACACGATCGTTGACACGACTGTACACTTACAAATCACGAATTCACGTTCAGTTGCTTCGAAGCCCAAGTATATTCTCATATGAACACTCCCGGGTAATAGCTAGCCCCCACATGTATGCACGTATTCGCAATTTTGTTTTTGAAGGGTGTATTCGCAAGCTGGATGAGTCCAACTGTCCAAGCATGGAGCCGTACGTACTTCCCTGTTGCTATCTATTTCCACTAAAAAAGCTTTTCGAGTCCTTTACATGCATGTCCGCACACACTGTGCCATGCATGACAACTAGAGCATATTGATTCCCCTACTTATCTCTATCTCGTCGCACCAGGGACATTATCACCGGCAAACACTCATGAGACCTTTTTTTTTGTATATATAGCTCATCTTCTTGCGAACTAATTAAATTACTCCGATGGTAAGAGCACCAATGACAAGAGATTTGGGAGTAAGTGTTAAGTTTGGATTACATGGCACCGAAGTAAACCTTAGCAGCTAGTGTTATATCAAAAAAAAGTTAAACCTTTAGCACCTATAGCTATAGGTGGTGTTAAGAATTGAACTAAAAGCAGCCAACAATAGTATTACAGAGAGAGATATGATGTTTCCATCTTAGCACCTATTTTACATGCTAAAAGATGTACATGCTTAAATAGGATTAGGCACACCTGAAGATTGACACTCTGAAAATTGACCGACAGCTAGGTAGCCCGGTCCTGCGATGAAGCAGGGTTATAGGGAACCTGCGTACCGTGCATGAACCGAATTCACAGCACAAATTTTAGCGATTGAGTCACTCTTTGCTGAACCAAAATATGTAAACAAGACATAAGTGCATTTGTGCGGCATGTCAAAAACTCCCGATGCCTCCCAGGCTTAAGTACATCCGAAATAGGAAAAAAAGGAACAACAAACATTTGTATTTTCAAAGAAGGGAATCTCTCTTGGTGTATGTGCAGCAGATCACACAACTTTTGAGTCTTAAGTTATGAGTCCGTAAGGGGAAAGTATGTACGATCGTGATGTTTGGCTTGAGAGTTGTGAGCTTTGCTGCTCTCTTATAGGCAGAACAAATGTCATTTGAGGCCCCTTGTGCCACCGAAATTCCGGATTTAGCCCCTTCACACGTGGAATTCCAGTTTTGGTCCTCTGACGTGGCCGGGGAGTGCACGAGGGGGAGGTGCCCCCTGGCCGCACAAGGAGACCCGTGCCCTCCCCGGCGGCACGAGGTGCACTGTAGCACCTGTATAATTTTTTTCAAGAAAAATTATTTATGTATATTTTTTGTAGGAATTTATAAATATAGCAAATGAGCTCAAAAAAATTATAATTTTTTTGTGGAGTCTTCTAACACAGCATACTTGCTTAAGTAATTTTTTTGTAAATGTAACCTTTTTGAATTTTTCTGGAAATTTTTTAAGTGTACTGTTTGTAGGGATTTTTTAATATAGTAAATGAGGTCCAAACATTACAAATTTATTTTGAAGGATCCTTACATAGTGTACTTAATTGTGTAATTTTTCCAAAAAATTTGTATGCATGTTATGAAATTATCTCAAAAATTTAGGGCTCAGATCTAAAAAATTTGGACCTAAAACCTCAATTTTCAGAAAAAAATTTATACAGGTGCTACAAGGGGCCACAAAAGCCAAAACTTCTTATAGGCACACATTATCCTGCGAACCGATTCACTTGGCTATTCAGTGCATAAGATCTCTTCCAGTACAATTGACTATATCAGTGCATCAACCCTTGATATGCTGAAGAGATTTGATCGTACCAAACTGTACAACATTGCAAATCGACACGATTGTTCGGCTAGGTGCACATGCACGCATTTAGAGTTCTATCTCCCAAGTGCGTTAGTATGTTGTTGCACAACACCACAACATTACGGTTGTGACAGACTAGCATTCAGCAATTTGGAGATCCATTCAGAGTTGAGAGTGTTTAGGGATTGTCTGCATAATATGATAAAAAACACCAAACAAACAAACAAGATAGCTTTTTCATCGCTTTTTCGAAGCAGCTTATCGGAACAACCTTTTTGAAATAGTTTATCGGCATTCGGTACGTTTGCATAAGCTCTCCCGCAAAAACCAGAAACCATTGACCACAGCTATAAGCCATCGTCCACAACCAAAAAGAACCACCCAATATGAGTGCTTTCATCTTTGTTTAGACAGTTCAGCTTGGTTTGCATGACCAAACTGATCTTTTCTTTTCTTCGCTGATACGCTCATGGCTCGTAGTTGGTGGTGATCGGTTCGGCTGAAAAGCTCATGGCTTATAGCTGAAAACACTGTAGCTAGCTGAAAAAAGCACTGTAGCTGATAGAGGCTTATTTAGCATAATTAAATTTAAAAAAATTTAAAAATATAAAAAATATGTTAGCCCATTACGTATAATACAAACAAATACGGGAAAAAAAGAACCGGCAAAAAAGCTCAACAAAAAGTCAAAAGTTCAGAAAAAGACGAAACTTATGAATAGTGAAAAATAAGCCAGAATCTAGAAGCCGAAGCCGAGTTGAATCACTTATGTTAGCCGAGGTGAAAAATTTTAAAATATAAAAAATATGTTAGCCCATTAACTAACAGTAAGGCGCGCTAGCTAGTAGCTTGTTCTGTACACCACCAACTTGTTAGAAATTTTAGAATCACTTATTAAAGTCCTGCTGCTTGATTATACCAGAGAACATTACTTGCACAAGATGAATTACGTACTAGTATTTCAACAGCACAAAGCATCGCTCCTGTGATTAACTGATTATCTTACTCACCTTAGTGTATGGAATTTATTCTTTCCCCTTCTTCTGCCAATAATACATAGTGCCAGAAACCATTCATGATCATATATCATCTTAGTCAAGAATTTTCTGAGAAAAGATGAGAATGCTCTGAGCCTTTCTTTTCAATAATCTGGTCAACAAGATATAAACATTCCTCCAAATTGCAAGGAGTCCAAATACCTGCTAGCTAGCTTCTCACTGCGTACTCGGCACTCGGCATGAACCGAATTCGCATCACAAGCTTCAGCAGTTGAGCTACTGGTTGCTGAACCAAAATATCTAAACAAGACATTGGTGAACTGATGCGGCATGCAGAAAACTCCCGATGCCTTCCAAGCCTAAATATATCCGAAATGGGGAAAAAAGAAACAGCAAACATTTCTCTTGGTGTCAGTGCAGTAGATCACACAACTTACAGTCAGTAAGGGGGAAGTACGTACGATCGTGATGTTTGGCTTGAGAGTTGTGAGCTTTGCGACTCTCTTATAGGCACACCTTTTCCTGCGAACCGATTAATTTGCTCTTCGTTGGGGTGTAGGGTGTAAATGATGCTATATATATTCAATAACCAACCAACCACAAGGCTGATGTTTTGCATTCAGTGCATAAGGATTCTTCCAGTACAATTGACTGTATCAGAGTTGTCCGTAGGATCATTTTAGTTTTCGTATCAACCCTTGATACGCTGAAGCGATTTGATCGTACCAAACTGTACAACATTGCAAATCGACACATTGTTCAGCTAGGTGCACATGCATGCATTTAGAGTTCGATCTTCCAAGTGCATTAGTATGTTGTTGCACAACACTACAACAAAGCTTTTCTATTGCTATTATATTTACCACATGGTAGCACACATACGGTTGGGACAGACTAGCATTCAGCAATTTGGAGATCCAAGCAGAGTTGAGAGTGTTTACGGGATTGTCTGCATAACATGACCAAAAACACCGATCTATTACACCGTGGGGTGCTCCAAACGGCTTTTTTGAGTTTTTTTTGCCGGTTTTTCCCGTATTCGTTTGCATTGTCCGTGATAGGCTAATCTGTTTTTTTTTCTATTTTTAATTTTTTTTAATTTAATTATGTCAAATAAGCCACCATCAAATATAGTGCAATTTCAGATAACTACAATAAAATTTTGCCCATAAACTACTTTGTTCAGCCTAAATGAGGAGCACCATAGTCAGAGAATTTTCTAGGAAAAGATGAGAATGCTCCCGGTCTTTTTTTTTCAATAATCGGGTCAACAAGATATAAATATTCCTCCAAACTGCAAGGAGACCATAGTAAAAGAATCCAAAATGTTGCTAGATTTCGCCAGAATCAGTGACATAAGACGAACCCATCCTCTCCAGTGGCCTCTATAGGCTGCAATTTTGTCCTAGAACAAGTGGTCAGAGTTCATCTGTTACGGCAGCGCCTCCAAATCCCTTAACATCTTCAGAAATGCTTGTCTCAGATCAGACTCCTTGCCATTAGAAGACTTAATGTAGAAAAACTATGCATTGAAGAGGTTGCTGAATGCAGATGCCTAGCTCAACTCAGAGCAGTATGTATCCTCCAGAAAAATGTGCCGTGCATACCTCAGCATTCAGATTCCAACAACAATTTACTGAGCAACAATTAGAAAAAAAAAGGTATCTAGTAGCCAGCAAGTACTATACACCTCAAGATTTTTGTTTTAGCTAAATTCCCTGTTCTACCAAGAAATCACTACTACAGAAAAGATCATCACAGACGGTTCGAAATCGTCATCACAGACGGTTTTGTGAACCGTCTGTATTTATGGGTCAGTGATAATCGAAGGTCATCACAGACGGTTTTTGAACCGTCTGTGATTATCAGCTAGCACAGACGGTTTGGAGTTAAAAACCGTCTGTGATAGCTGATAATCACAGACGGTTGGGAGTTAAAAACCGTCTGTGATATCTGATAATCACAGACGGTTTTGAATTAAAAACCGTCTGTGATTATCAGCTATCACAGACGGTTTTTAACTCCCAACCGTCTGTGATTATCAGCTATCACAGACGGTTTTTAACTCAAAACCGTCTGTGATTATCAGCTATCACAGACGGTTTTTAACTCCAAACCGTCTGTGATATTCCCTTCAACCCCTAAATATATTTCTGTTTATTGGCTAGCCTCAGGAAATGCTAGCCATGCCCTCTGAAACAAGCTAATCACAGTCATAAAACATATACAATTCACACATCTCATTTCATTTCAGATACATTTCACATCTCAATTCATTTCACAGACATAAAACATCCAATTGACAACGCACTTCATTTCACAAACATAAAGCATCCATTTCGCAAATCAATTCATTGAATTGAAATAAAATATCCATTAACAAATACATAATTGTAAAAGATCTACATTGTATTTGCACTTAGAATTACAATAAAAAATCATTCTGGGCAGTGGAACTCTCCATCTGATCTTACGACTTTTGTCCACAAAAACCAAATGAGCTCTCCTCGAATTTTTGCAAAATCCGGCTGTGTCAATGCAGATGTAGAGATGGACGCAGCCTGTCGATAGGAATATGAACGCGCGCATATATAAAACTTGACATGTATGAAATAAATGTGGGAAGATTGACAAACCTTAGAATTGGTGATCTTGGTGGAATCGAGAAGTAGTCTCATATGGTGGCACATGTAGTATCCACACGTGTTGCCCGGCTGCTGCTGGTGGCACTGCAAAAAATATAATGTGTTAAATCAAGTGGCATTACTACTATGTGTTGTATATGATTAATTAATGTGTAGCTAGCGAATACCCGAAACTTGCGATCATGTTTCAAGGCCTTGGCCCCTGTCGTCGAGTCACGTGTTTGTTGAACATATGTGGCGAACGACCTTCATTATTCAAAAAAGTTAGATTAGTTATTCAGAAGGAAAGAAAGAGTACAATGTACTATGTACGTACCTATCGAGTATTTGGGCGATAGCTGTGTACTTGGATTTGTTCTTACTTAGAGAATCAAGGTATATAGCCTTGTTCCATTTTGGTATAATTACAATTAAAATCCAATGGAATTTCTCATTGTATGGCATAAGAACAAATTCCTTATCTTGGTGAGCCAGCAGTGCTTTTGTAATATAGTCCTCGACGAAGGATGCATTCTCTATGATGGTATCAATGGCGACCAAGCGTGGGTCCAGGAAACCAATTCGTGATTTGGATGATCTAGCTTCGGTCAGCATGAATCTATATATAACACAGGAAAGCAACAAATTGTGACATATATCGGTATTACGTGAACAGAGACTGTGATTGTACAGACTTACAGCGTCCAGCATCGAACGAGTGAGGTGTCGAGAGCGTTGAGCGTGAAAAGTTCAAATATATCGTCAAAGGTCACCGCAAAGACACAGTCCTGAGCTTCGTGCAAGAAATGTTCCAGCTTGAATTTGACAGTGATACCTGAGCGCTGTTCTGCCTCTGGCTTATTGGACTGTTCCATATACCAAAGGTGGAATCTTTGGCAACCAAGTCCTAGTTTTTGGAGCTCTTCCTGGACTACCATCGGCTGACCTAGCACAAATTTGCGGGCCAATGGCATGGACGGGATATCGTCATCATCCTTCGTCTTTGATTTGCTCTGGCCACTGCCTCGATTGTCGGTCGACTTTATGCTAGTCGACTGTAATGGTATAGACGGTGCAAGTTGCTCTGGCGAGAATAGCACCCGTGGAGATAGCACCGGTGCAGGTAGCTGTGGTTCGCACTGCCCGTGTGGAGATGGCACCAGTGCAAGTTGCTGTGGTTCGCACTGCACTTCTAGTCCTGCACCGGTGAAGAAGCCTCCAGGGATATGTCGGTTTTGGGCCACTGGATGAATGTTCCAATGGTCTGTCCTAGATTCACGATCTCGTCGTTGGGGGGCTTCGGTAGCAGGACCACCTCAAAATTGGCATACACACCATCCACATTAACTTTTGCGAAGCCTGGCGCTAAAGCTTGACTGTGCACCATGGCCCCGATACCAGACGAATATGCCTGGCCCCAAGCAGCGTACAAGGGAATGGAGCCATATCTCACTTGGAGCTTGCACGTCGTAGGCTCCTACATAACGATACAAAAGTAGCTACTCGAATAGGCCTACCATTGGAGCAAGCATTCGAGAGGTAATAATTATTACCAGGATGTCGTCCACAGGAAATTTGGACTGGGTTTGCATCGGATTGGACGCGCAGCTACTCGGACGGTTGTGCGGGCTAGCTAGCACAGGAGCGGCGGTGGCGGCCTGCTGACTTTCTGTCTGTTTCCGCACCTCATCTCTGATTACATCAGCCATCTGAGCTAATAGCTCCTCTCTAAGAGATTCCTTGATCTCTTCTCGTAGCTGTGCGTCACGCTCGGCTTTGTTTCTCTTCCTGCGCCGATACATGTCGGAGTCATCTTGGAAACCATGTTTCCAAGGAACGTAAAGCCCAAGGCCTCTCGTACGGCCCGGGTGCTCCTTGTTTCCCAGGGCCACGGAGAGCATATCATTCTCCCTTGTTCCCTGGAATGATCCCAGGGTAGATTGAAAACTCAGCTCTTCCTGCAAGAGCACATGTCATTTCAATTCGTACGAAGTTGTGGAGTAATTACAAGCTACGTAGTTCGATCGATATCTTACCAGGTGCTCGGTCACTTGCTGGTCTGCAGGGTTTCAAAAGGTGACGTCCCCTGATGTCGTTGTAGATGACCTTGCTCTAATCCAATTTCGAGCGCGGTCATCCGGGATATTGGAAAACGGCGGGGCAATGTCCTGTGCAGCTGCCAGCTCATCCTCCTTCATCCACTGCGAGATTTTACCCGCATACCCAGCTGTGCCAAGTCTGTGAGGGTGTGTATTTTTTGCCTGGATGGCCTTGTGCGCCACACTTGTACTTTTGAAATCTTCGGTCGTTTTCATCGCCTTGAACTCTTCCCATTGTGGTTCCAGGAATGGGTATTTATGAACAGGCGTTTCGTCCGTCTCCACGTATTTCCTGACAAGCGTGCTCTTGAAGTTCTTCCATGCTTTGCACGCCGCTTTGTAGGTTTGTTGTTGCACAGCGTCCAGGTGTTCTTCTGGGAACTCGAACGATGCCAAAATTTCGGTCCACAGCTCACGTTTCCGAGTGTCAGGCACGTTCTTCCACGAATTGTATGTGATCTCAATTCGTTCTCGTGCAACTACTCCGACCATGGTTCGGAATGCGTTTACTGCTTTTTGAGGAAGGATAGGGACCCCAGATGCATTCATCGCTGTGATGATCTGTCGGCCCTCAGGCTTCTTTGATAGCCCTCTTCCTTGGCGTCTTGATGTTGGAGCGGACGCCTCCGGCGATGATGTTGAAGAATGCGCGGGTGACATGTTGCTCATTTTGTGGGTCTATTAAGATAAGATGAGAAAGTAATCATATTGAATTACAAAAATAATTCAAGTCAATTTTATTACAAAAGTGCAAAAAAAAAGACATTCCAGATTCTTCGGTGAGCAGCCGACATAGCCGACTTCTTCGGTGAGCGACTATCCATCTGCTTCTTCCCACTCCTTTTCTTCATCTCTGGTCTCCGGATCACGTACGCCAGTAGCGATGATTCATCTAACTGAATCATCGCTACTGGCGTACGTGATCCAGAGATCAGAGATGAAGAGAAGGAGTGGGAAGAAGGAGATGGATAGTCGCTCACCGAAGAAGTCGGCTATATCGGCTGCTCACCGAAGAATCTGGGAATTTCTTTTTTTTTGAACTTCTGTACTAAAATTTCCTTGAATTTTGTAATACTATTACTACAAGGTCTCTAAACAAAGTGCCTATCCTAGCACCTACTTTAGTTGCTAATACTATAAACCAAATAGCAAAGTCCCTAAACAAAGGTCTATGAAGCAAATGACACAAACTAGTGTATCCGGTTCATTGAACGGGAACACTATAGTATGTCACTTGCTTCATTTGCTGTTTTTTGTCTAGATACATGGAGCATTTGGGTGGAAAGATCAACTGTTTCGTCAGGCGCATGACTGCCAATTCGAACCATAGCATAGCATCCGAGGCACATCCGAGGCCTGCTGCCGTGTCTTGAGGAATGCCAAGAGCTAGTATTCAGATGGGTTATGAGAATAAGATTCATAATTTATAGTTTGAGGAATGCCACATCTGAAGACCAGCTCTTGGCATTCTTCAAGACACAATTGCAGGCCTTGGATGTGCCTCGGATGCTATGCTATGCTTCAAATTGGCAGTCATGAGCCTGACGACACAATGTATTTCTTTCCACCCAAATGGTCAATGTATCTTTTGCAATAATCGCAAGATTTCTTTATCCGGATACACTAGAATGTGTTACTTGCTTCATGCCCTTTGATCATATACTCTTCCTTGATTGGTTAATTTGTGCTCTCAAATTGTAGGGTTGCACATGATAAGATGAGGAAGCAAGAAAAGTGATACATGATGCTCAATGTTAGGAAGAGAGGAGAGGAGTAGAGGGAAGGGGGAGAAGGGAGGGGGTGATGTGGACAGAGAGGGGTTATGTGCCTATAATATATACTATATACTAACACAACAAGCAATGTAATATGTACCAATGTAAACTAAGCAACTGCAGTAAACAATGTACCAATGTAGTATGTACCAAATAGCAAACTAATTAAGCTACTGCAGTAAACTAACAGTAAGCATGAAGCATCAACCCTAAATATGTACTAAGCAACTAACCATAACAGTATGAAGCATCAAGCATCAACCCTAAACACTAACAGTAAGCATGAAGCATCAACCCTAAATATGTACTAAGCAACTAACCATAACAATATGAAACATCAAGCATCAACCCTAAATACTAACAGTAAGCATGAAGCTCGGGGAGGGATTTGATGACCTTAGGGTTTTGGTGACCTTAGGGACACAGGAGGAGGAGGCGGCGGCGACGGAGGAGGACGAGGCGGCGACGACGACGGAGGAGGAGGAGGCGACGGCGACGGAGGAGGAGGAGGCGACGGGCTCGGGGAGGCGGCGACGGAGGAGGAGGCTGCGGCGACGTCTTCGTCCGGGGAGGCGGCGGCGACGGAGGAGGAGGAGGAGGCGACGGGCTCGGGGAGGCGGCGATGGAGGAGGAGGAGGCGGCGATGCAGGAGGAGGCGACGGCGACGGAGGAGGAGGAGGCGACGGGCTCTGGGAGGCGGCGACGGAGGAGGAGGAGGCTGCGGCGACGTCTTCGTCCGGGGAGGCGGCCGGCGAGGGCTGGGGGAGGCAGCCGGCGAGGGCTCGGGGAGGCGACGGGCTCGGGATTTAGATCTAATCGAATAACTGCAACGCACACGGAAAACCCTAGCGAGAGGGTATATGTAGGGAGATTATCACAGACGGTTCTAAACTTAGAACCGTCTGTGATAAGCCTTTGTCGGCTGTTGCAATTAAGACAACACCAATAACTACACAGCTGGATTCATATCAAACACCAAACAGCTGCATTCATATACAACACCAACCTGCTGCATTCACACAGTGTATTTCTTGATACATTTTGTCATTCTCAAATACATCACACATATACATTTTCACATATACATCTCAAAATTGACTACATCACACATTTTCACATATACATCTCAAAATTGACTACATCACACATTTTCACATATACATCTCAAAATTGACTACATCACACATTTTCACATATACATCTCAAAATTGTCACACATTTTCACATATACATTCTTATTGTACTTGCTTATTTCCTTTAAAAATTAGCCCTTCATCATGATCAATGCGTACGTAACTAGTTTCGTCACGTTGTTCATCGTCGACCCTTATGCCATTTCCAAAAGGAGGTAACTCGTCAAATTGATTGTATTCCTCCTCGTCCACTACATTCACCACTCCGACAATTCTCCTTTTTCCATGAAGAACTACATGGCGTTTCTTATTTGCCGGGTCGATTACATAGAAAACTTGAACAACTTGATTGGCGAGTACGAATGGTTCGTCTTTGTACCCGACACGTTGGAGGTCCACGGTCGTGACACCGTACTTGTCAACCTTCACCTGTGGGAGATGCACCCAATGGCAGCGAAATAAGGGGATCTTGAAAACCACATAGTCGAGCTCCCAAATCTCTTCTATGAAGCCATAGTACGAGTTTCTCGACCCATCGGTACTGAATGCATCTATGCGGACACCGCTGTTCTGGTTAGTGCTCTTGACATCCTGAGACTGCGTATAGAATGTGTACCCATTTATGTCATATCCTTGCCATGTCACAACTGTAAATGTCGGCCCTTTTGCCAACCATGTCAGCGTCTCACTCGGCGAGCTCCTAGCGATTTGCTCCTTCAACCATTGGTTGAACCGACGGTTGTATTGCCTCATGATCCAAACATCCGGCCGCTCCGGATTCTGTTGTCGAAGCACACCCTTGTGCTGGTCCACATAAGGCGCCACTTCAGTCATGTGTTGCAACACCGTGAAATGGGCTTGAGTATACATGTCCATATCTGGAGTGATTGCTTTCCTTCCGATAGTTCCGAGACCCTTCAGCCTCCCCTCATGACGAGATTGAGGGACACCTATCGGTTGAATCTGAGCCATATAATCGACACAAAACTCAATGACCTCTTCGCTTGCATAACCTTCGACGATGCTGCCCTCCGACCGAGAACGATTCCGTACGTAGGACTTGAGAATTCCCATGAACCTCTCAAATGGGTACATGCTACGTAGGAATACGGCCCCGCACATTTTTATCTCCCACACAACGTGAACAATGAGATGGACCATGATATCGAAAAACGAAGGAGGGAAATACATTTCAAGGTGACATAGAGTCATCACCACCTCGTCCTGCAGAGCATCTAGTCCTTCGGATCGATGACCTTCTGAGCAATTGTGTTAAAGAAATAACATAGCCTCATGATTGTCTCTCGGACTTTGATCGGCAAAATATTTCTAATTGCAATAGGGAGCATCTGTGTCATCAGCACATGACAATCATGAGACTTCATGCCGTTTAACTTCAAATCTTGCATCGAAACAAGTTTCTTCACGTTGCCGGAGTAACCAGACGGAACTTTGACACCATGCAAGCACTGGCAAAGTTCTGTTTTCTCAGCCTTGGACAGAGTGTAACACGCAGGGGGAAGGTACGTTCGTGCATTATCAGTGCATGTCGGTGCTAACTCAGGCCTGATGTCCATATCAGCCAAGTCAAGCCGTGCGTTGACGCCGTCCTTTGTTTTATCACGGATGTTCAGTAAGAGACCAATCAAGCTGTCGCACACATTCTTTTCTACGTGCATGACGTCGATGCAGTGCCGAACATCTAGGTACTCCCAATAAGGTAAGTCCCAAAATATTGATCTCTTCTTCCAGTTGTTCTTCTCATGAGCCCTCAATTTACGTCCCTTTCCGAGGACAACATCTAAATCCTTAACCATATCATCAACCTCGTGTCCCCTTAAATGCCTTGGAGCTGAACCGTCTTCCTTCTCTCCGTCAAATTGTTTCTTCATCTTGCGGTATGGGTGAGCCCTTCGAAGGAACCGGCGGTGACGCATGTAGACGGTTTTGCGTGAGTGTCTCAGCCACACACTCTCGGTACCATCTAAACAGTGAGTACAAGCTTTGGCACCTTTTATACTATGGCCCGATAGGTTACCAAGGGCAGGATAATCATTTATGGTGCAGAACAATAAGGAGTGCGGAGTGAAGTTCTCTCGTTTGTATGCATCCCATACCTGTACCCCTTCGTTCCACAGTACTTTTAGATCTTCCACCAACGGTGCTAGGAACACATCGATATCATTCCCAGGTTGTTTTGGCCCTTGGATAAGTATCGACAGCAAAATGTACTTTCGCTTCATACACAACCAAGGAGGAAGGTTATAGATGCAGAGAGTCACGGGCCATGTGCTGTGTCGGCTGCTCATGCTACTGCAAGGATTCTTTCCATCTGTACTCAGTCCAAACCTTATATTCCTTGGTTCTGCACCGAACTCTGCAAAACTCCTATCGATGTTTCTCCACTGCGCGGAATCAGCAAGGTGTCTTAGCATTCCATCCTTCTTGCGCTCCTCCGAGTGCCAACGCAGCAGTTTTGCCTCCTTTGGATTTGCAAAAAACCTTTTCAAACGGGGAATTATAGGAAAATACCATGCCACCTTAGCAGGAGGTCCTTTCTTCGCCTCTGTTCCCTCGCCATCATCTGATTGATTGTTACGTTTGTATCGGGATGTGTTGCACACCGGACATACATGCATGTTTGCATAATCTTTACGGTAGAGGATACAGTTGTTCGGGCATGCATGTATTCTTTCTACTTCCATTCCCAACGGACAAAGAACCTTCTTGGCTTTATACGTGGTTTTAGGCAACACATTTCCCTCCGGAAGCATGTCCGCTAAAAGACCTAGCAGCGCCGTGAAACTCTTGTCGGACCAACCGTTGCTTGCCTTCAATTTCAACAGTTCAAGCACGGCCGACAACCTCGTGTACTTGCAGTCCGTGTACAAAGCTTTCTCTGAGTCCTCCATCAAGCCACGGAATTTAACATACTCTCTCTCATCATAGTTCTCTTCTACATCGCGAAGCATCTGATCCAGATTATCATCGTGCAACCTATCCGAATCCGAGCCACAATCGACATCAGCCAGCAGCATGTCATTCACTTCACCGGCGATGTCATCCGGGGGCATATCATTCACTTCACCGGCGATGTCATCCGGCGGCATATGATCATTCACTTCGCCATGACTGGTCCAACATGTATAATCCTTTTTGAAACCCCTCCGAATCAAGTGCGCTTCAATTTGCCCTTGGTTCTTAAACATCTTCAAATTCTCGCAGTCAGTGCATGGACAGCACATATATTCCACCCCCTTATTCAACATATCCTCCTCGGCGGCTCTTATAAAAGCAAAAACGCCATTAATGTACTCTTCACTCACACGGCTCGCGGCATACATCCAGCTTCGGTCCTACGTTACGTACATATATAACAACTTAGTATTAAAATCTAGAATAACTCATTATAACTACATATATACCGGCCACATTTATTATATTGAGACTTAATTTCCTAGCTCAATTCATATTACAAACACAATAGCTATTATATAACCAACAATTTTGCAAATTAACCATCTTCAATAACCACTCATGGATTACTTACACCTAAATTGTAATGCAATTAAAAAAATAAATTTCATTACTAACCATATCTACAGCAACCATGCAGGAAAGTCTGAATCTTAATTCAAAGCTCAATCTCTGCCTCTTCCCACCAAATTAACTGGCCTAAAATCGCCTAGCTTCCTCCCGAGTGAAAAAGTGCGCAGCAGTGGCTAGATCTGGATCGAAATGAAGACACATGCGGTCTGAACTGCGCAATAAATGCCTTAGTCATTATCACAGACGGTTTTTAACTAAAAACCGTCTGTGATAACCAGCTTTTTTTATTAAAAACCGTCTGTGACAAATATTATCACAGACGGTTTTTTATAAAAAACCATCTGTAATAAGCTTCATTCCAGAACACTTCGCGCGTGTTTCGATGCCAGAACACTTCGTGTTTCGATCATCTAATTAACGTCTCTCGATCGTTATACGAAGCGTCTATATCATTAATGTTTGGGTATACGAACCGTTTGTGCTAAAGGTTAAATATGCGCTCCTAATCCAGGTCTCTTCTACGTACGTACAATACAATATACAATACAACATGGTTTCTACTACTGTTCTTGTGATCATATCCTTCCTCTCATCTGTTCATCATGAATTGTTCGGCCGAAACCTTACACAGGCGGCCAGCAATTTGCATCTGGAGCAGCTTCTCCGCACCCGCCCTGCTCTCCTTCCCCGACTTTCTTGCATCCGTCAGCTTGACCTGATCCTCCGCCGTCGACGGAGGCGTCTCGCTGCCGCTCAAGAAAGGGAAACGACCCTCACCCTGGTTCTTCTCCACAATGTGCGCAATGCGGAAGAAGCTCTACACGCATTGCAGATACTGATGGATAGTCTTGCCGATCAAGCAGAAACGGCAGATTCTGAGGAATCTTTTCATGCTATCCTCTACGACATTATGGATGCTGCTGATCATTTGCCCAGGCTGCAGGAGGAAGTGCTGAGGACAAGGGCAATCTTAACGGCGTTCGAGAATTTAGCGGCTGATCCTCCAAGTCCCCAAGTTGAAGAAAAAGCTTACGAAGCCCAAAAGAATACAATATGGGAAACTCTGTACCTGTGCGACTTTTGTAATAAATTTGTCTCTAATTGAAATTAATAAATTTGCCTTTAATTTGTGATCTCTTGTCTCAGTAGTTCTGTAGTTAAGTTATTAGAAGCAATGTGTACTTATATATTAACCTCTGATCTAGAATATGACAGACAAAGGGACATCACAGCCGGTTCTTGTGAAAAACTGTCTGTGAACATTCCTAGACGGTTCTTAGCAACAACCGGCTGTGATAGTCGACACAACACAGACGGTTTTTAATAAAAACCGTCTGTGATATTCCAGTATCACAGACGGTTCAGTGGTAAGAACCGTCTGTGATACTCCTTTTTCCCACCACAAATACCACAAACGGCCTTCAAATTAAAACCGTCCGTAATAGTTTACATTACAGACGGTTTCACAAAACCGTCTGTGATTTGCCGTCTACTATTAGCCTTTCTGTAGTAGTGAATTGATATGCATCATTTTTACAGTAAATTTTTATATCTTTACCCTGTTATTAGTAATGAAAACTGCCATAAATTCATTAATTAATTGCATTTCATCATCCTTTTGGACTGTTTACAGTGTTTTGTAATTCTTTTGCAGGTAGGCGCGAACTAGGCGCAAAAATCTACAGAAGATCAAATGGGAAGGAGCTAGGGGTGCAAACATAAAATCAGCACTAAAAGGGAGCTAGGGTTGCAAATCTGCCAAAGGGGAAGGGCCAAAATGAAAATGCACATGGAAACCCTAGCCAGCCGCCGCAAGTATATAAGCTCATTCCACCAGGGGGAGAGGGGACACCCGCAAACCCTAGCCGCAATTGCTTGAGACAAAAACCATCCACCGGCATTGCTTCTTCTCCACCGAGATCCAACACCCGGCCGCCCACTCCTTCTTCTCCATAGCCTCTACCGATCTCCCATCTCCCCTTTCCGATCTCCAAGAACCAGCCACCTCCATACCACGCCTCCACCACGCCGCTCCTCTCCTATCACCCTCAAGCCGCCACCAGAACCCGAGCTTTCCCCATCTCCCACACCCAGCCATCCCACTCCATCGCCTGGAAGAACCAGATCCCATAGCCGCCATCCTTCTCTTTCCGATCTCCAACACCCAAGCCGCCCCTCTCCTAACGCCACCACCGAGACCGCGCCTCCACTACTCCATCCACTCGCCGGCCACCTTCCATTCGCCTTACCTGGAGCTCCATCGTCCCTCACCTCCACCTCTTAACTGCGCCTAAGACTCAAGAATACAGCCGACATAGCCCCCATTCAAAACCCCAAGCCGTCCCTCTCCCCACTAAACCCCCTTGCTGCCGGCCAGATCTGCATCCGCAAGTCACCTCTTGGCCGGGATTTGCCTCGTCCTCGACGGATCTGCGACCTCTACGTCTTCTACGGCCGGATCTACTTCTCCAAGGCCGGATCTGCTTCCCACTGCCTGCTACCTTTTCGGGCTCTTCTCCAAGCTCTGCTTCCCTACTGCCTGCATCCTCTACAAACGGTCTTCAACGGCAGATCTTCATTTTGGGTTGTTTCATTCACTATTTAGGATTTCGCACTGTGATGGTTGCTTGGGATTTTTACATGTTGATTGCTGTGATATGCATGTAATGGCGGTGTGAATCTGGGTACTTGGATGTGCTTGTCTTGTTCATGCTTTTCCTGAGATGTTTGCATAGCAGATTTGTGATGTTCATGTGTGTGTTTGTGGATCTGGATGCTATGAATATGTTCATGTTACTGTTTGTCTGAGATGTTACTGTGGATGCTATTTACTGTTTAGATTCATGATTTACACTTGATGCTTAGTGGTTCTACTAAGTTCTTAATTATGTTAGTAGTTTAAATATCATGCTTTGATGCTTGTGCTATTTTCTGTCGTGTTATTTCAAATATCTTTGTTAGGGTTTACTTCATGCTTGATATTTTGTTAGGATCCGTCAGTAGAAAAGTAAAAAAAATGTTTAGTTAGTTTAATTCAGTTGTCTCTTGTAGATCTTGAGTTAGGGTTTATTTCCTTGTCTCTTGCAGTAGTTAAGTTTGCCAGTTTGCTTATTGTCTTGACTCTTATCTGGTGTTAGTCTGTTTGCTTGCTTGTTGTGATGGGTCGGATTAGTGGTATAGCTAGAGCTTTCCTTTCGGTAGTCCCCTGAGATTCCTCTCTGCGATTCCACTCTCTCTTTCTCTCCAGATCTTTCTTCTCTTATGCTCACGCCTAATTAGCTCTGCAGTCTTCCTCGGTAGCTACTTCATCTTCCTCTAGCCAACTCCTTCTTTCTCAGTGCCCTTCCTCTTTCTGTCTGTAGTGCTAAATTAGTCTTGTTCTCTTCTCATCTAGCTTTTAGTTTTCTTATTCCTCCTTCTTTCCTCACTTCTCTTCCCCAGTGTGTGCTATACCCTTCTTTTCTAGTTTGATTTTAGTCCTCTGTAGGTCTTCTGTCTTATTAGTCTCCTAAGTTCTCCTCTTACCTCTGTTTCATCTCTTTCTCTTCCATCACCTCTTCTGTCAGCTCTTCCCTTCTCTTCTCTGTTCTTGCTCATCCCTCGCTTAGCCTCTTGTATTTCTTGCTTTTCTCCCTTAGTCTCTTCTTTCCTGTCTCACAGTAGAGTTAGTTCTCAGTCCCCTGTCTTCTTTTCGCCTTTTCTCCTATCTAATTCTTAGTCTTCTTATCCTCTTTAGATCTTTCTTGCTTCTTTTCTCTTCTCTAGTTTCAATCTCACCTCACGTATTTCTCTAGTAGTCATTTTCTTCTCTAGTCATCTAGTCTCTAGCACTTTCTTCTTATCTTTGCTTTCTCTCTTTTCCCATCTCCATAGTCAGCAAACCCAGCCGGCCCCTAGCCTTTCTTATCCTCTGCTTTCTCCCTCTTTTTTCCTTAGCTCTTCCTTTCTCTTCCTTTCTCTCTTTTGCAGTTCTTTTCTTGCCTTTTAGTTGTTTAGGTTCTGCAGTTAGTGTCAAATTCCCTGTTCGTGCGATTTAGCTTTGGTTAAGGGTTGTGTCTCCAGTAATCTAGTCCCTGTGGAGAACACGACATTCGCTGCTATCTTGGCGGCAGCCCGTTCACTTGCGGGTGTGCAGTTTTGCACGATCATGAATGTACGACCAATGACTTGTTTTTTCTGAACCCAGTCATGTACTACATTCCATCGACCATTCCGGTCCCTGCAACAATCTGAGTAGTCATTGATCAAACTGAAATAGATTAAATAATCACTTGAGGAAATGGTGTATACGCAAATTAATTCGGTTCTCCAGTACTACACTCCAGCAGCTAGCAAGCAGCTGGTCTACTTCTACACGGCTAGATTTCTATTGCAGTTTCTCTGTCTGATGTATGCTATGAAATTATCTCGAAAATTGAGGATTCAGGTCCCAATTCAATTTTCGAGATAATTTCTTAGCATCTAAATTTTTGAAAAAATTACACAATCAAATACACTATGTAAGGACCCTTCAAAATAAATTTTGTAATGTTTAGACCTCATTTTCTACATTAAAAAATGTCTACAAATAGTACATTTTTAAAACATTTCAGAAAAAATTACAAAAAAAAAATTACACAAGTAAGTACACTACGTCGGGAGGCTCTACAAAAAAATTACAATTTTTTTGATCACATTTGCTATATTTATAAATTCCTAAAATAGACATACATAAATAAATTTTGTTAAAAAGTTATACAGGTGTTACGGTGCACCTCGTGCGGCCAGGGAGCCAAAACTGGAATTCCACGCGCAGAGAAGCCAAATCCGGAATTTCGGTGGCAGAAGAGGCCACAAAAGCCAGAACTTATATGCACACCTTTTCCTGCCAAGCGATTCACTTGGCTCTTCGTTGAGGTGTAGGGTGTAAATGATGCTGTATATTCAATAACCAACCACAAGGCTGATGTGCATTCGCAGTGCATAAAATCTCTTCCAGTACAATTGGCTGTATCAGAGTTGCACGTAGGATTATTTTAGTTTTCGTATCAACCCTTGATCTGCTGAAGCGATTTGATCGTACCAAACTATACAACATTACAAGTCGACGCGATTCTTCGGCTAGGTGCACATGCATGCATTTAGAGTTCTATCTCCCAACAAGTGCATTAGGGCGTTGTTGCACAATACCAAAGCTTTTATATTTCTGCTATATTTACCACATAGTAGCACACATTACGGTTGTGACAGACTAGCATTCAGCAATTTGGAGATCAATTCAGAGTTGAGTGTTTAGGGATTGTCTGCATAACCGAATAATCTTTTCAAAACGGCGGCTTATCAGCATTCGATATATTCTCATAAGCGCTTACGCTAGAGTCAAAAGCCATCGGCCATAGCCATAAGCCATCGCCTACAGCCGAAAAAACGCACCCAAATTGAGTGCTTTCATCTTTGTTTAGACAGTTCAGCTTGGTTTGCATGACCAAACTGATCGTTTCCTTTCTTCGCTGATACGCTCATGGCTCGTATTACTACTTAACTAACAGTAAGGCAATAAGGCGCGCTACTAGTAGCTTTTCTGTACACTAACAACTAGTTAGAAATTTTAGAATCACTTATTGAAGTCCTGCTGCTTGATTAGACCATAGAACATTACTTACACAAGATGAACTACGTACTAGTATTTCAACAGCCCAAAGCATCGCTCCTGTGGTTATCTTCCTCACCTTAGTGTCGGGAATGTATTCTTTCCCCTTCTGCCAATAATAGACAGTGCCAGAAACTATTCATGATCATATATCATCTTAGTCGAGAATTTTCTGAGAAAAGATGAGAATACTCCTAGCCTTTCTTTTCAATAATCCGGTTAACGAGATATAAACATTCCTCCAAAGTGCAAGGAGACCAAATACCTGCTAGCTAGCTGGCTAGTCTCACTGCGTACACGGCAGGAACCGAATTCGCAGCACAAGCTTCAACAGTTGAGCCACTCGTTGCTGAACCAAAATATCTAAACAAGACACTGGTGCATTGGTGAGGCATGCAGAAAACTCCCGATGCCTCCCAGGCCTAAGTATAATCTGAAATGGGAGAAAAAAAAAGAAACAAAAGGCATTTGTACTTTCAAAGAAGGGAATCTCTCTTGGTGTAAGTGCAGTAGATCACTCCCCACAACTTACAGTCACTAAGGGGAAAGTACGTACGATCGTGATGTTTGGCTTGAGAGTTGTGAGCTTTGCGACTCTCTTATAGGCATACCTTTTCCTGCGAATCGATTAATTTGTTTTTCGTTGGGGTGTAGGGAGTAAATGATATGATGCTATATATAGGCTGGGATGGAATCAGCTTTTTGTTGGCTTATGTTCGTATTATATATATAATTAGCTTTTAAATGGTGTGTTTTTTAAGACAAAATTAATAGAAAGATTGTAGTAAAAATATACTGAGTTTAGCTGTACCGGTCAAAATCATATGTAACTATTTTTCCTATGCGTAATACCTCTCACAAACAACCAGAATTCAAATATTTAAGTCATCAACCTAAAAGAATCCACTGTATCAGAGTTGCCTATAATATCATTTTAGTTTTCGTATCAACCCTTGATATGCTGAAGCGATTTGATCGTACCAAACTGTACAACATCGCAAATCGACACAATGTTCAGCTAGATGCTCATGCATGCATTTAGAGTTCGATCTTCCAAGTGCATTAGTATGTTGTTGCACAACACTACAACAAAGCTTTTCTATTGCTATATATTATATTTACCACATGGTAGCACACATACGGTTGTGACAGACGAGCATTCAGCAATTTGGAGATCCATTCAGAGTTGAGAGTGTTTACGGGATTGTCTGCATAACATGACCAAAAACACCGATCAATTGTGAGTGCTTTCAGCTTTGTTTAGACAGTTCAGCTTGGTTTGCATGGCCAAACTGATCTTTTCCTTTCTTCCCTGATAGACTGATGGCTCGTAGCACTCAACTAACAGAGCAATTAAGGCGCTAAGCTAGTAGCTTGTTCTGTACACCGTTGGGCCCTCCAAACGGCTTAAGGCTTCGGTTTCCAACTGCTCTTTTGATTTTTTGGCTACAATTACACTATAAGTAGTTGGTAACTCTTTCTGAGACAAAAATAAGAAAATTGTTATATCGTTACAATACAAAGGAATAAGAGGAAAAAAAGAAAAAAGTCAAAATTTAAAACCGATGTGTTTCAAATGATTTTTGAGTTAAATAAGTTGGAAGGCAAAAAACTCAAGCCGTTTATGTGCACAAGATGAATTACGTACTAGTATTTCAACTCTTGTGGACCTATTTAATAGGCATATGCAGCACGAAGCATCGCTCCTGTGTTTATCTTCCTCACCTTAGCGTCTGGAATTTGTTTTTTCCCTTCTTCTGCCAATAGACAGTGCCAGAAACTATTCATGATCATATATCATCATAGTCGAGAATTTTCTGGGAAAAGATGAGAATGCTCCCAGTCTTTCTTCTCAATAATCGGGTCAACAAGATATAAACATTCCTCGAAACTGCAAGGAGACCATAGTAAAAGAATCCAAAATCCTGCTAGATTTCGTCAGAATCAATGACATAAGACGAACCCATCCTCTCCAGTGCCCGCTATAGACTGCAATTTTGTCCTAGAACAAGTGGTCAGAGTTCACCTGTTACGGCAGCGCCTCCAAATCCCTTAACATCTTCAGAAATGCTTGTCTCAGATCAGACTCCTTAGAAGACTTAATGTAGAAAAACTATGCATTGAAGAGGTTGCTGAATGCAGATGCCTAGCTCAACCCAGAGCAGTATGTATCCTCCAGAAAAATGTGCAGGGCATACCTCAGCATTCAGATTCCTACAACAATTTACTGAGCAACAATTAGAAAAAAAAAAGGTATCTAGTAGCCAGCAAGTACTATACACCACTAGATTTTTGTTTTAGCTAAATTCCCTGTTTCTGAACCCAGTCATGTACTACTGTAGCTTCAGTTATCTCCTCTCCAACTCTAAAAGTGTTACACCATATGACTAGATCTATAATAATTTTGATAATAAATAATTAACAATAAATCATTTTAGTGATGAATAATTAATCATGTTACTTATTGATGTTATTTGAGATGTGTGGTGTGTAAACTAATGTCAGTCAAGTTGAGATGAACTTGTGTCAGAAAAAGATGTTGCTTTGATCTTTATATGTGCAGGATAACTTAAATGATTGTGGTTCACGGCGAGGACCATGAGATGACTTAGTACAAAGTCATAATTCAGAGGGTCAAAGATGCAGGAGGAGACAGTCGGGTTCGAGATAGGGCATGTGGAGATCAAAAATGGATAATACGTGATGTAAGGTCTGGAGGCTACAATTCGTAACAATTTTAGAGTGTCCAAAATTGGATAGTGTAAAAAGTTAAAATATTTGTTGGAATTGGATTGGAACTCGTGATCTTAGGGATAAAGATCATGGTTTGGACTTTAGTATATAAATAGGGATAATGTCCTAGTCTAAAGTGCATCTATCCATAATGCTAATTTCATGTTAGGGTTTAAAAGATACCAGTAAAATATTTTACAGTTATAAATATGATAAAAATAAAATGTCAGATCTATTTCGAAGAAATTGACGGCGGAGCGTTTTTCTCCGCGTCGTCCTCGTTTTGTTCAACGTGCGGTGAGACGACACGGCATGGTGGCTTCGTCGCGCGTCACGTGAGCGACATGGGTTCGGACGTCCTTTATCGCCATGAGCTGTGGTTCAAAAAGCAACGGTGCATTGATTTGTTTTGATCGCCGTGACCTATGATTTCTTGCATCGTCATCCACGTGGACAGTAGCATGCCGTGCAATTGAACTTGTCGCCTCGATCTACGCGTGGAAGGGCGCCGCTGAGTGCTTGTGCTTTTGAGCACCTGTGCTTCGCCGTGATTTCGCCTGTCGTGCAACACGCGTTCACACGGTTGTCTCGTTCAGCTACAGACACCTGTCTTGTGCCTGTCAGCGTACTAAATAGCGTTTTATAGCAGCCGCAATTGCGGTTGCAGTGGACTAGTGCTACTGAGAAGTAGCGAAGGAAAATAGCGCTCGCGAATTTTACGGCCGCAATTGCGGATGTCAGAGCAGGTGCAATTGCGTATTTCAGGTCAAAATAGCGAGCGCAATTGCGAATTTCAGGATGATATATCGATGAACAGTTTCATTTATTTCTATTAATCTATTTTAGAATCCTATGATGTAACTTTGTTTGTTATTAGTTTAATTTAGCACCACATCTACTACATTTCAACATCCTGTCATTAATTATAGTGAGCAGTAGTCTGTAATTTCTAGATAGGAGCAGTAGAGGGAGACCCATTCTTGTTTGTGTGGATTGTGGCCAATATTTCTGCATGACACTTTTTTATTTTTGTGCGATCTTATTTGTGTGGCTAACATTCTGATACTGGTAGATTCATTGCAATAGCGAGACCCATGTTGAGCACAAAACAACTGCCTCTATGGCTATATTTGCTTGAACAGTCAAGTAATTAAGCATAGAAAATGATCATATAATTCGAGTAAGTTATAAATCATGATATATATATGAGTATTTCAAAATTATGACTATTTTTTAGATTTCGTTATTGAAATATATGACCCGCTATCCGTTATCTACTATACAGATAGATAATAATCCACTATTATCCGCTGTTCGCTATTTATTGTCTTGGTGCTGTGCGTCCAGTCGTTTCCTCGGTTTCCAGTGCTGCATAGCCTTTTTCTGTTCCTGTGCACACAACAAGCAACAAACTTATTTTATTTGATCTCATTCCGTGTGCAACTAGAGAAATCAAAGTGCAGCAGCTCTTCGTGACTCTTGTCCATGCGGGGTCATCTTCTTGTGTTGATCTACCCAAGAAAAGAAGAGGTCCACGTCCATCACCAGCAGTGCTTTTTCTCACGTATCGCCAGCGTATTACCAGTGAAACAAAGGCAACAGCTTCTCTCTTTTCAGTCTGTCGGCTAGATAAGAATCAGAAGGATTTATCTCGATTTTCGATATTATTATGTTGGTTTCATTTGTTCCCGCTGATTTGTAGGTTTAGATAACTTGAAAATAATAGGATTGTAAAGAAAAAGCTTCTGTTATAACATTACAATCATTCATCCCTACTTTAATTACCATCGATAATCCTACAAAAAGTAGAACTGTAATAGAGATAAGGCACTTGTAATCCATACCACAGATGTAATATATCCGTATGGCTCTTTGTGTGTGACTATTATTGAGTCCCCTTTTACGGGCCTGCTCAAAAGAGCTTTTTTTTAGTGGCTTATGACTGAAAACAGTAGCGGACCCAGAGCCAAATTTTAGGGAGGGCTAGCAGGACATAATATACAAAAGATAAATATATTAAACATAAGCGAACTATATTTTGCAATCTAAAACCACATATAATTAGAATATGGACATAGTAAAAATACAAAATACAACAAATGTGCCTTCCAATGCCCATAAATATATGTAAGCAGTTATCTGTACATCAAAATTAGTAAACTTAATGATAAAATCAGAAATTGTATTTGTGAATAGTTATAAAGAACTATCAACAAGTGAACTAAACAACTAGTGTTTATTTCTACAACCAGTTGGATAGTTGTGATACTAAAGGAGTGGGACACAGTAGGAGGACCGAATGAGGAGACCATGCTGACATGACATCACTGGCTCACCAGTCATTGCATCAGGCATGCCACGACTAGTACTTTCCAAACCAAACTACATGTCTACAGTCTACACCCAACAACTAGTCCTGAGTCCAGATATTTCTTCCTCCGGCAGCAGAATAGCAGACCACTTCCTCAGTTCCCCTCCGTCACAGTCACAGAGCTAGGCAGGCTCACACCGCCGCCCCTGCTCTCCAACGGTCCGGCCTGGGCCTCCCTCCCGGCTCCCGGCTCCCTCCCAGCCTCAGCCTGCCCTCTCTTTCTCCCTCTCGGCGAGTACTCAGCAGATCTGGGCGCCCAAGCCGGCTACACCTCGTTGGTGATCACCCTCACATCTTCCTCTGCAACCTCGCCAGGAGGCATGGCCCTGACCTGACGGCCTCATGCTCTTCTGCCTCGGCGCCGTCCGGAACCTCGTCGTGTCGTCCGTGTCGGTCAGGCGATCATGCGAACGCACGACCACCTGTTCGCTTCGCGGCCACGGTCGCCGACGTGCTCCTGTACCGGGGCCGGGGGGAGCGGCCGGCGTAGGGGGGGCGCCAGCCTCACCTGACCCCCCGGTGGGTCCGCCACTGACTGAAAAGTACTATAGCTGAATGAAAAAACACTGTAGCTGACAGAGTCTTATTTAGCATAATTAAATTAAAAAAATTTAAAAATAGAAAAATATATTAGCCTATCACGTTTAATGCAAACAAATACGAGAAAAAATAACCAACAAAGAGCTAAAAGTATAGAAAAAGATGAAATTTATGAATAGTGTAAAATAAGTTAGAAGTCAGAAGTTTAAGCCGAAACAAATGGAGCCGTACATCTTTAGCAGTTGATAGATCCAAATGAAGATATCCCTAGGCGCGGGAACACCACGGCCAGGCTTCGCAGCGGCTGCACTGTACTCTTGGGTAGTGCGAGAAGTGCGCCCACGACGACAGTGCACATGCATGTACGTGCGCCACGCTGAAAACGAGACAAGGTTGGACAGTGCTGGTGTTTTCGTGCCCGAGGAGAGCAGTGCTCCGGAGGATGCCGTGGCCGGAGAGCGCCGAAGCATGGCGGCCCCACCACATCCCGCCGTCGACCGGATGGTCCCGCGCCCGCCGGCTTCTCGCGGTGGCCACGAAGAAGCCGCGCTCCCCGAGCGTGGAATCTGCTACGCTCCAATCTCCGGGTGATTCCGCGCTTGGAAAAGGACTGGATTTGTAAATAATGTATAATCGAAACTATTTTTGAAATTATGGTGATACAACGGGTCAGGGCCGTGCCGGCAAAATTTTAGGCCCTGTACCAAACTATAAAATGAGGCTTTTTCCCTTGATAAATAGGATTATAGTAATTATCAATTCTACATACATATCTTACGTACATAGTAATGAGAAATATTAAGAATCGCACATATTCTTTTATAATTATCAATCCATAGCACTAAGCTAAGTTAAATCCTCTATCATCCGAAAGATAGTTTTTTTTATAAGGATCATATGAAGGATAATTATAGTTCATATAATGATATGGACAGTAGAATTCTTCAATGTCCTCGAAAAAATAATTCAAATTAGAAAAAAAAGGATTCAAATTGAAGGAAAAGATTAAATTACCTAGGAGTTGTCGCTGACTCCAGGCGTACTGGTCCTGCTCCTGCACTTCTGACTGATGCCTGTCTGCGTTCAGTGCTAATAATCCATCACGAAAGTTATATGCTAGTTATAATATACTTCAATGCCTATATATGTGTGTATGTGCGTACGTATATGTACAGATATATACATATATATATATATACATATATATATATATATATATATACACACACACACTCAAAGTTTGATCCGCAATGTCAACGACATGAAAATTTCCTACTCCTGAAAGAACTACTACTAGAGTACCAGTAAAAAAGAGGTGTGTACGCAGAGGCAGAGCCAACCAATTTGTGCTCTGCTCTGTTTGTTCTGAGTCTTCTGACAAAAGGCCAGCAAAACTCTAAGCAAACAGGCAAACAGCAAAGAAAGAAGCACTGGTTGCGGTTGGCTTGGCCTGAATCTTTTATTACCTAATGCAAGTCACTAGTAAGCGGAACGACATGTATAATCCATCCGATCGTCCCGCGACTGTCCAAGTGTGAATCCTGCACGTATTGTCGTCGTCCTTCTCTTTCTGCTCTGCTTTGCGGGGAGCTTGTGAGCCTCCAGTCCAGGCCTTGTGAGCCTGCCTGCCTTTCTTTCTCTCTCTTTCTCCAGTCCAGTCCAGGTACGTATTCCATCAGAATCTGGGGCCCTTGGAAATTAAGGGCCCTGTTCCTTTGCACTGCTCGCACGCCCCTCAGCACGGCCCTGCAACGGGTCAAATAAAAACAAAACTTCGCTAAGTTGCACATGCATGCATGTATGGTTCCAACTTTCAAGTATACACTACGGAAGAGCTTTTCTGTTGCGATTATATTTACTAAATTGTAGCGCGCGTACGGTTGTGACAAGCTAGCATTCATGCAATTTGGAGATCCAATTCAGGTTGACAGCGTTTAGGGGATTGTCTGCACAACATGACCAAAAACATCGATCTATTAATGACCGGTGACGACAACTCAACAGGTGGCATTGGCAAGAGTGGTGGCCGTAGTAATTTGCATTCGTAGTAGCACCGGTGGTAGAGGGGGCTTAGGAATCGGTCCAGAGGAGCTGATCGTGTAGCTCGGGGGGGAGGGGGGGGGGGGATCTGCAGTCTGAAACTGCAAATTTTGGCAAGCGACAAAATATTTTTTAAAAAATAAAACCAGATATTTACACACACACATATATATATATAATAATTGACTATCTATTATATTATTAAAACGAGCTTAAAAGAAGCATCTATATTCACTCTGAGAGCCTGGAGTTTTTTTTATTAATTAGAGAAAAAAGAGAAAAATTTGCATTGCATATTTTGATGAGTCTAGCTTATAACAGCACAGAATGATCAAATATATATTACAGTACCTACGCAAATTTGTATAAGAAATTTAATCCTATTTTTAACTACAAGCAAATTTATTATAGTATCTGAGCGGCAAATCTGGCTAGTTTCTTGTAAATTAGAGATAAACAACTCCCCAGAGCCAACAGGACAATTCGCAGAACCACCGGTACCAGATCACTTAACCTAGCGGAAGGTGATGTTACATGATTTCGCTTCATTTCATGGGCCACCACGAAGACATCTCGGTGGACGACATACCGGAGAGGCGGAGAGCAAACTACTTTATCAGGGCGAGGGGGATAACTGCCTGCACATGGATCCAAAAGCGACTGTTTAGTATCTAAGCAGGGGTGGTTTCAAATCAAGCCCTTAATCTCTATGTCTTCCCTAAAGACAACTAATTATAAGTGAATAGTATTTAATCAATAAGCAACAAACACGTACGGTCGGCTGATGCCGCTTCCACATGCACATACACCAACACAAGAGCTCAACTTGGCACGCAAGAAAAATTGAGAGAGTCGTTATTAATTTCAACTAACGAACCTAGCTTGTGTGGTTGTACGTTCTACCCGCCTAGGTGCACATGTGAGTGAACACGTCTTTTGTAAGAAAAATGGAAAAAAATTTAGGGATATCATCAAAATAGTTCTCTAGTTGTTCCGAAGGATCACAGGGAAGGTTTAGACACAATGGTGCTACTAGTTGACAATTTAGAAAGAAAGAAATGTAAAAGTATTTAATA